>CM059427.1:195435520-195978020 GCA_030390025.1 Squalus acanthias | reverse complement strand
CTTATCGCCCTGAGTTCTACTGGAATATTTTGAATGTTTCTGGATACGAGTGGAAATGTCCACTTTCTCACAAGAATGACACCCCTCCCCGAGCACTTGTTAAAACCGGCGCGACATCATATTGGAGTTACACTCCATCTGACGCAGATCACAAATGATGTGAGATCGTCTTCCTGAGGTGATGTCACATGAATGTGGCAGATGTGACAGCATATCTGCAACCTAACTCATTCTTACCAAGACATAGTATTACATAATAT
This sequence comes from Squalus acanthias, assembly GCA_030390025.1. Lineage (NCBI taxonomy): Eukaryota > Metazoa > Chordata > Chondrichthyes > Squaliformes > Squalidae > Squalus > Squalus acanthias. The sequence continues at coordinate 195,977,760 of CM059427.1, read as the reverse complement.
TTACAGCACAGAAACAGGCCATTCGGCCAAGCAGGTCAATGCCAGCATTTATGCTCCACATCAGCCTCCTCCCACCTTACTTCATTCCAACCCTATCAGCATAACCTTCTATTCCTCTCTCCCTCATGTACTTATCGAGCTTCCCCTTAAATGCATCAATTGCTATTCGCCTCAACTACTCCCTGCGAGTTCCACATTCTCACCACTCTCTGGGTAATGAAGTTTCTCCTGAATTCTTTATTGGATTTATTAGTGACTATCTTATATTAATGACTCCTAGTTTTGGACTCCCCCACAGGTGGAAAACATCTTCCCTACGTCTACCCCATCAAACCCTTCCATAATTTTAAAAACCTCTGTCAGGCCACCTCTCAGCCTTCTCTTTTCTGGAGAAAAGAGTCCCAGCCTGTTCGGTCTTTTCTGATAGGTATAACCTCTGAGTTCTGGTATCATCCTTGTAAATATTTTTTGCACCATCCCCAGTGCCTCTATATACTTTTTATAATATGGAGACCAGTACTGAACACAGTACGCTAAATGTGGCCTAACCAAGGTTCAATAAGACCCTGAAACTAAAACCTTCGAGTACAGAAAGAGGCCATTCGGCCTGTTGTGCCTGTGCCGGCTCTTTGAAAGAGCTGTCCAATTTAGTCCCTGCCTCACTTGCTCCTACAATCTACTGACTGTTGAAAACTATCACCCAACCACAACTTGCAGTTTAACTCATCCTGTGTTCTACTCATTGTAACCTTGTACAACGAGCCTTGGTCGTCCACCTGGTTTCTTCAATAGAAAAGAATGGGAGGGAGATAAAAACTTATACTTAATTCCTTGGGGGGAAAAAAAAAATCAAAATGGCACCATGCCTCGTGTGACTTTGATTTGTGAGAAGAAATTTATTGATGTAAGTCAAATGGAAGAGAAGTAATTATGTTTCTGGATGTGAACAAGCTTCTCCCTCAGAGAGAAACAAGAAAAATCTGAACGAACACATTACACTCAATTAACTTAATCAATAAAATGCTTAGATACAGGCAATTAACCCGTTGAGAACTGATTTTTCTTTGAAGCATTCAGGCTTTTCAAATTAGACTGGCTGAGAGGAAAGCAGAAAATGTAAAATTAATTGTTAGAAATACTTAACTGGGATGTAAATCACTAGTTTTTAAAATTGCAAGGACATTTGAAGGCCGCTTTCCTTAAAGGACAAGTTACCGATAGTTATTCCCACCCATGTTGCCCGTGATTCTCCCTCCAGTTAAAGTCTCCCCTTTTCTTTTCTGTGAAGAGCCATCGAACTGATAAATCAATTACTGTTGTCAAAAAATAAGTGACGGTTTGGTTGGTAAAAGCACTGAGGCATGCAGACTGGGGAAGTCGAACCAGATTCAATCCCGACTAAGTTCGCCATCTCTGGCTGGAGGTAACCTGGGAGGTCGCATCATGTGACTTCTCGCATGCCAGGTAACGATACGTCAGATAGGTTGAGCCTTTGAAATTAATAAATGAAATACACTGAGCATTTAATAACCTGACCTTTCATGTCAACAACACAACACAGGGCATTGATGAAAAATATGACCTGGAATGCGTTGCCTGAAAGGACAAGGGCAGCAGGCGCATGGGAGACCATCACCTGCAAGTTCCCCTCCAAGTCACACACCATCCTGACTTGGAGATTTATCGCCGTTCCTTCATCGTCGCTGGGTCAAAATCCTGGAACTCCCTCCCTAACAGCACTGTGGGAGCACCTTCACCACACGGACTGCAGTGGTTCAAGAAGGCGGCTCACCACCACCTTCTCGAGGGCAATTAGGGATATGCAATAAATGCTGGCCTTGCCCGCGACACCCAGATCCCATGAACGGAGCAGATTCAATCGTAACTTTCAAATGGGAATTGGATATATACTTGAAATGGAAAAAAAAATTGCAGGGCTATGGGGGAAAGAGAAGGCAGGAGTGGAATTAATTGGATAGCTCTTTCAAAGGGCCGGCACAGGCACGATGGGCCGAATGGCCTCTATCTGTGCTGTACGATTCTAAGATTCAGTGTGTGCCGCATTGTAGACCTCACCTGATATTCAAGCGGAGTCACTGGGATCACAAACAAAATTCCTGGTTGATTTCTCTTATTCTGAGCACAGGATGTTGAGGTCAATTGTACACAGCGATTGCACCCCAACTTAAGTGACTGGAGATTGAGTCTAGTATCTTGCTAGTCTGTATGACTCACTGGGGGCAATTTTGACTTTGCGTGATGGAGTAAAACGGGTGATAGCTATGGGGAAAGAGCATGGACGGGGGGTGGGGGGGAGGGCAGTGGGACTAATCGAATTGCTCTTTCAAAGAGCCTGCACTGGCACGATGGGCCGAATGGCCTCCTTCCGTGCCGTAAGGTTCTACGATAGCATTCTGATTAAGCGAAATGTAAACAAGCAACTGCTGCAGAATAGAAAAAAATTACAGACAACCCCTGATTTGAAAAAAAAAAGCTACAACACCCGTGGAAGGAATAATTCAAGGGCGACACCTCCCTCCGCTTACCGTTGAAGACCCTGTTGTTGAGTACAGCGCGGAGCAGCATTTTCTGGCATAGCGGCGTCTGGAATTATTGTAACAAACTACTCCAGAGACTTGAGCAGAGAGTTTGCAGGAAGCTGAACGTTACCAGAAGCATTCACTTCTTCGCTTGTGATTTCCCAGCATGCTCACAGCAGATACCAATTGATATTTATCTCTACATGTTATGACTGAGTTTATTCCTGTCACAAGAGCTCATAATCCCAGTGGCATTCTTCAGCTCAAGCAAGGCTGCCTACTGATGTTGATAATGGGCCTGCTTATTGGCTGCCCGAATGATTAAACATGCAGCGATAGACCCTGTGGATAGTTAAGGATTAAAATAAAGAAACAGAGAGAACTTCATAGAATCAGAGAAGTTTACAGCACAGAAGGAGGCCATTCGGCCCATCGTGTCTGTGCCGGCCGAAAAAGAGCTATCCAGCCTCATCCCACTTTCCAGCTCTTGATCCGTAGCACTCCTGGCTGGCCTCCCCACATTACACCGTACGTAATCTTGAGGTCATCCAAAATTCGGCTGCCCGTGTCCTAACTCGCACTAAGTCCCTTTCGCTCATCACCCCTGTGCTCGCACCTCGATTTCAAAATTTTCATCCTTGTTTTCAAATCCTTCCATGGCCTCGTCCCCTCCCTATCTCTGTAATCTCCTTCAGCCCCACAACCTCCCCGAGATATCTGTGTTCCTCTAATTCTGCCCTCTCGAGGATCCCTGATTATAATCGCTCCACCATTGGTGGCCGTGCCTTCTGTTATCTAGGCCCTAAGCTCTGGAACTCCCTCCCTGAACCTGTCCGCCTCGCTACCTCTCTTTCCTCCTTTAAGACACTCCTTAAAACCTACCTCTGACCAAACTTTTGGTCACCTGCCCTAATTTATCCTTATGTGGATCGGTGTCAAATTTTTTGTCTTAAAATAATCCTGTGCAGCGCCTTGGGACGTTTCACTACGTTAAAGGCGCTATATAAATACAAGTTGTTGTTGTTGCTGTAGTGCATATCCAAGTACTTTTTAAATGCGATGAGGGTTTCTGCCTCTACCACCCTTTCAGGCAGTGAGTTCAGACCCCCACCACCCTCTGGGTGAAAAACGTTCTCCTCAAATCCCCTCTAATCCTTCTACCAATTACTTTAAATCTATGCCTCCTGGTTATTGACCCTTCTGCTAAGGGAAATAGGTCCTTCCTATCCACTCCATCTAGGCCCCTCATAAATTTATACACCTCAATTAAATCTCCCCTCAGCCTCCTCTGTTCCAAAGAAAACAACACCAGCCTATCCAATCTTTCCTCGTAGCTAAATTTCTCCAGTCCTGGCAACATCCTCGTAAATCTCCTCTGTACCCTCTCTAGTGCAATCACATCTTTCCTGTAGTGTGGCGACCAGAGCTGTACACAGTACTCTAGCTGAGGCCTAACTAGTATTTTATACAGTTCTAGCATAACCTCCCTGCTCTTATATTCTATGCCTCGACTAATAAAGGCAAGTTTCCCACTATATAAATTGCATTTCTATAGCGCCTTTCACAACCTCAGGATGCCCCAAAGCACTTTACAGCCAATGAAGTACTTTTGAAGTGTAGTCACTGTTGTAATGTAGGAAAGGTGGCAGTTCAATTGCGCACAGCAAGCTCCCACAAACAGCAATGTGATAATGACCAGATAATCTGTTTTAGCGATGCTGATTGAGAGATAAATATTGCCTAGGACACCGGGGGTAACTCCCCTACTCTTCTTCAAAATAGTGCAATGGGATCTTTTACATCCACCTGAGAGGGCAGATGGGGCCTCAGTTTAACGTCTCATCCAAAAGACGGCACCTCCGACAGTGCAGCACTCCCTCAGCACTGCACTGGAGTGTCAGCCTAGATTTTTGTGCTCAAGTCCCTGGAATGGGACTCTGAACCCACAAACCTTCTGACTCAGAGGTGAGAGTGCTACCCACTGAGCCACTGGCTGACACAGCACTCCCTCGCTACTGCACTGGGAATGTCAGTCTTAATTGTGTGTTAGAATTTTCTGGAGTCGGACTTGAACCCACAAGCTTCTAAGTCAGGGGTGAGAGTGCTACCCACTGAACCACAGCTGACACCAAGGACCATCAGAATTTAACCTTACTATCCCTTAGGTTTAGCAGAGGGTAAACATGCAGTCAGTTTTTACTGCTCCCGATTGTAATTTAGTGACCCCCCTAATATAAACACTGGAGCTTCAGCTAAGACAGGCTTGGAGTTAACTGTGACTCCCCATGTGGTCAAATAGCCTGGTGAGAATTATTGACTAGGCTCATGCATGGAGAATGATCACTTGGGTGAGGTACAAGAAGGGAGCTGGCCTGAGAGTCCTCAGGAGAGGAGGAGAGAAAATTCAGGGCTGTGAGGAGGGAATAAGGGGAAAGGAGAGCACCATTATGAAGGTGGGAGGTATTAAGTGCATTGGCAAAGCAATTGTAGCCTCAGTGACACTGAACAAATCCTTGCGCGCTGCGCATTTACCTATCTCTTACTCCCAGGTTCACAACTGACCTTCTGAATCATTAAAGATCAAAATGACCAATCTCGAAACCTTCAAAATTCCTGCTCCTTCTGCGGCCGTGTTTTAATTCCGCGTGGATATTTAACAAGGACACAATGGCACGGTGTTAGGCAAGGTAATAATTTTCGGGAGCTTGAATTAATCTTCAACGGAGCAAGCCTGCAATTGGAAATCATTATGAGGTTACCCACAAGACATTAATTCAGCGAAAAGACACATCTCATCAAAGTTTAGCCGGGAGACGCTGTACGATGTAATTATCTCGCAAATATGCCCCCTTTGTCAGAGTTTTTTTTGTTGCCTCTGACAGGATTCTGTTGAATCATTAATGACTGGTAACTTTACCAGAGGGTCCTAGCCTGCTGTGGTGAGATATCAGCCATCGCATCAGATCCCAGCCAGGCTGACACACACCATCAATGTTTGCAGCTCTGTGCCTGCGGATATTTGCATGACTTATGTCTGCCGTCTGGCAAAAATAAAGCTTTTTTTTTAATGAGCGTTTCTCATATATATAAATAAAATGGTTTCTTTTGTTTAAATGGATTCACTCTTCTCTGTAGCCTCCTTCAGTCCTACAACCTGCCGAGATCTCTGAGCTCCTCCAATTCTGGCCTCTTGCGCATCCCCAATTCTAATCGGCCACCTTTGGCGGCCGTGCCTTCAGCTGCCTGGGCCCTAAGCTCTGGAATTCCCTCCCTAAACCTCTCCACCTCTCTTACCTCTCTCTCCTCCTTTAAGACGCTTCATAAACATACCTCTTTGACCAAGCCTTTAGTCACCAATCCGAATAGCTCCTTATATGACTCAGTGTCGATCTTTGTTTGATAACGCTCCTGTGAGGAGTCTTGGGACGTTTTACTGTGTTAAAAGGCGCTATATAAATGCAAGTTGTTGTTGCTGTTGTGGTTGCTCCGAAGAGAGGAAAATCGTAAACGGCTATTTTTCCAAAATATTTGTAATTCAACGAGTACGTTTCTTTCCTCTCATATCTTCTCCCAAAGGTGTGGATTCACATTGGGGAATGGCTTGATGATAGCTGGTAGCCCTCTACTACTTTGTTCCAAATAGTCATTCTACCTGTGTGAACCTTGGCATTGAGATTACTCCATGGCACATGATTCCAGTATTGCTGGGAAAGGAAGGGGAATTGCAGTCTTTGATGTGCAGCAGGCTAGGTTTGAACAGTGGAGCAGACGGGATGGTTTAAAATGCTGGAGATTTGCTTGATTATCTTTACAGAACAGAGAGTCCACCCATTGCCCCCCTCCTCTCTCACCGAAATTGGCTCCTAGATCCCCCAGTGTCTCAAATTTAAAATTATTTTCCTTGTGTTTAAGCCCTTCGCAGCCTCGCCTCTATCAAATCTCCTCTTAGCCTTCTCTGCTCTATGATAAGTAACCTTACCATCTCCTCTTTATAGGCCGCCCATTGCTCCATTACATTTCTGTCTGCCAGTCTTTGACTCATATTTTCCTGGGCCAGATCCCTCCTCAAGTCGCTGATATTAGCCCTCCTACAGTTAAGTATTTTTATTCTTGATTGCGCCTCGTCCTTCTCCATAACTAATCTAAACCTTACAATACTATGATCACTATTCCTGAGATGCTCCCTGACTGTGACATTCTCCACTTGACCCACTTCATTCCCCAGGACTAGATCCAGAAATGCCTCCTTCCTCATTGGGCAGGCAACATACTGATCAAGAAAGTTCTCCTGAACACACTTGAGAAATCCCCCCCCCCCCCCACCCCCCATCTCTTCCCTTAACACAATCACTGCCCCATTCAATATTGGGGTAGTTAAAGTCTCCCAATATCTCTGCTCTGGATTCTTGCACCTCTCAGTAGTGTCCTTGCAAATCTGCTCCTCTATCTACTTCCCACTATTTGGTGGCCCATAAAATACACCAAGTAGAGCCATAGCTCCTCTATTGTTTCTTAACTCCAACCAAATATGATACGGAACCAAGGCGGGTAAATGGAGTTGAGATACAGATCAGCCACGATCTAATTAAATGGCAGAACCGATTTGAGGGGCTGAATGGCCTACTCCTGTTCCTATGTCCCTACGTCATGTTGTGTTGTGGTACTTTGTGCTGCATCATTGATTTGAAATCTTGCTTGGGAAATTAAATGTGAAACTGAATCCTTTACAGCTTAAAATGATTTACTAAATTTCTGAATTGTACTTTCTGTCCCTGACAATAAAGCTATAAATTGAATATAACATTCTGGCTGAACAGAAAGCTCCTTTGCTGAATGCAAAATAGAATGTTAAAGAGTCATATTCCTCCTCTCCCTTCGACTTCTTTGATGGCGCATCAAACCCTGTCAAGAACTTGAAAACAATTTGTACTGGCACAGCTCAATTCATCTGAAAATGTTCCTTTATTTACGATTTAATTATTGATATTTTTAGTATTTTGAATGCAAGAAGCAGCCTATGTTTGGAGATTACTCTAGCGTGGATGAATTACCCATTTTTATTAAAGTGTTAGCACCTTTCCACCACCTACAAGGCACAAGTCAGGAGTGTGATGGAATACTCTCCACTTGCCTGGATGAGTGCAGCTCCAACAACACTCAAGAGGCTCAAGACCATCCAGGACAAAGCAGCCCGCTTGATTGGCCACCCCATCCACCACCTTAAACATTCACTCCCTCCACCACCGGCGTACAGTGGCTGCAGTGTGTACCATCTACAAGATGCGCTGCAGCAACTGGCCAAGGCTTCTTCGACAGCACTTCCCAAACCCGCGACCTCTGCCACCTAGAAGGACAAAGGCAGCAGGTTCATGGAAACACCACCACCTCCAAGTTCCCCTCCAAGTCACACACCATCCTGACTTGGGAATGTATCGGCGCTGGGTCAAAATCCTGGCACTCCCTACTTAAAAGCACTGTGGGAGTACCTTCACCACACGGACTGCAGCGGTTCAAGAAGGTGGCTCCCCACCACTTTCTGATGTGCAACCAGAGATGGGCTTGCCAGCGACGACCACATCTCATGAATGACTATACACGCCACCCAATTGTCTTTTCCATTGAAGTCAATGTAGATACAGAACGATGATGCAAACAGATCAGTGGTTCTCTGTGCTAAAGGACCAACAATCCAGGGATGATTCTGTGACCCTGAACTCCCAGGAGGGAGTGTTCCCCACGGCACCCAGAATCAGAGCTTCAGTGAACCTCCTGCAAGCTCTTCTAAGCGTGTGAAGCTTTGATATGAAAATCTTTTATCTGCTCTTTCAATGGAGGTGTTAACACTTTCATAAGAAATGGGTAATACATCTACTAAAAATACCGGATAAGCTCATTTTAAGTGAACACGATTGTACGCTGATATTGCGAAACGCAATTTCAAGGCTGTAGTTTTTTTTGGTGTCATAAATAGGATAATTTTAGGCTTTGTGCCTGATATCTCTTTGTAATCACAAATGTTGACGTGAGATGCTCACTGGCTAAGTTATCTGCTTGGAATAGTTCCTCCGATACATAATTTAATGTATGGTTGTGCTGATTTGTAACCTAAAATTGAACAAGTGCATTTGTGAATGTGCAGCCTCAATAGCAAAGACAAGTGTCAGGGGTAATGAACAGTGTTCAAAGTGTAATCAATAGCAACTCATTTTCCAGCCTTCAGAACTGTTTCTGTGATGAGCTGATATCCTGAAGCCATTTAGCGCTAATGCCATTGACAACCAGTTCCTTAACCATGTGGGTTCTTTGATTGAAGATACAGTGTAGAGACAACCTAGAGGCATGTTTTTAAAGAAGGAAAAGGAACGAAAGACTTGCATTTATATAGCACCTTTCAATGTGCACAGTTCTGGTCTCCATATTAAAAAATAAAGGATATGGAGACACTGGAGACGGTGCAAAAAAGATTTCCAAGAATGATACCAGAACTGAGAGGTTATAACTATCAGGATAGACTGAACAGGCTGGGACTCTTCTCTAGAAAAAAGAAGGCTGAGGGGTGACCTAATAGAAGTCGTTAAAATTATGAAGGGGTTTGATAGATTAGGCGTAGAAATGTTTCCACTTATGGGGGAGACCAAATCTAGGGGCCATAAATATAAGATGGTCACTAATAAATCCAATAAGGAATTCAGGTGAAAATTCTTTACCCAGAGAGTGGTGAGAATGTGGAACTCGCTACCACAAGGAGTCGTTGGGGCGAATAACATAGATACATTTAAGGGGACGCTAGATAAGTTCATGAGGGAGAAAGGAATAGAAGGATATGTTGATAGGGTGAGATGAAGTGGGGTGGGAAGAGGCTCGTGTGGAGCATAAACCCCCGCACAGGCTAGTTGGGCCGAATGCCCTGTTTCTGTGCTGTAAATTCTATGTAATTCAGGACCTCAGGATGTCTCAAAGTGCTTCATTACATGGAAGAAAGAGTATGGAAAAAAAAACAACACTCTAATTAGGAGTGAGATCTTATGGTGAAATTATTATGGGTCCAAACTCCAGTCTGTGTCGATCTCAGCTGGTAGGGGTTGCTACAATTGGCCTCCGTGAACTTGGACTTGATGTGTGAAAAATCAGCCAGTAGCCCCATATTTGATCACTGCCCAGTGCCCCCAGCTGGACAGTGCACGTTCATGACCTCCTGTGGTTGGCATTAGCCTTACCCATGTGCAGAGCAACACAACGCAAGAGCATTTGATGCCCATCGGTGTTGCAATCTGTAGCTTCTCTGAGCTTTCATGGAAGTTTTTATTTTTGATCGTTACTCATTCTCTGATTGAGATGGTGAATAAGGCCCCATCTGGCCAATTATCCCATGCGAGTAAAAGAACAGGGGCTTCGCCCAGTTTCCTGGTCAACATTCCTCCCTCAACCAATGCCACCACCAACAAATTAACTGGTGATTCATCTCACTGCTGCGGTTGAGATGCTGTGCTGCTAACGTCTCTGATACATTATCCTACATTACAACAGTCACTGCATTTAAGTGTCAGTGGCAGAAGGTCGTGGGCTCATACCCCACCCCAGAGATTTGAGCACATGGTCCAGGCAGACACGACTATGTAGCACTGAGGGAGCTCTCCGCTGCACTGTCGGAAGTGCCGTCTTTCAGATAAGGCGTTAAACCAAAGACCCCCGTCGGCCCTCTCAGGTAAACGAAAAAGAACCCACAGCACTATTTCGAAGAAGCGCAAAAAGAGTTCTCCCCGGTGTCCTGGCCAATATTTATCCCTCAACCAACACCTGAAACGGAGGATTTGGTCACTTGCTTCATTGCTGCTTGCTCTGTGCAAATTGGCTGCGCATTTCCTACAATATTCGCTACACTTCAAAAAAAAAGTACTTCATTGGCTGTAAAGCGCTTTGGGATGTCCTATGGTGGTGAAGGGTGCTATAGAAATGCAAGTACTTTCTTTATTTCAAAGTATTCCATTCCACATGGCACTTTGAGACATTTATGAGATTTGATAGCATGTTACCAATTGATGGCATTGCTTAGGGTGAGTCAGGTGATTCATTGTTTTCTAACAATAGTGGAGTTTATATGATGTAGGGGAATAATATCAGTTTCACGCCAGGGTGACAGGTTGAAAATTTATCCCTGTTGGTCAATAGTTATATTTGACCCTGAAATGAGCTTCCGACCACATAACTAAGACTGCCTACTTCCACCTCCGTAAAACATCGCCCGACTCTGCCTTTGCCTCAGCTCATCTGCTGCTGAAACCCTCATCCATGCCTTTGTTACCGCTAGACTTGACTATTCCAATGCACTCCTGGCTGGCCTCACACGTTCTACCCTACGTAAACTTGAGGTCATTCAAAACTCGGCTGCCCGTGTCCTAACTCAAGTCTCGTTCGCCCATCACTCCCTGTGCTTGCTGAGCTACATTGGCTCCCGGTTAAGCAACGCCTCGATTTCAAAATTCTCATCCTTGTTTTCAAATCTCCCCATGGCCTCGCCCCTCCCTATCGCTGTAATCTCCTTCAGCCCCACAACCGCCCCCCCCACCCCCGAGATAGCTGCGTTCCTCTAATTCTGACCTGTTGAGCATCCCTGATTTTAATCGCTCAACCATTGGTGGCCGTGCCTTCAGCTGCCAAGGCCCTTGTAAGGGGTTCTGCGTCGTGCTTGTATCGCAGCCGGTGCTGGTGCGGGGTTAGGCCTTCGTTGCCTAATACTATTGCTTGCTCTGGTCTCCGGCCAGCCTTGTTGCAATAAGCACCTGTGAGTGGTTCGACCCACTCGCCCTTGCGGTTCTAACGCTGGACTTAGGTGCGAGAGCAGTAATGCAGAGAAAACTCAAATAGACCCGGTTGAATAGTACGAAATGGAAATCTTTATTGCATAGCGTCTAAAATCATGAAGTACATGTCATAAGCACAAATTAACGACAGTACAAGTATACATACATTCATGAAACTTGGTCTGTGGTAATGAAGAACGCACGGCACATCATAGAAAGGGGAACACATTATACTTTATCCTTAATAAAAATGCACCCTCCCCTATCAATCCCTACACTATATCTAGATTTGTAGGATCGGGAAACATGCTCACCACTCGGGATACTTCGGAGGATTTTAAAATGAGGCGCTCGGCTCGTTTCGCTGCAGCGCCTGACCGTCACGTGTTTGGAGGGGTCTCTGTACCCCACTTGTTTATCTTCTCTGCTGGGGCAAGCAGGCCAGACCGTCTTTTGTCATGAAGAACTCTGTAGAACTCGGACACTTGGTAAAATTCGAAGAAGAGTCTTCCTGTACCGACACCGGTTACCGGTAGAATTCAAAAGAGAGTCTTCCTGGACCGACACCAGTTACCGGTAAAATTCAAAAGAGAGTCTTTACCGGTAGAGTTCAAAATTGGTCTATATATTTTCGGGCGCGGTCGGGGTTTACTGACCGCGGCGGCACGTGGCTTCTTCTTCTTCTCGTCTCGTCTTGTTTCTTCGGGCCTTCGGGTCCAGACACCGTTTACCGACTCTCGGGATGGTGCACCCGTTCACTTGCCTTTGTTGAGGCGGATCGTACCGTTTGAGTTTCACCCAACATTCGAATAACCGACCAGTACGGCTAGAAAACAACGATGTCCAGCCCTCAAAAGAGCTTCAGCAATCCGCAGCGGGTCCAAACAAGAGTTCAGAGAGTAAGAGTCGAATCAAGAGAAAAAAAGAGAGAGATGGACGTTTGTTCACTATAGTTATAGTGCTGTATTTTCTTATCTCCCGCCCAAATCTTAATGTTTGTCCTTTGTGAAATATTGGCGCTCAAAACTCCCAGCATGGGGCGATTCTTGTCTGTAATGGGTTTCGGTTAGCACCTGTAACTGGCCAACTACCCGTTAATGTTTTCCCCATTGTCAACCCAGCGAGGATCGTATGAATCGTCTCCCTGACTGGTTTTGGGGGCCCCCGAATATTTGTTTAATCACCCGAGAATGGCTCTCTCATTGGAGAGCCGTGGGGGTATTTGTGTATTGATGCGTCTGGATGGGCCCACGATTGCCCAGTACAATGAACCTTACTTGTGCATGGAAAACGATTCCAGCACTCATATCTTATGCTATTGTTTCGAATGCAAACAGGTTGCATCCTGTCTTTATCAGTGTTTGCTGAGTATTATCCAATCTTGTACTGAAATGTTTATTCGAACGCCATCTTGTCTGCCCACTGAAGATTCTGGAAGCTTCTGTGACGATGCGCGGCGGCCATTTTACAGGCTTCTGTGTCCGTTTTAATCATGACAGCATTTCGTTTAAATAAACTGATTAAACGAATCTGTTTCTCTCTCGTTATTTCGAATCGCGATAATTGCGAACTTTACACCCTGAGCTCTCGAATTCCCTCCCTAAACCTTTCTGCCTCTCTACCTCTCTTTCCTCCTTTAAGATGCTCCTTAAAACCTACCTCTTTGACTAAGCTTTTGGTCATCTGCCCTAATTTCTCCTGATGTGGCTCAGTGTCAAATTTGTTTTATAACGCTCCTGTGAAGTGCCTTGGGATGTTTTACTACGTTAAAGGGGCTATATAAAAAAAGTTGTTGTTGTTTTTGTTGTGCTATTTAAATACAAGTTGTTGTTGTTAAATTCAAAAACAATTAAATTAACAATTGAAACTAAATCCCTTACCTGCCCCCCCCCCCCGGTAAAACACACTTGAACTATCTTTTATGATCTGTTCTGAGGTACTTTGGTAATGCATGCTTGAAAGATTATTTTTTGACAGGGTTTTGAAGGGCTAGGTGAAGCGAGCTTCTCAACTCTTTAACAAGCTGTATGGTATTCAGTAAAGGGACATTGTGTTCTGATATCTCCATATCTGGAAACGCAGGACTTTGTTCTATCACAGAGCCGTCCCTTGGCTTTATCGAGGGAGTGCCTTTTTAAAAAATAATGCTAGTTCTTTCTACAGTCTCCCTACACAGTGAATGGGGCTCTTGGGAAAGATTTTACATCAAACTTGTTTCTTTATCGCTGTACCTGTAGTAGAGATAAAGCAGGGAAAAAGAAGTAAGCTTTGAAATTTCATTGCAGGAAGAAATTGCCTTTTTAACTATTTCATTGATCGATTTCATTGTGCGTGTCACGGTTGCAAGAAATTGGGCCATCGTGAAATTGCACTTGGGTTTAATGTACCTTAATGAATTAATTAGGCCTCACCGAATCAGATTGCATGAGAGTGTATTTATTGCTAGTTTTAGTAAAGGAACATAGGAATTGCTAGACGAAAAAAGACCAAGGTCCATCTAGTTTCGCCTTCTACCATCCTGGTAGTCGCACAATACTATAATTGAGTTATTGACTAATCATAGCCATCGATCTCTATCAATTAACAGACCCAGACACGAGACGAGGAAAACCCCAGCGGTGGAGAGCTTTGGGAACCATAAGGGCCAAAGTCACCTGCTCCTCACACCACAAACCTCAAGTCACCAATGGACGATTTCACACTGCGGTGGACGCATTGTGTGACTGGGCAATGACCTTCTGGCCCATTCGACCTCAGCATCCCTCTGTCTGACCCCACCTGACCCGCAAGTCACCTCCTCTTGCAGCACTGCTGCAAGGAAGTTTCAGCCCATTGAACACACGTTGAATCATAGAATAGGACAGCACAGAAGGAGGCCATTCGGCCCATCGAGTCTGCGCCGGCTCTTTCGAAGAGCAATCCAGTTAGTCCCACTCCCCCTGCTCTTTCATCATATCCCTGCAATTTTTTCTCATACAAGTATTTATCCAATTCCCTTTTAAAAGCTACTATTGAATCTGTATCCACCACCCCATCAGGCAGTGCATTCCAAATCCTAACCATTTGTTGCGTAAACATTTTTCCTCATGTCACCTCTCGTTCTTTTGCCAATCACCTTAAATCTGCACCCTCTGCTTATCGACCCCTTCAGCCAGTGGAAACGTTTTCTCTTTATTCACTCTTATCTAAACTCTTCATGATTTTAAACACCTCTATCAAATTTCCTCTTAGCCTTCTCTGCTTTAAGGAGAACAACCCCAGCTTCTCCAGTCTCTCCACATAACTGAAGTCCCTCATTCCTGGAACCATTGTAAATCTCTTCTGTACGCTATCGAAAGCCTTCACATCCTTCCTAAAGCGTGGTGCCCAGAATTGGACACAATACTCCAGCTGGGGCCCAACTAGTGTTTAATATAGGTTCAGCATAACTTCTTGGACTTTATAAAAATATTTATAAAAATCAGAAGTCGCACAACACCAGGTTATAGTCCAACAGATTTATTTAATTTTACAAGCTTTCGGAGCTGTTCGCTCCTTCTTCAGGTAAGGTAGCTGTGAGAGAATCTCCCAGAATTCACAATATAAACACAGAAAAAATCTATTCAAATCTTTCCCTACATCAAAGACACACTAAGAGCACAGCCAAGACAATGAGATGTGTCCCAGGGGGTCCAACGTGTCAAATATTGTGAATTCTGGGAGATTCTCTCACAGCTACCTTACCTGAAGAAGGAGCGAACAGCTCCGAAAGCTTGTAAAATTAAATAAATCTGTTGGACTATAACCTGGTGTTGTACGACTTCTGATTTTTGTCCACCCCAGTCCAACGCCGGCATCTCCACATCATGACCTCTATTTATAAAGCCCAGGATCCCATTTGCTTCATTAACTGCTTTGTTAACCTGTCCTGCCACCTTCAAAGATTTATGCACGAATACCCCCAGGTCTCTCTGTTCTTGCACCTACTTTAAAATTGTACATCTACAACATATTAAAAATTGTATCTCTGCTTGCACAACCAGTCTACAAAACTTTATTTCCCGTTGGCAGCTTGTTGCCATGACAAATTGTTGTGTCAACATTTAGAATGGAAATAGCCTATGTAAACCTGTCACATTGTAATTACGCTCTTCTGCCAGTGGAGGGGCTGTGGTCTCCCAGCTCCTCAGCTTATACGGAGAAAGAACTCCTGCACTCCAACCATGTATACTTCTCTGCTTCCAAAATTGATAAAGTTTTACAATTTAATTATAGATTAAGAGATAAAATCAAGGAATTATATAAATTTAAGGACAGAATGTAGGACTTAAAATGGGGACTGAATTACAACTGGCTATCCTGGTCAAACTATGCCCCTCGCTCCCCCCCTCTCCCCCCACCCCCGTGCCTTCGAGCCCCACCTGATATGAAGACTCAGTGTTGAAGCCTTGCGTTCAATGCTATAGGAAATTTTCTGTAATATATATTTTTATATAAAAAAAAGCACAGCTGCTCACACCACTTAGAATACATTACAAAATGTATAAAGAAGCAATGGCAACATTTCAAAGTGCAAAGTTTAAGTTGTCACAATGGTTTTAACAAAACAAAAATGCAGCCTATCTATTGCTTGGGGAGATGTTCTGAAACATTTAATAACCACACACTTGTAATAAAATATTTTGTTTATGCTGGTGGGCTAATTTTAGGGATGATTCCAGCTGCCACGGTGAATTGTGTCTGTTCTGAATTACTGAACATGAATGTTGAAGCAGCAAAATGGAAGGCCTGCCTAGGCAAAAGTATCTCTATAATCCTTCCATATTTATTTTATATTTAGTAGGAGGTAAACTTGATCTCATCCAAAACTCCACTGAGCTCCTATTTCCGGATACCATCCAATAAGCCTCACAGGAAAGATCAGCCAGTGTTCCTGCTCCTGTTTTTGATCCAGTGCCGATGAAGAAACGCAGGTCAGGATGGTGTGTGAATTGGAGCAGAACTTGGAAGTGACGTTCCCACGCTGACCTTCCAGAATCTTACTTCTTAACTTGCATTTTTGTAATTATCTTCTGTTGTGATGTGTCTATATCTTAACACGCACTTATATGTGACTGTGTAGTGCCAGGCTAATCCTGCCAGTTTTCCAAAATGTATAATAACAACAGAAAATGCTGGAAGCACTCAGCAGGCCAGGCAGCATCCGTGGAGAGAGAAACAGAGTAAATGTTTCAGGTCTGGGACCCTTCTTTAGAACTGGAAAAGGTGAGAGATGTAACAGATTTTAAGCAGGTGCAGAGGCAGGGAGGGAGAGGGGAGGATCTGAAGGAACAGTCTGTGCTAAGGTAGGAGGCAGGAAAGATTAAATGTTGCAAATGGGGAGGGCAGAATCATACAGCCTGAAAAATGGGGGCAAGGGTTACAGTCTGAAATTGTTGAACTCAATGTTGAAGGCTGGAAAGTGCCTAATCGAAAGATGAAGTGCTGTTCCTTGAGCTTACGTTGAGCTTCATTGGAACAGAGTAAGAGGCCGGAGACAGAGAGATCAGAGTGGGAGTGAAGCGGAGAATTAAAGTGACAGGCGACCGGAAGCTCGGGGTCACCCTTAATGACTGAACGGAGGTGTTCCGCAAAGCGGTCGCCCAATCTGCGTTTGGTCTCCCCATTGTAGAGGGGACCACATCGTGAGCAGCGAATACAGTATACTAAATTGCAAGAAGTAGAAGTAAACTGCTGTTTCACCTGGAAGGGGTGTTTGGGGCCCCTGGACGGTGGGAAGGGAGGAGGTAAAAGGGCAGGTGTTGCATCTCCTGCGCTTGCACGGGAAGGTGCCGGGCGAAGGGGAAGGGCTGTTGGGGGTGATTGAGGAGTGGACCAGGGTGTCACGGAGGGAGTGGTCCCTTCGGAATGTATAGTTTGGTCCATCCTGACAAAGGTGGCCAGGTCTTCCTGACTGTTTGGCTGAGCTCTGTGAGGTTTCATTCCCTGAAGGGAGGTACTACACACCCCAGAGATACCACATCCCACTTTAAAAGGGAATGAAAACTACAGCCACCGTGGCTGTGTCTTAATGACTAGTCGGCAACCTACAGGAACCCAGGATATTAACGTTTCAAATCAGAGAGAATTATCAACCTTTCATAGGGTAGGTATAGATTTCAATTAAAGCACAGGGTAATTGTGTTGTGTGGGTAATTGATTAGCAGGCTCAGCTGCTAATGTGCAGCCGTGCTGTAATAAGTGGGGATGAGCCTGTACAACGCACTTGGGACACTCTACATCACTTGCCTCCTGTAGCCCTTCACGCCTGACCTGCAGATCAATGGATCTAAGTGTACAGATGAGAGGCCACGTACTGCCTGCCAACTGATGGGAGTGCAGCTCCTTTAAATGTATCAGCATCACAAGGAACAAGTCCCACTCCTCCTGGCCCCCAACAAGGGATCCTGCAATACTCATCCTGGGACGTAAGACAAACGACATCTTGAATGGCAAGGGAGGTCGCCTAATAGCATTACATTTCTCCCACTAGCCCGACATCTTGCGGTGTCAGTCACAGTTCATCCCCCGTTTAACTTTCAAATTAGATTAAAGTACTTATACGGTGCAACATACATGGTCAGGGGGCCCGACCAACACGGGACCCCGGTTGGCAAAAACATTTTCTCGGCGAGGCTCACGAGTCAAACAGTCGAGACGATATTTTAATTAAAAGTGGTTCGTCGAGAGCTTGTCTGATATCACAGCAAATCTGACATTTGCTTCCTGACCCTGAGGTTGTGGATTTGAGACCCAGCTCTCAATATTAAATGAATAAGCTAAATCCAAGCCCAGCGCTATTGTCAATTATACAGGCTTTCATTGCTCAGCATACTGTGTAATGCCAATCCAATTGCGTGAAATTAGGCAATAAACGCTTATATTGAGAATGCTGAGCATTGAAAATGACAGTTTAGGGCAGTTTATGAAGCTTTATAGAAAAGTGCGACGTTAGCACCAGACTATTGAAAGTGCCGCTCGCGCTGGCAGTGTCAAGTCGTGGGTAGCACGCTCTCCTCCGAGTCAGAAGCTTGTGGGTTCGAGTTCCACTCCAGAGTCTTAAGCACATAATCTGGTACTGTGCAGTACCGAGGGAGTGCTGCACTGTCGGGGGTGGATGAAACGTTAAAAATGAGGCCCTGTCTGCCCTCGCAGGTGGACGTAAAAGATCCCATGGCCGCTATTTCAAAGAACAGCAGGAGGAGTTAATCCTGGTGTTCTGGCCAATATCACTGAAAAAAAACGCATTTATATCGCGGGTTTCATGACCTCAGGACGTGGCAAAGTGCTTTACGGCCAATGAAGTACTTTTTGAAGTGTAGTCACTGTTGTAATGTAGGAAACGCAGGCAGCCAATTTGTGCACAGCAAGCTCCCACAAACAGCAACGTGATAACGACCAGATAATCTGTTTTTTTTGTGATGTTGGTTGATGGATAAAGGCTTGCTGTGCTCAAACACGGAAAAGTCCCCTAAGCAGCACCAAGCAGTGGTTTGGTGGTTATGGAATTGGGAGAATAAACCTAGAGGCTTTGAGCTGGATTTTCTCAATGGGAAGCTTTTGGAGGCGGGACTGCTGCTTGCCAGCTTTCAATCCCGCCTCCATCAGCTTCTGGCCAACCAGCGGGATTTTCCCCTGATTGACCTTGACCCTCCGGGCTCAGCAGGCCAATTAGGGGGAAGCCAGTGACAGAGCACGTCAACGTATGACATGCCATCTGTCAAGAACTTTTGAAAGAAGAAATAGAAACATAAAAACATAGAAAAATAGGAGCAGGAATAGGCCATTCCACCCTTCGAAATGCTCCGCCATTCAATATGATCATGGCTGATCTCTATCTCAATACCATATTCCCACTCTCTCCCCATACCCCTTGATGCCTTTTGTGTCTAGAAATCTATCTATCTCCTTCTTAAATATATTCAGTGACTTGGCCTCCACAGCCTTCTGTGGTAGAGAATTCCACAGGTTCACCACCCTCTGAGTGAAGAAGTCAAACACTGACATTCTGTGTAGTTTGATGAGTCCTTGTGTTCAGGACTAATCAAACCTTTCAACTTTGCAGAAATCACCTGGCTGTTGGTTCGGAGGATCCAACAGCCAGTCTGTGATCTCTACAATGGAGATGTCGGGACTCCGGCTCCACAGCGGCTGAAGGCTGTAGGCAGAAACAAAGGTAAGTGAACATTTTCTAACACTTTACACTCACCTTACATACTTACCACTCCACACTTGCACCCAGCACTCACCTCTACATCGCACTTTCAGACCCCTCCGACCCCCGCAGACCTCCTACTTGTCTCCTACACCCTGGCGGGGTTCCCCGTGGTCGGGAAGCCTGCACTTCGGAACGAAAAATGGGGATAATCCTATTTTCTGCCTGTTAACTACCTGTTAATAGGCAGTTAATAGGCTTTAATCCTTTTTCCGCCTCGAGGAGATGGGACCCGGGGCAGGACGGCTTCCCGCCTCCTGGCAAGAGGGCACAGAGGCGGGTTGGGGGCGGGTTTGCCATCCGCCCCCAAATTCTGCAACTTTATCGGCAGTCCCGCCTCCATACCCGCCTCCCCGGGGCTGACAAAACCCAGCCCTTTGATTTCAAATCCCACCATTCAATAATTCTGATGAGGTATGTGTTGGCCATGATCACTGCTGAATTGCTGTTAAAAAAAAACCAACTGGTTGTAATAATGTCCTTCAAGGAGAAGTAACCTGGTGTGGCCTACATGTCAGTGGTTGACTCGAATACCCTCAGGGAAGCTAGGGACGGACAATAAATGCTGTCTCTCCAGTGTCACCCACATTCTTAGAAAAAAATAACAATAAACTGGTTTTGGTGGTGTTGGTTGATGGATGAAAGTTTGCGAGGACATCAAGGGAAGTGCCTGCTCTTCTGTGATGGGGCCTCAGTTTGATGGGGTGTCATCTGAAAGTGCAGTCGGTGTTGTGCAGGCTAATCTGGCAGCAGATTTGCATACACTAAAGTCCCACCAACAGTAACTGAACGAATGACCAGGTAATGAATAATCTGTTTTGTAAAGTGCTTTGGGATGTCCTGAGGTCATGAAAGGCGCTATATAAATGCAAGTCTTTCTTTTTGCTTTTTGTTATGGACTGGGGAAGCAGGGACTCCCAGTGTCATCCCCGATTTTAATCGCCCCACCATTGGCGGCCGTGCCTTCAGCTGCCTAGATCCTAAGCTCTGGAATTCCCTCCCTAAACCTCTCCGCCTCTCTAACTCTCTTTCATCCTTTAAGACGCTCCTTAAAACCTACCTCTCTGCCATAATATCTCCTTATGTGGCTCAGGTGTCAAATTTTGTTTGATAACGCTCCTGTGAAGCGCCTTGGGACGTTTTACTACGTTAAAGGTGCTGTATAAATACAAGTTGTTGGTGTTGTTGTAGAGAGTGACTGCCCCAGGCCCCGTTCTCTCGGACATGGCTGCCCTTGTAAGTGACAGATGGTTCCCTACTTCTTACGCGGCCAACCGGGATTTCCTACCTGAGGTCAGGACCCAGCATATCTGGGACAGGTGGTTCTGCTGGACTCCTGCTGGAGTTGTGGTGGAACCAAGGTGGAATGGCTGAGAATTCGGCTCACCGTTGCTCTGAAGGGATATAAATACCATCCCTGTGCTTGCCAGGTCACAATTTTCTGACCATTCATTTTAATGGATGGAAAACCGTGGACTGATGGGAACAAAAGCTGAAGGTTTACCGCCCCCCACCTCCCCTCCCCTCACACCCCCGGTATGAAAATTGTGTGGCATGCAAAGAAAAGAATGGAGCCTACAAGGCTCATCTGCTGTCAGTGTATAAATAGTTAAGTGGGGATTTCCTTCAGGGTGAGTTGAGTACAACCCAGCTGTCTTGCTCCCTGGTTGCTGCAGCAACTCGGTTCTGGAGCTTAAATCTGAAATTCCAAATTAGATTGCATTGGACATGATGTTCCGACAGGGACTTGTAGCGCTCACTACAAAAGTAGGAAATACTGATCGAAACTGGAGCCTGGTACTAAAGCTTTCTGCTCATCACATCTTGAATGGTGCGAATTTGATCGCCTGTCTTGTCCAATGACTGCCATGGAGCTGGACTACAGTAAGTTACTGTCCTTTATAGTTGACAGAAGTTTGGTTTGAGCCAAGTCATGGCTGAAACTTGCAGCGACCATAACAGTTTTCAAAATCCAATTTTCCTCCATTATCCAAATTATGATATATCTAAAAAGGAAGAAGAAGAAGAAACTGACATCTCATCCCATACCTGACTCTGGCAGTAGTGTTCAGTCAGATGCGGTGCTCATTGTTCCTAATTGCCAAATTGAGCACCATATCAGGATTTGGCCTTGTTTGCCTTAAGTGTCTCAAACGCCCCATCATCAACATCCTGAGGATCACCATTGGCCAGAAACACAACTGGACCAGCCACATTAATGGCGTTGCTACAAGAGCAGGTCAGAGGCTGGGTAATGTGTGGCGAGTTGCTCACCTCCTGACTGCCCAAAGCCCTTCCACCATCTACAAAGCACACATCAGGAGTGTGATGGAATACTCTCCACTTGCCTGGATGGGTGTAACTCCAACAACACTCAGGATGCACTGCAGCAACTTGCCAAGGCTTCTTCGGCAGCACCTCCCAAACCCGTGAGCTCTTCCACCTAGAAGGGCAAGGGTAGCAGGCGCATGGGAACACCACCACCTCCAAGTTCCCCTCGAAGTCACACACCATCCTGACTTAGAAGTATATCACCATTCCTTCATTGTCGCTGGGTCAAAATCCTGGAACTCCCTACCTAACAGCACTGAGGGAGCACCTTCACCACACGGTTGCAACGGTTCAAGAAGGCGTCTCACCACCACCTTTTCAAGGGCAGTTAGGGATGGGCAATAAATGCTGGCCTTGGCAGCGACACCCACATCCCATAAACGAAAAAAAAAGCACGACACTATCCAGCATCCCGCTTGATCGTCACCCCATCCACCACCTCAAACATTCACTCCCTCCACCACCGGCGTACCGTGGCATGCAGTGTGTACTAGCTAAAGGATGCACTGCAGCAACTCACCAAGGCTTCTTCGGCAGCACCACCCAATCCCACAACCTCTACCACCTAGAAGGACAAGGGCAGCAGGCGCACAGGAGCACCATCACCTCCAAGTCACACACACCATCCCGACTTGGACATATCTCAGCCGTTCATTCATCGTTGCTGGGTCAAAGTCCTGGAACTCCCTCCCTAACAGCACTGTTGGGAGCACCTTCAACACACGGGCTGCAGCGGTTCAAGAAGTGGGCTCACCACCACCTTCTCAAGGGCAATTTGGGATGGGCAATAAATGCTGGCCTTGCCAGCGATGCCCACATCCCGAGAATTAATAAAATAAAATTTTTATACAAAGGAGTTTAGATAGCGTTTTTTACCTAACGGTGGGTCAGTCTGACAAATAGGCATTAAATTTTTAAGTAATATTTGTAGAGTCACCTGCCTGTCAGACATCTGACATCGAATAAACTCCAACTTCTGAGGAACCAGAGGACTGGAAATTCCTACCTCTACTATTTTAGCGATGTTAACATGTTAAAATAAATGGGTCAACATTTCTCCTAAAATAATTCTCAGATAGATTTCAAGTTTAGTACTTCTTTCTTTCTTTCTTCCTTCCTTCCTTCCTTCCTTCCTTCCTTCCTTCCTTCCTTCCTTCCTTCCTTCCTTTCTTTCTTTCTTTCTTTCTTTCTTTCTTTCTTTCTTTCTTTCTTTCTTTCTTTCTTTCTTTCTTCCTTCCTTCCTTCCTTCCTTCCTTCCTTCCTTCCTTCCTTCCTTTCTTTCTTTCTTCCTTTCTTTCTTTCTCATTGCGTGGGATCATTTCATTTTGTCATTCCAAGACCCAGAGTCTTCTCCAACGCTACTAAAATTCATGTCTCAATGCCCTAAATATTTCACTTGCAGTCAATTGGAGCAATGAAGCGAAAATAGACAATGAACCAATTTCCAATTCAATAATTCATTTCTTCACGCTAAAAGATTGAATGGTTTTCATACAAAAATAATCATTATCAATGTAAGTGAAGTGGATACTGCCAGTACACTGGATTCGAAAAGATATAGGCCAGTCACAATGATTTAGCTAAATATCAAGGAACAGAATTAAAACTGAATTATTCATGCTGTAAGATGGACATGCTAGATTTTTTTCCCTTCTCAAATTGCAGTCAAAACCAATCATAGTCTTCACACAACCGCAGGCTTGCTTTTTTTTAATAACTTGGAATGCTAACAAGTTCAACCTATGTAAGCCATGATAAAGTTATTAAGAGCTTAAGTAAAATGATTTTTACCCTTTGAAGACCAGGGTTTAGCTAAACACAGCAACCAGCAGAACAATTTGCATTTACACAGTGCCTTTAACATGGTGAATGTCCCAAGGCACTTCACGGAGAAGAAACAGGGGGGAAGGAGCAGCAGGAGACTACTTCTCTTGTCCAGCCAAATTGAGTCAAGGTATGGTAGTGCAGTTATTATGTTACTCGTCTAATAATCCAGAGGATCAGCAGGTAGCACTCTCTCCACTGAGTCGGTTGCGTGGTTGAAGTCCCACTCTGAAGGTTGCGGGTTCAAGTCCCACTCCAGACACTTGAGCACAAATTTCCAGACTGACACTCCTGGTTGAATCCAGTTCTGACAAAAGGTCATCGACCTGAAACGTGAACTCTGTTTCTCTCTCCACAGATGTTGCCCGACCTGCTGAGCATTTTCTGTTTTTATTTCAGATTTGCAGCATCCGCAGTATTTTGCTTTTGTATCAGTACCAAGCGGGCGCTGCACCATTGCAGGTGCCGTTGTTCGGATGAGACGTTAAACCGAGGCCCTGTCTGCCCTCTCACGTGGACGTAAACGATCCATGGCACTATTTTGAAGAAGAGCAGGCGAGCTCTCCTCGGTGTCGTGGCCAGTATTTATCTCTCAACCAACTCTCTGGAACTGGTTGTCTGGCCATTATCACATTGCTGTTTGTTAGGACCTTCCTGTGCGTAAATTGGCTGTCGCGTTCTTCTCTTCTTAGGCAGTCCCTCGGAACCGAGGATGACTTGCTTCCACATTAAAAATGAGTTCTCAGGTGACTGATGAGTCCAATGCGGGACCTACAGTCTCTGTCACAGGTGGGGCAGACGGTGGTTGAAGGGGCGGGTGGGTGAGGTGCTTGGGTTGACGTGCGCTCCTTGTGCTGCCTGCACTTGGCTTCCGCTTGCTCCCGGCAAAGAGACTCGAGGTGTTCGGCGCCTTCCCGGATGCTTCTCCTCCACTTTGTGCGGTCTTGGGCCAGGGATTCCCAGGTGTCATTGGGGATGTTGCACTTTTTCAAGGAGGCTTTGAGGGTGTCCTTGAAGTGTTTCCTCTGCCCACCTGGGGCTCTCTTGCTGTGTCGGAGCTCCGAGTCGAGCGCTTGTTTTGGGAGTCTCGTATCGGGCATGCGGACGATGTGGCCCGTCCATCGGAGCTGATCGAGTGTGGTCAAAGCTTCGATGCTGGGGATGCTGGGGATGCTGCTCTGAGCGAGAACACTGATGTTGGTGCGCCTATCCTACCAATGGATTTGCAGGATCTTGCGGAGGCAGCGTTGGTGATACCTCTCCAGTGCTTTGAGGTGTCTGCTGTACATGGTCCATGTCTCTGAAGCATACAGGAGGGTGGGTATCACTACTGCTCTGTAGACCATGAGCTTGGTGCTGGGTTTGAGGTCCTGGTCTTCAAGCACTCTCTTCCTCAGGCGACCGAAGGCTGCACTGGCACACTGAAGGCGGTGTTGGACTTCGTCATCGATGTCTGCCCTTGTTGACAGTAGGCTCCCGAGGTATGGAAAGTGGTCCACGTTGTCCAAGGCCTCGTCGTGGATTTTGATAATTGGGGGGCAGGTTGGTAGAGGACCTTTGTCCTCTCGTACGCTTCGGCGAATGTGTTGACGACGGCTGTCCTACATTACAACAGCAACCACGCTCCAAAAGTAATTAATTGGCTGTGAAGCGCTTTGGGATGTTCTGAGACCGTGAAAGGCGCTAAATAAATGCAAGTCTTTCTTTTCTTTTACCCGCCAAGTATTCTGTTTCAGAAGTAAACTTAAAACCAAGCGTCAGATCTCCCGAGAGCAAAATTGCAGCCACCATTCTTCAGTGCAGCTCTGATCTGTTGTGGCCTAATACGCTGGTTAAAATAAAAGGTGTAAAGTGACTGCTTTGAAGGAATCACGCTGAAACTTTTAATTGAGCTATTTTCCCTCTGCATTTGCCAGAGATTAAAAATAACCTCAATAAAATAATATTTAAATTGTTAAAATGACTTTTTAAGAGAGGGGAGAACAGTAATTTTTAAATTATTTTTTTCAATTAACTTGGTGCCTTCAAGGGATTTAAAAAAAAAATCGCAATTTGCAAAAATTAAAGGAAAACTCCTTGACAAAGGAGGTTTTGTGTTTTTTTCTAACGCAAACTAATTTACTTTGCTTAAACTAGAGTGGCTCCCGATTTAACGTGAGTAAATGGATCTCTTTGGACACTGGCTGTAGTCTCATAAACCCGATTCTTCAGCCATACAGGTCTACAGAGTCCTGTTGACGACTGAGTCACTGGAGGGGTCGACCCATCACTGGTCTGATCAGGTTAAGGATAAGGTTCATGGCACAATTTTGAAGAAGAGCAGGGGTAGTTCTCCCCGGTGTCCAGGGCAAATTTCATCCCTCATCCAACAGCAGGAAAGCAAATGACCTGGTCATTATCTCATTGCTCTTTGTGGGACCTTGCTGTGCGCAAATTGTGCTCTGGACATCCCGAAGTGAAGTACTTTTGGAGCGTAGTCCCTGTTGTAATGTAGGAAACATGGCAGCTAATTTGCAAGCTCCCCCAAACAGCAATGTGATAATGACCAGATAATCTGTTTTAGTGAGGTTGATTGAGGGGTAAATATTGGCCAGCACACCAGGGATCACTTTGTTGCTCTTCCATCAAATAGTGCTACAGGATCTTTTACATCCATTCGAGAGGGCAGATGGGGGTGGCCTCGGTTCAACATCTCATCTGAAAGATGCCACCTCTGACAGTGCAGCACTCTCTCTGTTCTGCACTGGAGAGTCAGCCTGGGATTTTTGTGTTAAAGTCTCGGGAGTGGAGACCTGAACCCACAACCTTCTGACGCAGAGGCAAGAGTGCTACCCACTGAGCCACAGCTGACACTGAAAGGCCGTGTGTAAATTCATAGAACCGACGCTGGAATGGAACGTGTCAGAGGAAGGGCTAGAGCGCTGTTGCGGCAATTCTTTGACCATGTTCCCTTTGAGTGCAGCTTCAGGTAGAAGTGCAGGATGAGTGAATTTACCATTATATCATACATACTCTCTCTCACCGAAGCATCCTTTCAGGAATTGTTGCGTTCCTCAGAACATGATTCTGACGTTACCGCCTAAATTTTATTGCTTTTTTCTCTGATCCCCCCCCCTTCTCTGCTGAAGACACTATCTCATGGTGGGATAGGAACATAGGAACAGGAGGAGGCCATTGATCCCCTCAAGCCTGTTCCGCCATTCAATTAGATTATGGCTGATCTGTATCTCAACTCTATCTACCTGTTTGGTTCCGTAAGCCTTAATTCCCTTGCCCAACAAAAATCTATCAATCTCAGTTTTGAAATATTCAATTGACCCCCAGCCTCAATAGCTTTTTGGGGGAGAGAGTTCCAGAATTCCACTACCCTTTGTGCTTCCTGACATCACCCCTGAACGGCCTAGCTCTAATTTTAAGGTTATGCCCCCTTGTTCTGTACTCTCCCACCAGAGGAAATAGTTTCTCTCTATCTTTTTTTTTATTTGTTCATGGGATCTGGGCGTTGCTGGCAAGGCCAGCATTTATTGCCCATCCCTAATTGCCCTTGAGAAGGTGGTGGTGAGCCGCCTTCTTGAACCGCTGCAGTCCGTGTGGTGAAGGTACACCCACAGTGCTGCTAGGGAGGGAGTTCTAGGATTTTGACCCAGCGACGATGAAGGAACGGCGATATACTTCTAAGTCAGGATGGTGTGTGACTTGGAGGGGAACTTGGAGGTGGTGGTGTTCCCATGCGCCTGCTGCCCTTGTCCTTCTAGGTGGTAGAGGTCGCGGGTTTGGGAGGTGTTGCGAAGAAGCTTGGCGAGTTGCTGCAGTGCATCTTGTAGATGGTACACACTGCAGTCACGTTGCGCCGGTGGTGGAGGGAGTGAATGTTTAAGGTGGTGGATGGGGTGTCAAATAAGCGGGCTGCTTTGTCCTGTATGATGTCGAGCTTCTTGAGTGTTGTTGGAGCTGCACTCATCCAGGCAAGTGGAGAGTATTCCATCACACTCCTGACTTGTGCCTTCTAGATGGTGGAAAGGCTTCTACACTATCAAATCCTTTAATCATCTTAAACACCTCAAATCTATTACCCTTTAATCTTCTATACTCAAGCAAATGCAAGCCTCGTCTATGCAACCTGTCCTCATAATTTAACCCTTTTAGCCCCGGTATATATTCTGAAATCAAACTGTTACAAGTGCCTGTCTCGACTGTGACCTCAGCTTTTGGAGGTTCTTTTGGCAGCAGTGGCTCAGTCGGCAGCACTCTCGCCTCTGAGTCAGAAGGTTGTGGGTTCAAGTCCCCACTCCAGAGACTTGAGCACAAAAATCCAGGCCGACACTTCCAGTGAGGGAGTGCTGCACTGTCGGAGGTGCCGTCTTTCGGATGAAACGTTAAACCGTGGCCCCCGCCTGCCCTCTCAGGTGGATGTAAAAGATCCCATGGCCTCTATTTCGAAGAAGAGCAGGGGGAGTTCTCCTCAGTGTCCTGCCCAATATTCATCCCTCAACCAACAGATTATCTGGTCAATATCTCACTGCTGTTTGTGGGACCTTGCTGTGCGCAAATTGGCTGCCGCGCTTCCTATACTACGACAGTGACTACGCTTTAAAGGAACTTGACTGTCTGTAAAGCACTTTGGGACGTCCTGTGGTTGTGAAAGGTGCAAGTGTTCTCTTTCTTTAGCTTTAGTTCTTGTCGGGGGTCTGAGTTTCAGGGCTTTGTGCAACTGTAAAATTGGTGCCTGGATTAAGCAAAAACCCTTAAACCCAGTTATAACCACATCTAAGAATTAGCATAATGATTAGATTCAGGATATGACAATGAAATATGTAGTACTTGGATTCAATAAACTCCATTTTATACTGGGTTAAAGGGCCTCTTTTATTGCACCATTCCAGTATAATTGTTTCACAAGGAAACCTATAAAATGGTCTAATTTAATATCTTAAATGGCACAATTCCCTTAAACAAAATCCCCGTTCATGAAAACACTGCAGAATGTGCTGAAAGATTGCATTATTTGCAATAATATTTTAATATGCATTTTATCACAAGCCTCCTAATTTCTTTCATAGCGTGGCAGTCACGCTACCAACTTGTTCACATGCGGGGCTCAGCAGGACAGCTACCGTTCCATTATATTCATCTTAAAGAACCAATTAAAATGGTTAACATCCAACAACAACTTGCATTTATATGTACAGCGCCTTCAACATAGTGAAACGTCCCAAGGCGCTTCACAGCAGCGTTAGCAGACAAAAAAATTGAGACCGAGCCACATAAGGAGATATTAGGACAGGAATAAAAACAGAAAATGCTGGAAATGCTCAGCAGGTCAGGCAGCATCTGTGGAGAGAGAAACGTTTCAGGTTAACTGGTTCTGACGAAGGGTCATCGTCCTGAAACGTTAACTCTGTTTCTCTCTCCACAGATGCTGCCTGACCTGCTGAGCATTTTCTGTTTTTATTTCAGATTTCCATCATCCGCGGTATTTTCTTTTTGTATTAGGGCAGGAGGTAGGTTTTAAGGAGCGTCTTGAAGGAGGAGAGGGAGGCGGAGAGGTTCAGGGCGGGAATTCCAGAGATTTGGGGCTGAAGGCGCGGCCGCCAATGGTGGGGCAAAAGAAGTTGAGGATGCGCAAGTGATAGAACTAATTTGTAATTTTCATTTTCTGACATCAGCACGAACACCAGAACACAGGAGGGTAGAAATTCGGGTGACATCTTTCTGCTCCAAAGAGGGGGTGACATGAATCTTGTCATTCATGTGAAATGACTTATGAAGTAATACTGGGCGGCCTGCTGATGGCGCTGTCCAGGGAGAGTATAAATACTCGGGCATGGGCCCAGCTTGCTCAGGACATTCTTTAACAGGAACTAGTGAAGGACACAATTAGATCTCCATGTTGAAAAACAGTTGATTAAAGCTTTGTTTAACGCTTAGACCAAGTGCCTAGTAGTTTTCTTATGTCAGGGGGTAGTGTGCAGGTCGGTTTGGCTGAAGACTGGCCATTCAGACGGGGTTTCTGGAGGGGCTTGGGAGTTCCCCCCCTCAAACTAACAGCAGGATGGAGGGATGGGTGGCTGGGTGTAAGGAGTCTGTTCGCCTCCCATCCGTTGGAACCTGCTATCAAGGGGAGGGGGGGGGGGCGGGGATTCAGCCCCTCGAGCCTGCTCTGCCATTTAATAGATTGCGGCTGATCTGTACCTCAACCCCAATACCTGTCTTAGCTCCGTATCCCTTAACACCCTTGCCCAACAAAAATCTATCAATCTCAGCTTTGACATTTTCAATTCACTCCCAGCCGCAACAGCTTTATGGGGGAGCGAGTTCCAGATTTCCACTACCCTTTGTGTGAAGAAGTGCCTCTTGACATCACTCCTGAAAGGACCCCTCTAATTTTAAGATTATGCCCCCCTTGTTCTTGATTCCCCCGCCAGAGGAAATTGCTTCTCTTTATCCGCGGTGTCGGATCTTTTGAACATTTTAAACGACCTCGATCAGATCATACCCTCAATCTTCTATCCTCCAGGGAATACAAGCCAAGTTTATGCAACCTGTCCTCATAATTCAACCCTTTCAGCCCCGGTATCATTCTGGTGAATCTGTGGCTGCTCCCCCTCCAAGGCCAACATATCCTTCCTGAGGTGCGGTGCCCAGAAACTGAACCCAGTTACTCCAGGTGGGGGGTCCATCCAAGGCTCTGACCAACTGCAATCCGGCGCAGACAGGTTCCGCCCACATTTCCGGTCCCTCCCTTCCCAGAATTCCTGACTGTTGCCCCAAGAAGGAGCGGGAATCCTACCCTAGGTTTGCAAACCTGCTGTCACAAAGGGGTGCAAGAGGACATGTGAGGTCATCTGATTAATGTCTATCGACAAATTGCGGGCCCTGAGCACAGTGTGCCGTGGATTCGACTTCTGTTGCTGTGTACCAGGAGGAGGGATTTGCTGCCATGACTGTGCCTTCTCCCATTGGTCGGCTGACACTCTGGGGGTGATTGCCACCTTCACTGAGTGGGTGGGGGGGGGGAGCTGCTGGAGCAAATGATCCGTCCGTTATAGTACCCGCCCGATTTACGTTTCCAATTGTTTCGCCAATTTACAGTCCGGATGTTGTAGGTGGATGTAATTCTGAGGTTTGGAGGAAGGCGGGGGTGTGGGGGTGGGGGTGGGGGAGCAGGGAGGAGTGGAGGTTCTCTGGGAGTCCATCAATGTTTGCTGAGACTTGGCCACAAAGTTAAAGTTTGCAAAGCGGCGGATGGGTTAATAAGCTGGAAGTTGTGCCTCCGCAATATAATGAGTCCCCGTGCATTAATTATTTTTCCACTTTGGACACTGATTCGCGCTGAAGTACAGTTCTGAGTGTCACACTCACCCTCTAGTAGTTTACAAAGTAAGCATTCTTCATGTGTGTCAATACATACTTGACAGGCTCGTTAACCACGGGAGACGTTCAAGTTAAATTTGATCCTATTTTGACCCACACCACCCATACGCACACACTCACTCACTCACACACACACACCCACACACACATATAGGCATAAATACACACACACATAAGCGTACACGTGCACACCCACATATACACATAGACACACGTAAATACACACATAGATAATGACATGAATCTTGTCACTCATGTATGAAGTAATACTGGGCGGCCTGCTGGTGGCGCTGTCCAGGGAGAGTATAAATACTCAGGCATGGGCCCAGCTTGCTTAGGACGTTCCTCAACAGGAACTAATGAAGGACACAACTAGATCTCCATGTTGAAAAACAGTTGATTAAAGCTTTACTTAATGCTTAGACCAAGTGCCTAGTAGTTTTCTTACGTCAGATACATAAGTGCACACACACACACACACACACACGCAGAGGTCACTGGGCGGTGATGATAAATAGGAAAGGTTTGTGACCCTTCAGGGATACTGAGACCAATTGTAGCATTCCCCCATTGCCATCCCCCCCTGAGCTCACTCGGTACAGACCAGGGATCAAGCGTGGGACCTTCTTGGTCTGTGTGGCTCAATACTGCACTGGCCAGCGCATTAACTCACCAAACCCATGGCGCTCACTGCTCTACATGAAGTGCACAGGGAGGTTTGAAATATTTCAGGTAAATTTTCAACCTCGCAGCCTGGGCGGTGACCTGCTGGATCTGCCACCCGGTGTAGGATTTTCATCCCATTAATTTCAGGCACAGGAAGCTGAGAATGATCCCCATCGTATTCTCCCCATC
Organism: Squalus acanthias; assembly: GCA_030390025.1. NCBI lineage: Eukaryota > Metazoa > Chordata > Chondrichthyes > Squaliformes > Squalidae > Squalus > Squalus acanthias. Next base: position 195,945,802 of record CM059427.1, on the reverse strand, counting down.
CTTGCCTTACTGCAGAACAATGCAGACATCGCAAAGAAAGAAAGAAAGAAAGACTTGCATTTATCTACTCACTATTCTAATGACACAAAATTGGAAGTAAAGTGAACAGTGAGGAGGAGAGTGATGGACTTCAGGAAGACATAAGCAGGCTGGTGAAATGGGCGGACATGAGGCAGATGAAATTTAACGCAGAAAAGTATGAAGTGATACATTTTGGTAGAAAAATGGGGCGACGACATATAAACTAAAGGGTACAATCCTGAAGGGGGTGCATGAACAGAGAGACCTGGGGGTGTATGTGCACAAATCGTTGAAGGTGGCAGCGCAGGTTGAGAAAGCAGTTAAAAAGGCTTACGGGATCTTGGGCTTCATAAATAGAGTGGGAGAAATTCGGTATCGCCCCGTTTGGGGTGCTAATTATCGCCTCCGACTGCAAACTTGGCTTCTATCACCCCTGGAGGTGATTGGAGTGCTAAATCAGGCGCTACACACCTCTCTTCAGGCGCTAACACCGAGGAGCGAGGCGCTACCTCAGAGCGCTGGCGAAGCTCATGTGATGTCAGTCAGCAATGGAACACAGACACACTAGTGCCGGTCAGTTCTTAAAGGGGAGGGTCGATCTTGCTCTCCATCCACACCCTGCTCATTGCAGCCTTGAGTCTCGGCCTGGAGAGACCTGTACATCAAATCTGCTGGAAAGAACAATGGAGAGGCCCAGGGAAAGAGCTCAGAGTGCAGCCCCCAAAGTCTCTTCTAAATCGATGCAAGGAAGGTCAAATCAAAATAAACCTGCAAAGTGCTGCTCAGTACCCAAAACTCCTTCACACAGCGTTGAATCTCTCCAGAAGTCTCTCTCTCTCAGAATGCGTGGTGCAAAAATGTCGCCGACAATAAAAGGCAGGAAGCGGTTGCCTTTAAATAGCGCTCCCCAAGTTCCTTCCCGACTGCAAAATGTTCCCCTCAACCTGTCGTTGCTAGCGGCAGGTGGTAAGGCAGGGAGCGCCACTCAATATCTGCTCCGGGGCGCTACCGGGGCTTTGCACGCTCGACTGACGTCACAATCTGCGGGTGCAGGAGATTGTGGCGGCAGTGTTTAGCGCCGCCGCAAAATGTCTGGTCAATTTCGCGAGTGGCGCAAACATCGCCGCTCCCGGGCGCTAGTTGCTTTGCGCCCCATTAGCACCCTCTTAGGGGCAAAGCAACTGAATTTTTCCCCCATAGAGTACAAAAGTGCAGAAATTATGATGAACCTGTTTCAAACACTGGTTCAGCCCCAACTAGAGTACTGTGTGCAATCCTGGGCACCACACTTTAGGAAGGATGTGAAGGCCTTAGAGAGGGTGCAGAAAATATTTATGAGAATGATTCCAGGAATGAGAGACTTCAGTTACGTTGATAGACTGGAGAAGCTGTTTTTTTTTTCCTTGGAGCAGAGAAGATTGAGAGGAGATTTGATAGAGGTGTTCAAAATCATGAGGGGACTGGACAGAGTAGATAGAGAGAAACTGTTCCCATCGGCAGAAAGGTCGAGAACCAGAGGACACAGATTTAAGGTGATTGGCAAAAGGACCAAAGGCGACTTAAGAAAACCTTTATTACACAGTAAGTGGTTAGGACCTGGAATGCACTGCCTGAAAGGGTGGTGGAGGCAGATTCAATCACGGCTTTCAAAAGGGAGCTGGATAAGTATCTGAAGGAAAGAAATTTGGAGGGCTACGGGGAAAGGGCGGGGGAGTGGGACTAGCTGAAGTGCTCTTGCAGAGAGCCGGCACGGGCTCGACGGGCCGAATGGCCTTCTTCCGTGCTGTAGCCATTCTAGGATTCTACATGATAATGACCAGATAATCTGACTTTTAGTGATTTTGATCAAGGGATAAATATTGGCTCGGACACCGGGGATAACTGCCCTGCTCTCCTTCGAAATCATATCATGGGATCCTCTACGTCCACCGGAGAGGGCGGACGGGGCCTCGGTTTAGCATTGCATCCAGAAGACGGCACCTCCGACAGTGCAGCACTCCCTCAGTACTGCATTGGAGTGTCAGGCTAGATTTTTGTGCACAAGTCTCCTGGAGTAGATCGACGCACCCACAACCTTCTGACTCAAGGCTGGCTGAGAGTGCTACCAACTGAGCCATGGCTGACACACACCACACAGCACTATAAAAAGGTCGAATTCAGAGTGAGAGCTGGGAATGAAGTGCCCTGCTCACTCGTCAGTTATTTTTGAAGAGAAATCCATAAGGACCTTCAGTTAATTAAAACCTTTTAGCTGCTGGTACTGCCTTTGCTTCCACCACCCCACTAAAAAAAATGCAAAAAATACTTACCAGATGGTCTTATTTGAACTGATTTAATTGCATTATCTTTCCGACTGTAATTTGGAAATGACGACAGGTCAAGTTAATGAGTTTGCTAAATTGAATTCATGTGGCTCATTGCTGCAAACCACCCGCCCTCTGTCACACTGAGGTGACACCACACATCTCAGTCTAGTTCCGATGCATGGGCAATTTTTGTGAGTAATGATGGCAGAGCATTAAAATAGTTAAATTTAACCTGTTTTGTTGCTTTACTGTGATATCGCCTTATAAATTACGTATGAAAAGACGTGACAAGGTTTTAACCTACAAATGAATTCATTTTTTTTTCGCGCCTGCAATTAATAATTCTGCATCGCTGTGTGAAATTAAGTAACTAAAAACTAGATCTGAATTCTTCTGAGCTAGTCTAATTTTTGAAGTTTGATTCTGTGGGTTATGTAGACTTATTCACACTTTAAAAAAAAAGTCACAGTGGTGTTTATTAACACGTATTTGGTTACAATGTGCATTTGTAACATCTTGCGAATATGTTAAGTTATAAATGAATCTTTATTTATGTACTCACTGAAATAATTGACAGTGTTTATTATCTCCTGAGCATTTTTTCACAAGGTTAATTCACCTCCCTGCTTCTCTCTTTGCTCGAAAGGGACTATTCTGCAGAACGTCTTCTTACGACATCTTCCGCAAGCGGTTCAGCCTGAGAAGATTATGAAAGAGTTTGATAGGGTAGACGTAGAGAAGATGTTTCCACTTGTGGGGGAGACCAGAACTAGGGGCCATCAATATAAGATTGTCACTCGTAAATCCAATAAGGATTTCAGCAGAAACTGCTTTACCCAGAGAGTGATTAGATTGGGCCTATACTCTCTGGATTTTAGAAGAATGAGAGGTGATCTCATTGAAACATATAAGATTCTGAGGTAGATTGACAGGGTAGATGCTGAGAGGTTGTTTTCCAAGGCTGGAGACTCTAGAACTAGGGGGCATAGTCTCAGGATAAGGGGTCAGCCATTTAAGACCGAGATGAGGAGGAATTTCTTCACTCAGAGGGTTGTGAATCTTTGGAATTCTCTATCCTACTCTTTTTTCTGTGTGTTAACCAATCCTCAATCCATGCTAATACATTACCCCCAAACTCATGTGCCCTTATCTTGCGTAACAATCTTTTATGTAGCACCTTATCGAATGCCTTTTGGAAATTCAAATATACTACATCCACTGGTTCCCCTTTATCTATCCTACTACAGGAAACTTTTGTTTATCCGGCACCCAAATATCCGGAATTCTCGCTTAACCGGCAAAAATCAGGAGTAGGTTCAGGTAAGTTTTACTATACTGACAAGACCCCGATTCTGACCGTTCGCCCCCACGAAAGGGGGGTCAACGTTCTTCCGACTCGGACCTGTCGCCGCCACGGAGGAAGAAGCCGGAGTCTCGTGATTCGGAACACAGGCCCGGCTCGGGGAGCTCAGACCCATCGCCCCCTCGGCAGAGGCTGCCCTCCCATAAGCCGGCTCCCTCAGGATATAAAGGGTGCGATGATGGTTGCGCTTGCCCCAAGCACTCTCTGCTCGGTTTCCACAAACTCTAAAAAATTGTTAAAACAATTGGAATACTGTAAAGGTTTCCTCCCATCGTGTTAGTTTACTTTCCCTCTCCGGGTCCCAATTTTTAAGCCTGTGGCCGTGTACGGGGCTCTCGTACCTTGGTAAGTATACCTCTCTGTAATCCGGAACTTTCGATCAACCGGCACCACGCCGGTCCCGTCGGTGTCGGATAATAAAGAGTTTCCTGTAGTTACATCCTCAAAAAACTCTAATAAATTTGTCAAACACGATTTCCCTTTCATAAAACCATATTTAATTTGCCTAATCATATTATGATTTTCTAAGTACCCTGTTACCACTTCCTTAATAATGGATTCCAGCATTTTCCCAACGACCGATGTCAGGCTAACTGGCCTGTAGTTCCCTATTTTCTCTCTCCCTCCTTTCTTGAATAGTGGGGTTATGTTTGCTACCTTCCAATCTGCTGGGACCATTCCTGAATCTAGGGGATTTTGGAAGATCACAACCAAGGCATCAAGACGGAGATAGATAGATTTTTGGACGCTAGGGGAATCAAGGGATATGGGGATAGTGCAGGAAGTAGAGTTGAGGTTGAAGATTAGCCATGACCTTACTGAAGGGGCTGTATGGCCTACTCCTGCTCCTAATTCTTATGTGGGAATTGCTACTACATGAAGTAGTTCAGGCCTATAGCATAGATGCATTTAAAAGGCAGCTCGATAAGTACATGAGAGAGAAAGGAATAGAAGGATATGTGGACAGGGTGAGATGAAGAAGGGTGGGAGGAGACTCATGTGGAACATAAACACTGCACAATAGACCAGTAAGAAAGAAGAAAGACTTGCATTTCTAAAGTGCCTTTCATGACCTCAGGCTGCGCCAACGTGCTTTACAGCCAATGAAGTACTTTTTGAAGTGTAGTCACTGGTGTAATGTGGGAAACGCAGCAGCCAATTGCACACAGCAAGATCCCACAAACTGCAGTGTGAGAATGACCAGATAATCTGTTTCTGTTATGTTGATTGAGGGATAAATATTGGCCAGGACACCGGGGATAACTCCTCTACTCTCCTTCAAAATAGTGCCGTGGGATCTTTTATGTCCACCTGAGAGAGCAGACGGGTTTGACATTTCATCTGAGCAGCGCAGCACTCCCTCAGTACTAGCACTGGAGTGTCAGCTTAGGTTTTTGAGCTCTCAAAGTCTCTTGGAGTGCGACTTGAACCCGACAAACTTTCTGATGCAGAAGTGAGAGTGCTACCTCCTGAACCATGGCTGAATGGCCTGTTTCTGTGCTGTAAATTCTGTGTCATTCAATGTAATACGCAATGAAAGGGATTGACAAAGTTGTTCCAGACAAACTGGGGAGAATATCTGCAGAGTTGTCCTGATTTATGACGTAATTTCGACAGAAGCCCTGGAGAAAAGACCGAAGTGGCTGTCTTTAGTTCGTTTACATTCCTTCTCCCAGGGTTCCAACGATCAGCAGCGGAAGTTCTGGTGGTAAAGTTGGGAGAATCCTGCCACGGAAAATCCAAGTGATTGTTTACTACGGTGAAGGATGCCAACATCAGGAGGAGCAAGTTCAAATTAGGAAAGAAAGAAAGAACTTGCATTTATATAGCGCCTTTCACGACCTCAGGACGTCCCAATACACTTTCCAGCCAATAAAGTACTTTTGAAATGTAGTCACCGTTGCAATGCAGGAAACCCACTTAGCAAGATCCCACAAACATCAATGTGATAATGACTAGATCATCTGTTTTCTAGTGATGTTGTTAGAGTGATAAATATTGCCCAGGATACTGGGGATAACTCCCGTGCTCTTCTTCGATATAGTGCCATGGATCTTTTACATCCACCCAAGAGGGCAGACGGGGCCTCGGTTTAACCTCTCTCACCAAAGGAACTGCACCTCTGACAGTTCAGCACTCCCTCAGTACTGCAGTGGGAGTGTAAAGCCTGCATTTTGCACTCAAGTCGCTGGAGTGGGAACATGAACCCACGAACTCCTGACTCAGAGACAAGAGTGCTGCCCACTGAGCCACCAGCTGACAGAGCTAAAGGGGGTTAAAAGGAGAAGGTCGTGTGGTGGGTGACACCAGTGGAACTTGGGGTTCAAATCCAACTAGACTAATGGGATGAAATCCTCAGCTGTCTGCTGCCTGGAAGGGCCCTGTGTGAAATGAGTTTGAACAATCTCATCCCAGGGCCTATTGAATAGAAGACCACAGCTCAGAAGTGACACCAATTTGTGCTTAACTGGCCAGCTCAATCAGAAAGGTCACAGGGCTGCTGATGTGGGGAAATGGAAAAGTATCAGGCTGATGCAGTCGGCAGCTGAAGGCTCTGACAGACCAGAGGTACATTGTTGAGTTAAATTAGAGGGAGCTTTTCTCTCCGTCTAACTGTATCAATCAGTGTTCCATTCCACCCCATTAACGCTCCTCACCCTTCTGCGCCTAAAACTCGCACAGAGCAAAAGAAAAATTGTAAGAAGGGAAGTCTGGCAGAACATTATGTCCCCAAAAAGTAATAGACTTGTGGAATAAATTCCCCAGGAAAGGCCACGGCAAGCGACAAAATAAATGGATTCAAGAGGCAATTAGATGCGTAACTGAAGAGTGAAGGGAAGGATCAGAATGATAAAGAGATGAAAAGGTCGAGATGAATTTATCAAAAAGTGACAAGGCTTTTTGGGGTCTTATGGCCTGTTCCAGCTCATGAAACCTTTTATGTAATGGTGTTCTAATGCTCTGTAGTAGGAGAGCAGGAGGTCAAGTCAAGTGTTACGTACTCGCTCCCAACGTCCCCTGTGAGCTGCACTTTGTTCTGAGCCGCCTGTTTCTTTTAACGCGCGGTCCCTTTAAATTTCTGCGCATGCGCGGTATTTCCAGTGTAAAAGCTGGTGAGCGGCCTGCGCGCGGCCTTTCCCATCACTGCGTGGGATTGCGCGCGCACTTTAGCAGGTACATTGCTCGCTTCCATAATATGAACATACGAACATACGAATTAGGAGCAGGAGTCGGCCACTCGGCCCCTCGAGCCTGCTCCGCCATTCAATAAGATCATGGCTGATCCGATTACTCCACATTCCCGCCTACCCCCAATAACCTTTCACCCCCTTGCTCACCATGAATCTATCTACCTCTGCCTTAAAAATATTCAAAGACTCTGCTTCCACTGCCCTCTGAGAAGAGAGTTCCAAAGACTCACGACCCTCTGTGAGAAAAAATTTCTCCTCATCTCTGTCTTAAATGGGCGACCCCTTATTTTTATGATGCGGAGATGCCGGCGTTGGACTGGGGTGGACAAAAATGAGAAGTCGCACAACACCAGGTTATAGTCCAACAGATTTATTTAAAATTACAAGCTTTCGGAGCTATCGCCCCTTCCTCAGGTAAAGTTACAACTTTACCTGAGGAAGGGGCGATAGCTCCGAAAGCTTGTAATTTTAAATAAATCTGTTGGACTATAACCTGGTGTTGTGCGACTTCTCACCCTTATTTTTAAACAGTGACCCCTAGTTCTAGATTATCTCACAAGAGGAAACATCCTCTCCACATCCACCCTGTCCAGACCCCTCAGGATCTTATATGTTTCAATCAAGTCACCTCTTACTCTTCTAAACTCCAGCGGATACAAGCCTAGCCTGTCCAACCTTTCCTCATAAGACAACCCACCCATTCCAGGTATTAGTCTAGTAAATCTTCTCTGAGCTGCGTCTAACGCATTTACATCCTTCCTTAAATAAGGAGACCAATACTGTACACAGTTCTGCAGATGTGGTCTCACCAATGCCCTGTATAATTGAGCAATTGCCTTCAGTATGCAGTCTGAATACTGGTGCCACTCACAACTAGGAGGGACCCAGGCTGGTTTCATCACTCTGCCCCTCCTCTTGCTTAAATAGATGCTGATGAGCTCAAAGGATAGAATCGACGGGCGAAATGTGGAAAATGTTCCATCACACGGTGCCGGAATGAGACAACCTATGAACCTGAGGCCTGAAAGGACAACTTAGTTCTCAAGGACATGACTTGATCACTTTCTTTATCCCATATCAGCGGTGGCTCAGTTGGTAGCACCCTTGCCTCTAGCGTCAGAAGGTTGTAGGTTCAAGTCCCACCCTAGTAGATCTGAGTGCACAAATCTAGGCTGACACTCCAGTGCAGTACTAGAGGGAGTGCTGCACTGTCGGAGGTGCCGTCTTCTGGGTGAAATGTTAAACCGAGGCCCCGTCTGCCCTCTCAGGTGGGCGTAAAAGGTCCCATGGTATGATTTTGAAGAAGAGCAGGGAGTTATCCCCGTTGTCCTGGCCAATATTTATCCCTCAATCAACATCATTAAAACAAATTATCTGATCGTTATCACATTGCTGTTTGTGGGAGCTTGCTGTGTGCAAATTGGCTCACGCGTTTCCGACATTCCGACACTTCAAAAAGTACTTCATTGGCTGAAAAGTGCTTTGGGACGTCCGGTGGTCGTGAAAGGCGCTATAGAAATGCTAATCTTTCTTCTTTTTTTTACCACTCCCTAACTTCTGTTAGGAGAATAATAAAAAGTAGTAGAAATTAATAAAAAAAAGACTTGAATGTTGGTGATCTAAAATTTCTCTCTCTCCATACCTCCTCCACTTTGGAGTTTGGCAACCAGTACTTTCTGTACTTTTGGCTTATGGGATCTTGCTGCGCGCAACTTGGCTGTACTCTGGACTTTCCACTCAATGCACAAGTGGATTGTACAAGCCCTTACTTTTACTCCTGTCCCTTCCATCACAACGTAAGGGGACATCCTTCTTTGTTTGTCTCTCAATCTATTACAGTGAACGTTTCCAGATAGTGACAATCCCAACGACCTTCCTTGTGACTCCTGAATAATATGCCCACTACGTGTCATTTTTCTCATCATAATCAGCCTTGTCACTTTCTCTCTGTTCTTGAGCTGGTTCAAGGACCCTCTCATTAGTCATTTTTCTTGTCCAACTAATTTTTCAGCATACGTGCGTAGCATCATAACTCAAATGCCTCCAGTCCTCTTATCAGTGTTCAAGGTCCAATTTGCTATCCTACACAATGCGGTTGACTCCATGTAAACACTTCAGCACTCTACATATCACCAGCTTCATTTTACTGTTGCACAGAGACTCCTTCATGTTGTGAAATGCCTATTTTGTAATTATTGTTCTCCATGTAACTTCTTTGCTACTATTGTCTATTTGATGTTGTCAGGCTACCCAGGTAAGCAATTCCATCTATTTTCCAAGTTAACTTTCAGATCGATTTTTTTGGGATGTCCTCTTTCTCTGTGCCGTTTTCCCCAGCGACTCTGGCAAGGCTGCATTTTTCTCTTCTCCGAGAAGGTTGGCGGTGGGTTTTCTCTTTGAACCGCTGCAATCTTTGTGGTGATACGCAGGATGCTCTTCAGTAGGGAATTCCCAGTGACAATGAAGGAATGGCAACATATGTCCAAGGGAAAGGGTAATGTGTTAACTGGAGGGGAATTTGAAGGTGATGGTGCTCCCATGATGCTGCTGCTCTCGCCCCCCCGCTAGAGGTCGCAAGGGAGGAAAATTCTGTCAAAATAAACATGGTCTTCTTTCATATGGTAGTCGCAAAAAACAAATTAAATATCATTATCTAAGTCAGATATCCAGGCCAAAGCTTTCGGTGCAACAGCGTGGATATCTTTAGGCTGTTTGCAAATTTCCTCTGAGGGCAGTGCTCAATTGTAGATTTTTTGTTCATTCATGGAATGCGAGCAGCACTGGCAAGGCCAGCATTTATTGCCCCTCCCTAAGCAGAGTCAACCACAATGCTGTGGGTCTGAAGTCACATAGAGGCCAGCCCAGGTAAAGACAGTAGATTTCCTTCCCTCAAGGACATTAGTGAACCAGATGGGTGTTCTAACAACCTTCATGATCCCATTACTGATATTACTCCAGATTTATTTAATTAACTGAATTTAAATTCCCCAGCTGCTGTGAGTGGGATTTGAACTCACCTGCATCAGGTGCATTTAGGCCAGGCCTCTGGATTACTAGTCCACCAACAGAACCACTATGCTACTGTACCCCATGCTCCAGGGTCTGATTAGGAGCTCCACAGTCGCATGATGGGGATGCTTTAATCTTCCATCTATGGAGAAGGTGGCAGCATCTACCATGACCGGTTCTGAGGCGGTTGATGGTTGTCCACTGTTTGCGAGGAAGGTTTGATCCTTCAGGTTGTACTGTGGGGTGCTCTATAAGGAATCCATTTGATATGTCGCAGTTCTTCCAAGCACGGTGACTTGCTGCAGTGCATCCTCTAGATCGTACGTACTGCAGCCATAGTGCACAAGTAGTGGAGGGTGCGGGTATTGAGCCTACGACAGGGACGCCCATCCAGTAAACTGCTCTGTCCTGCATGGTTCTGTGCATCCTGAGTGTTGTTACGGTGGCACTCATCCAGGCGTGTGGTGCGTATTCCTTCACACTCCTGACTCGAGCCTTGTAGAATGGTAGAAAGTTTTTGAGAGGATGAGTTATCGTTGTAGAGTAACCCAACCTCTGCCTTGCAAAGGATGCCTTGGATTTCAAGTCAGATCCGACAAAGAACAATGAGATAAGATCGCACTCTTGAATGCTCAGTGTTTTACACCCCAGATTCTCTGCTTTGGCCCTCTCGGCAGATGCCAAGACCACATATTGGGAAGTTGTGCAGCTCCAGCCGATGAGTTTGCATCCATTAACTTTAATCAAAAGCCTAGGGATACACAATTTCCTGATATGCGTTCCGTGCACGTGTCCATAGTGCCAAAGCAGAAAATCTCCCCTTCTATAGGCCTGTGCTTATGGACTCATACTGGTCAATTCTGAAATGATTGTGGCCAGCTGTGGTGTCAGCCATGGTTCAATGGGTAGCACTCTTGCCTTCTGAGTCAGAATGGTTGTGGGTTTCAAGTCCCACTCCAGAGACTTTGAAGCACGAAGTCTAGGCTGACACTTGAATGCAGTACTAAGGGAGTGCTGTACTCTCAGAGCTGCTGCCTTTTGGATGAAATGCTAAACCAAGGCCTTGTCTACCCTCTCAGGTGGAGGTAAAAGATCCCACGGCATTATTCTGAAGAAGAGCAGGGGAAGTCTGGACAATATTTATCCCCCATATTATCTGGCCATTATCACATTGCTGTTTGTGGGAGCTTGCTGTGCGCAAATTGGCTGTCACATTTCCTACATTACTACAGTGACCACACTTCAAAAGTACTTAATTGGCTGTAAAGCCCTTTGGTACATCTTGAGGTTGTGAGAGGCGCTATATAAATGCAAGTCTTTCTCTCTTAGCCTAGGTCTGTCTCACATATCAACACCAAAACTTCCCTTAGCCAACCATTAATTAATACTGATTAGGTAATCTCAGTTATAGGCTGGGCTGGGAGGGAATCTGGGTTTGGATTAGGGTCTAAATTATTTGAACAATATGCGGGAGATCTCCTCGGTCCACTACGTATAACAGAGACCGCTTACGATTTCACTACAAGTGGTGCGCGGTGGAAATCATTGCCCCTTAGCCGGGGAGTCCAAATGCGATCTATTCCCCAGCACCGTTGTCCCTCACCTGCGCACATAATGTACAAAGCGCTAACACAGCTCACAGAAAATGGACGGAGCAAGTCAAAAAGATCAGCAAATTATACTCACCAGGTGGCACATAATGCAAAACTGACTTAATTTGAGGTGAATTATGAATTCAGTACAAGCACTTCTTCCCACGGAGTTAGCTTCATAATAAAGAACTTACACTGCAGGAGATTCCGAATTACAAGCCATTAGAAAGGTGAAATAGTTAACCCGTTCACTAAGAGCATAAATAGATGAAAGAATGAATAGACTGGATTAACAGCGCTGAGAGCAATCGCTGTTGGAAAGCTGTCCTTTGTATTTATCTGTGAACACTCGGCCTGTTCTTTGTGATCACCAGATTTGTTAATGTTAGAATGGATCATAAGATGGTTACAGCAGGGAATAAGCCCGTCGAGACCGTGCCGGCTCTCTGCAAGAGCACTTCAGCTAGTCCCACTCCCCCCGCCCTTTCCCCGTAGCCCTGCAAATTTCTTTCCTTCAGATACTTATCCAGCTCCCTTTTGAAAGCCGTGATTGAATCTGCCCCCACCACCCTTTCAGGCAGTGCATTCCTGATAGAATTTGCACTGTGTCAGGTGTCCCATCAAAGTTAACCATAACATCTCGGGGTGGGCGGGGGGGGGGGGTCATTGTCCAATTAGGATATGCTAATATTGGAGATTAGTCGGGACAGTGAGGGAGCAGGAAGAAGCAGACGGGTCGGCAACATCAGATTGGCCAGAGCGATGGAGACACTGAAGCTAACACATAGCAAGGACACATTAACTATCTGGGATTGTCCAGGTCATCTCCTGTTCCTTTGTAAATTCAGACAGGAAACACCAGGTTAAATTGATTAGCAGTCAAGCCATCAAGATGGCCATTATGCCAAGGCCTGGAGGTTTGGTGAGAAGGAACCTCGCTTCAATAAACACTCTGGGCATCGTGTGACATGACTCACATTAAAGAGGGAGATCCTTTAAAGATGTAAGGAAGGTCTTTGGACATGTGACGGAGATGAGTACAAAAGAACGGGTAGCAGCCTTCTCGCAGTTAGCGCTCACGGGACAGTCGGAAGTCCAACACCGACGGAGGCCAAGCTTGATCACCTCGGGTCTGCTGGAAACCAGGTTGTACGAGTCTATTGTATAACCGTAATAGTTATTATACTCTTGGTGTCTGAGTAATAAAATTACATTTGGACAATACGCTCGAGCCTGAATCACGAGGAATCATTTAATTGAGTTCAAAGAGATTTCCTTACAGTTTCCCTCAGGTGTATGTTGAAAGTAACCCAGATATAAGGGGTTAATTTTAACCTAAACCGTCCAGCCAGATAATGAGGGGATCGGATTGGGTTCCCGTTTTACGTCCCGCCTGATTTTACTTTCCATTGACTGTCAAGAGGAAAAGTCAATGGAAGCCGCTCGATTGTTGTAAAAACCCAACTAGTCCATGGGTGTCAGCTGTGGCCCCACTCCAAGAGGCTTGAGTATCTATCCCATGCTGAAACTCCCAGCGCAATACTGAGGGAGTGCTGCATTGTTGAAAGGTGCTGTCTTTTCAGATGAGATGTTAAACCAAGGCTCTGTCTGCCCTCTCAGGTGGAGATAAAAGATCCCTTGGTGATATTTTGAAGAAGAGCAGGCGAGTGATCCCCGATGTCCTAGCCAATAATTCATCCCTCAACCAACATCACTAAAACTAAAATAGATTATCTGGCCATTTATCTCATTGCTGTTTGTGGGGAGCTGCTGTGTGCAAATTAGCTTGTGCCTTTCCTACATTACAACAGTGACTACACTTCAAAATTACTTCATTGGCTGTATAGCGCTTTGGGAGATCCTGAGGTCGTGAAAGGCGCTATAGAAAGGCAAGTCTTTCTATCTTTCTTCTCATTTCCTTCAACGAATGGAGCTCCGCCATCCCTACGTAGTTTGACCTAGATGTAACTCTGGTCCCACGCCATGTGTTTTACTCTTATGTCTTCCCTACGGTCATCAGAAGGCAGCTCCAGTTTGGTAATTATTAAATACCGACGAATGAACTATCACACTTTCAAATTTGGGTAGATTTAACCATTTGTGCACTTTCCTTTTTAAATGATTCTTTGCGCTCATCAAGGGGAACCTTGATGAAGATTAATGCCTAAAATGTAAAATTATTTCCTCTCTCCGCAGATGCTGTGCCTGACCTGCTGAGGGTTTCCAGCATTTTTTTGTTTGTGTGGCCAATTTTCACCTCCATTGCTCAGCGGTGCTGAGGCCCATTGTAGCACTTCCTGACTCCAGCTGTGATCTGAAGGCAAAGTTTTATAAAGAATCTCTCAGTTTGCATAAGCATCATTCAACAGAAGCATCAGTCTTTTAAACGCAAGTGGATATAATTATTTAAGAACATAAGAAGATAAGAAATAGGAGCAGGAGTAGGCCATACGGCCCCTCGAGCCTGCTCCGCCATTCAATAAGATCATGGCTGATCTTCGACCTCAACTCCACTTTCCTGCCCGATCTCCATATCCCTTGATTCCCCTAGAGTCCAAAAATCTATCGATCTCAGCCTTGAATATATTCAAAGACTTAGCATTCACAGCCCTCTGGGTCAGAAAATTCCAAGGATTCACAACCCTCTGAGTGAAGAAATTCCTCCTCATCTCGGTCTTAAATGGCCTACCCCTTATCCTGAGACTTTGCCCCCTAGTTCTAGACACTCCAGCCAGGGGAAACAACCTCTCAGCATCTACCCTGTCAATCCCCTTCAGAATCATGTATGTTTCAATGAGATCACCTCTCATTCTTCTAAACTCCAGAGAGTATAGGCCCATTCTACACAATCTCTCATCATCGGACAGTCCTCTCATTCCAGGAATCATTCTAGTGAACCTTCGTTGCACTGCCACAAAGGCAAGTGTATCCTTCCTTAGATAAGGAGACCAAAACTGTACACAGCACTCCAGGTGTGGTCTCATCAAGGCCTTGTACAATTGTAGCAAGACTTCCTTACTGTTATACTCAAAGCCCCTTGCAATAAAGGCCAACATGCCATTTCCCTTCTGTACCTGCATGCTAGCTTTCTGTGTTTCTTGCACGAGGACACCCAAATCTCTCTGAACACCAACATTTAAAAGTTACTCATCATTTAAAAAATATCCTGTTTTTCTATTCTTCCTACCAAAGTGAATAACCTCACATTTCTGTACATTATACTCCATCTGCCACCTTACTGCCCACTCACTTAGTCTATCTATATCCCTTTGCAGACTCTTTGGGGTAGAAATTAGGTCGCGCCCCATTTGGGGCGCAAATATCGTCCGCGCGCAAATATTAGCGCCTGGCGCTAATTATCGGCACTGACAGGAAACTTCACTTTTACCGCCCCGGGAGGTGAGTGGAGCGCTAAATTAGGCGCTGCACACCTCTCTTAAGGCGCAAAGGCCTAGGAGTGAGGCGCTAACTCAGCGCACGAGCGCAGCGCAGCTGCTGCCAGTTAGCGAGGGAGCACAGACACACTGGCGCCGGACACTTCTTAAAGCGGGGGGGGGCACTTGCTCCCCAGCCACACCCTGCTCATTGCAGCCTTGAATCTCAGCCTGGAGAGACCTGTAATCCATTTTGCTGCCAAGCATGGAGAGGGTGAGAGAACGCGCTCATCGCTTCACCGAGCGGGCCTTGGATGCTCTGGTTGACGCAGTGGAGCGCAGACGATGCATGCTGTTCCCAGAGAGTGGCAGGAGGCCTTTGCCACGCGAGTTCAGAAGAGTGTGGAGGGAGGTGGCTCAGAGCGTCTCCTCCAGGAGCATGGTGCCCAGGACCCATGTCCAGTGCCGCAAAAAGTTCAACGACCTCACTCGGGTCGTCAGGGTGAGTGGCTTTTTCTCAATACCTCTCCATCCCTCCATCTCAACCTCACTCTATGGCCAGAGGGTCTTAAAACCCCAATGCACAACACTCATCCAACACCTATGGCCCTTTCATCAAACACACACACACATTCCACACTTTGCATACAGTAAGGGCTATTCACCTATGGGAGGCACATCAGGCAAGACCATGGCTGCATACAGTAAGGGCTATTCACCTATGGGAGGCACATCAGGCAAGACCATGGCTGTATATTGACTCAGATGCTGTCCTTTTTCTTGCAGGCTAAGCTGGCTCATAATCGGAGACAGCAGCAACGGACGGGTGGAGGGCGGCTTCAGCTGCAACCCCTCAGCGATCTGGAGGAGCGCGTCCACAGGATTGTGGCAAGCCGGGTGATCGTTCCCGTCGCCACTGGAGACGCCGACCCCGTTGTGGACAGCAATGGTAAGGTCATCACCTTTTTGTCCTCTGTCCTTCCACTTGTCCCTCACAATACCAGCCTTTGACACTTTCAATCCAACTTGCTAACTCGCTGCACTTATTCCTCCCTTACTGCCACCCTGTCCTCACGCTAAAGCCACTCTTGTACCTCCCTGCTTTCAGATGGTGATTCACCAGCTGAGGAGATGGTCCCTGAAGCTGCCACTGGGAGTGATGCTGCAGCTGAGGAGGAAGAGGAAGCCGGAGCATCAGTGCCACACTCTCCCGAGGAAGCCCATGGCCACACTGGGAACACGCCTTCCCCGGAGGGGAGCAGGGGGGAAGGGGCTGATGATGGTGAAGTTCCAGGACCCAGCGGGCTGCAGCAACGCCATGGGGGAGGGAGGGAAGAACGGGGGAGCAGGGGGGAAGGGGCTGATGATGGTGAAGTTCCAGGACCCAGCGGGCTGCAGCAACGCCATGGGGGGGGGAGGGAAGAACGGGGGAGCAGGGGGGAAGGGGCTGATGATGGTGAAGTTCCAGGACCCAGCGGGCTGCAGCAACGCCATGGGGGGGGGAGGGAAGAACGGGAGCCTTCTCCCCAGAGGGAGAGTATGCCAGACACTCCTAATGCAATGGACGCAGAGGAGGAGCGGCTGATTGCAGAAATGAACAGCCAGGCGGTGGTCATGCACACTGAGCTCATGGGTGCAGTGGGAAGGGTGCCCGAATGCATTGAGGCACTGGCAAGGAGTGTGGAGCACTTCGCTGTAGCACAGGCGGATGCCACACTAAAGCTTACTGCTGCAATTCAGTCACTGGCTGCCAGGAACCCATCTGAGCCTGCTCTCATGCAGACTCAGATTGAGGCCACGCGAGCACTGACTGCTGCCATCCTCGATGGTTCGTGCACATGTCCCCGGGGCTGTCACCGCGCCGCAGCAGGCCAGCAATCTGTTCTCAGGCAAATTGCTCCGGATGCTGAAGTGCTGCCCCGTGGGAGTGCCAGTGTGTCGGGCGAGCAGGGAGTTGCTGTCCTCTCTCACGATGACAGCATTCCTGCTGCCAACACTGTCACTTCTCCACTGCACTTGCCACCGCCTGTAGGACAGACTGCTGCCGCCCATGCAGAGTTGGTGCAGTCTGCAGCCGGGCCCTCCAGGCCCAGAAGTGGTCGAGGCCGTCCTTCAGGGGCATCTGCAGTGTCAGGGTCTGACAAGCAGCAGCCTTCCACCAGCCTTGCTGCAGCCACTGAGGTCCCATTACGGAGGAGCAGTAGGGTTAGAAGGGGGGAAGTGCGCAAGGGAAGGAGATCACCCTCGAAGGGCAAAAAGTAGGAGGTGTGCCAAAATGCTGGTCATTTTTTATTAAAGACGGAGGTTCATGGCCCAACTTTTGTTTAGTGTTTTGGACATTATCTCCAGGTTGTGAGAACCAGTTATGTTATTGACTGTTTTTTTGTGTTTATTTCTATGAGTTTGTCATGAGGAATTGACACACACAGAGTTTGTACAATAAATAGGTTTCTGTATTCAAAATATACATGGCTGGTGGTTGGAATTATTGGTGCCTTGGCCGGCTTAGGGGTTGCGTGCTGGGTTGATTCGTGTTTGTAGCACTGGCAGGGGCCCTAGAAGCGGCTTGCTATTAGTCGTTGACGGACGGCCCTTGCAGTTTGACCATTGTGGGCCGCCCTCCTGCCTTGGTGCTGCTGCTGATCATCGTCCTCGGCCTGTTCCTCCTCTTCCTCCTCCTCCTCTTGTGGTGCTGCAAGGCCTGGTGGCATTGGCTGCGTCCTGAGGATTGCCATGTTGTGCAACATGCAGCACACCACTACGAATTTGGAAACTTGCTCAGGCGAGTACTGCAGGGCTCCTCCGGAATGGTCCAGACAGCGGAATCGTTGTTTGAGCACGCCGATTGTGCGCTCAATAATGTTCCTCGTTGCTTGTTGGCTTTCCTGGTACCGCAGCTCAGCAGGGGTGTTTGGCGCACGGAGCGGTGTCATCAGCCAGGTGCTCAATGCGTACCCCTTGTCCCCCAGAAGCCAACCGACTGGCTGATGCGGTGCCTCGAAAATTTCTGCCACAGTACTCTGGCGCAGGATGAAAGCATCGTGGCAGCTGCCCGGATAGTGGGCATTGACAGCGAGAATCACCTGTCTGTGGTCACAGACCAACTGCACATTCAAGGAATGGAACCCCTTTCTGTTCCGGAACTCCTCTGCATTCTCTCGCGGAGCACGCAAAGCCACATGCGTGCAGTCAATGGCGCCCTGCACCATGGGGAAGCCCGCTACCCTCGCAAAGCCCATAGCACGGTCATGCTGCTTGTCTGGGGTCATAGGGAAGGAGATGAAGTCTCGTCTCCTTGTGAAGAGGGCATTGGTGACCTGCCGGATGCAGCGATGCACCGCAAACTGGGAGATATTGGCGAGGTCCCCAACAGCAGCTTGGAATGAGCCAGTGGCGTAGAAGTTCAAGGCCACTGTGACCTTCACTGCCACCGACAGAGACGTCCTGGACCTCAGCTGAGGCTGCAGATCTGGCTGCAGCAGGTGGCAGAGCTCAGTGACCACCTCCTTGCTGAATCGCAGCCTTCGCAAACACAGCTCCTCGGACATGTGGATGTAGGAGAGCTGTTCACGATATACCCTGGGAGGGTAAGCTCTCCTGTACATGCGCCTGATGGGCCTCCTCCGTCTGGCCATCATTGCCACTCTCTGTCTGCGTCTCACTCTGCTCCGATTGAGCTGGAGCAGGACGACGCCCCCAATCATTGCAGCCCCCATCTTCTCTTTGCCAGAAAAGTAATGAGGTACAGCAACGAAAGTAGCAGCAAAGTTAGGATGAACTAGGCAAAACTACCTCACAAAGCGTTGAGTCAATGTAGAAGTCTCTCTCTCTCTCTCTCCGAATCTCTCTCTCTCTCTCAGAACGAGTGGTGCATAAATGTCGACCACAGAAAAAGACAGGAAGAGGCCCCCTTTAAATAGCGCCCCCCCCAGCCCCAGACCGATTGATAACGTTCCAGTCTTCCGGTCGTTGGAAGCGCCAGGCGGTAAGGCAGGGGGCGCCACTCAATTTCCGCTCCGGGGCGCCCCAAGGGCGTTGCACCACGGACTGACGTCACAATCTGCGCGCGCAGGTGGTCGCAGCGGTAAGTTTTAGCGCCGCCGCACAATCTCAAGTTAAGTTCTCGAGCGGCGCAAACAGCGCTGCGCCCGGGCGTTAGCGCCTTAACGCCCCATTAGCGCCCATTTAAGGCGCTAACGGGAGGCGCAACCAACTGAATTTTTACCCCTTTGTGTTCTCCTCACAGCTTACTGTTCCACCTAGTTTTGTATTGTCAGCAAACATGGATACATTACACTTGGCCCCTTCGTCTAGGTCATTAATATAGATTGTAAATAGCTGAGGCCCCAGCACTGATCCTTGCGGCACCCCACTAGTTACAGCCTGCCAACCTGAGAAAGATCCGTTTATCCCTACTCTCTGTTTTCTGTCCATTAACCAATCCTATATTACTATATTACGCCCAACCCCATGAGCCCTTATCTTCTGTAATAACCTTTTATGTGGCACCTTATCGAATGCGTTTTGAAAATTCAAGTATACTACATCCACTGGTTCCCCTTTATCTACCCTGCTAGTTACATCCTCAAACACGATTTCCCTTTCTTAAAACCATGTTGACTCTGCCTAATCATATTATGATTTTCTAAGTGCCCTAATATCGCTTCTTTAATAATGGATTCCAGCATTTTCCTGATGTCTAATGTCAGGCTAACTGGCCTGTAGTTCCCTGTTTTCTCTCTCCCTCCTTTCTTGAATAGCGGTGTTACATTTGCTATCTTCCAATCCGCTGGAACTGTTCTAGAATCTAGGGAATTTTGGAAGATCATAAAAAATGCATCCACTATCTCTGCACCTCTTTTAGAACCCTAGAATGTAGGCCGTCAGGTCCTGGGGATTTGTTGGCTTTTAGGCCCATTAGCTTCTCTAGTACTTTTTCTATACTTATATTAATTATGTTAAGTTCCTCACCCTCATTAGACCCTTGGTTCCCCACCATTTTTGGTATGCTTTTTGTGTCTTCTACTGTGAAGACAGATACCAAATATTTGTTTAACATTTCTGCCATTCCCTTATTCCCCATAATAATTTCTCCTGTTTCAGCCGCTAAGGGACCAACATTTACTTTTGCTACTCTCTTCCTTTTTACATACTTGTAGAAGCTCTTACAATCTGATTTTATATTTCTTGCTAGATTTCTCTCATATTCTATTTTTTTCCCTTTTTATCAATTTTTTTGTCATCCTTTGCTGGTTTCTGAAACTCTCCCGAATCCTCAGAGTTACTACTATTCTTTGCAACATTATAAGCTTCTTCTTTCAATCTAATGCTATCCTTAACTTCTTTAGTTAGCCACGGATGGATTACTTTTCCCGTGGTGTTTTTGTTTCTCAATGGAATGTATTTTTGTTGAGAATTATTAAATATTTCTTTAAATGCTAGCCACTGCTTATCTACCACCATACCTTTTAGTCTATTTTTCCAATCTGCTTTAGCCAACTCGCCCCTCATACCTATGTAATTAACTTTATTTAAGTTTAAGACTCTAGTTTTGGACTTAGGCAAGTCACTCTCAAACTTAATGTGAAATTCTATCATATTATGAGCACTCTGCCCCAGAGGATCCTTTACTATGAGATTGCTAATTAATCCTGTCTCATTACACAATACAAGATCTAATATAACCTGTTCCCTGGTTGGTTCCATGATGTATTGTTCTAGGAAACCGTCCCGAATGCATTCCGTGAACTCGTCCTCCAGACTAACTTTGCCAAATTGATTTGTCCAGTCTATATGAAGATTAAAGTCCCCCACGATTATTGCATTACCTTTGTTACATGCTCCTACTATTTCTTGATTAATATTCTGTCCAATGGTATGGCTACTGTTAGGGGGCCTATGTACTACTCCCATCAGTGTTTTCTGCCCCTTGTTTTCGACAGTTTTTAAAAGTTATTTTAAAATGAGCTTCCAACCACATATCCGCTCCATCACCAAGACGGCCTCCTTCCACATCTGTAATATTGCCCCCGACTCCAGCCCTGCTGCAGCTCCTCTGCTGCTGAAACCCCCATCCATGCCTTTACTACCTCTAGACTTGACTGTTCCAAAGCTCTCTTGGCCAGCCTCCCATCTTCCACCCTACATAAACTTGAGCTCATCCAAAACCCTGCTGCCCGTGTCCTAACTTGCGGCAAGTCCCGTTTGCCAACGTTCCCTCTAAAGTATTTTGGCCCGCGCGGCCCCTTTAACGGGATGCGCGGGCCATTCAACATTCCGTGCCTGCACGGTTTTTCAATTTACAAGCCGGCTCACCGGCTGCACGGGGGACACGCAGATCATTTCACTTTCACCCATCGCCCGTGTGCTCGCTGACCTACATTGGCTCCCGATCCGGCAACGCCTCAATTTTAAAATACTCATCCTGGTTTTCAAATCCCTCCATGGCCTCGCCCATCATTTTCTCTGTCACCTCCTCCAGCCCCACAACCCTCCGAGATCTCAGCGCTCCTCCAATTCTGGCCTCTTGCGCATCCCCGATTTTAATCGCTCCACCATTGGCAGCCGTGCCTTCAGCTGCCTGGGGCCCTAATCTCTGGAATTCCCTCCCTAAACATCTCAACCTCTCTCTCTCCCCCTTTAAGATGCTCCTTAAAACCTACCTCTTTGACCAAGCTTTTGGTCATCTGCCCTAATATCTCCTTATGTGGCTCGGTGTCAAATTTTATTTGATAACACTCATAAAGCGTCTTGGGACATTTTACTACGTTAAAGGCGCTGTTAAAATATAAATTATTGTTGAGTAGTGATACCCGCCCTCCTGTATGCCTCAGAGACATGGACCATGTACAGCAGGCACCTCAAAGCACTGGAGAGGTACCACCAACGCTGTCTCCGCAAGATCCTGCAAATCCATTTGCAGGATAGGCGCACCAACGTCAGTGTTCTCGCTCAGGCCAACCTCCCCAGCATTGAAGCTTTGACCACCCTCGATCAGTGCTGATGGATGGGCATCATCGTCCACATGCCCGATACAAGACTGCCAAAACAAGCGCTCTACTCGGAGCTCCGACATGACAAGAGAGCCCCAGGTGGGCAGAGGAAACGCTTCAAGGACACCTTCAAAGCCTCCTTGAAAAAGTGCAACATCCCCACTTACACCTGGGAATCCCTGGCCCAAGACCGCACAATGTGGAGGAGAAGCATCCGGGAAGGCGCCGAAACATAGAAACATAGAAACTAGGAGCAGGAGTAGGCCATTCGGCCCGTCGAGCCTGCTCCACCATTCAATACGATCATGGCTGATCATCCAAATCCAGTACCCTGTCCCTGCTTTCTCACACAGAATCCCCATCGAGCCTGCACCGACACATATCCCACCCTATCCCCGTAACCCCACGTATTTAATTCCTCCTAACATATCCCATCCTATCCCCGTAACCCCGCATATTTAATCCCCCCCTAACACTAAGGGTCAATTTATCATAGCCAAATCAACCTAACCCACACATTTTTGGACTGTGGGAGGAAACCGGAGCACCTGGAGGAAACCCACGCAGACACGAACACCTCGAGTCTCTTCGCCGGGAGCAAGCGGAAGCCAAGCGCAAACAGCGGAAGGAGCGCACGTCAACCCAAGCACCCCACCCACCCGCCCCTTCAACCACCATCTGTCCCACCTGTGACACAGACTGTAGGTCCCGCATTGGACTCATCAGTCACCGGAGAACTCATTTTCAGTGTGGAAACAAATCATCCTCCGTTCCGAGGGTCTGCCTAAGAAGAAGAAGAGAAGACTTTCTGCCCAGAGACCGCACCCAATACAAACAACGGGGTTATAGATTACAGTCTGTTGTTTCATTTGAAACAACAAGAACCCGTGCCTTGTAACAACATACACATAATAATTCCATTTCCACATCTGTGCCAGACTACTAAACAAGTGTCAATTAATACTGAGCTTCAGGCTGTTTTGTCAAATGGCAAATGTGAATTGGACTCAATAGAAACTGCTCTCTTAGAACCTTTAATGGTCCTCAGAGAGAGGAGACTATGTCCATTTCTGTCTAAGCTTGATTCAAATTTGGATCCTGGAGGTGAAATGACAATGCCATGGGCTAACGTACTTGGATAATCAAAGTCCGGACACTTTGAAATACTATTTAAAACAGAAATACCTTAGAGCTGCCTCTGAGGATTATGGTTTTACTCATATAAGGCACGTTCGTTCTGAAAAGAAAATAGTGCAGTGCATTAATATTTTATTCATGGAATCACAGAATGTTACAGCACAGAAGAAGGCCATTTGGCCCATTGTGCCTGTGCCAGCTCTTTGAAAGAGCTCTCCAATCAGTCCCAATCGACTGCTCTTTTTCCAGAGCCCTTGCAATTTTTAGCCCTTCAAGTGTTTATTCAATTCTCTTTTGAAAGTTACTTCTGAATCTGCTTCCTCCGCCCTTTCAGGCAGTGCGTTCCAGATCATAATGACTCGCTGTGTAAATTTTTTTTTCCTCATCCCACCTCTGGCTCTATTGCCAATTCCCTTAAATCTGTTCTTACTAACAGAGCAAGCACTTTCAGTTGCAAATATGTTAGCGATGGGATTTGCAGTATATTGGCCGATTGATGCAACACACGGATTGATATGCTTGAACTGCATTCTACGCTGTGCACTAATTTTAGGCAGGTGTTTATTGTAAATTGATTAACTCCTAATTACAATTAGCACACAGAGGATTATTGTACCAGCGTGTTAATCTGTGAACGTCATCAATTGGAAGACATACCCTTACAGTCTTAGAGTTGTAGTGGAAAACGTTAGCAGTCAACCTCCTTGTTTCTATGGTTCACAACAACACATTGCGAGTAAGCACGAGACACTTGATGGTGTAGTATACGGAACAGACTTTATTGATACCTAGGATGAGGGATCAGCTCGACCAATGCTCCCTGTGAGCTGAGCTTTGTTCTGCGCGGCCTGTTTCTTTTAGTGCGCGGTCCCTTTTAAATTTCCGTGCATGTGCGGTGTCTGCAATGGAGAAGCCGGCGAGTGGCCTGTGCGGGACCTTTCCCATTATTGCGCGGCCGTGCGGCCTAGCGGGAACATTGAGCTCCACCTGGATCAGAGTGGCTTTGCAGCTTCATGCGCTATCTTTCGAGCCCTCTGAAGAACTGTTGAAAGTCATACTCCTTTATACATCATATTTTGCCTACATCAAAAGGTCCATGTCACAGATAAGACCTCATGATGCATCTATTCCTAAATCCTTTTGAAGACAGTCCATTCATGTAAACAGCTGTAGTTGTTTACTCTAAAGCTATTTGCCTTAACCAAGACTTCCTAACGCAACCGTTCTTAACCTCTTTGAAGAACAGGCTTTCTTAACTGTTATCTTTCTATACTACAGTTAATGGATCCCTCTACCTATGTTTGTTACCCCAGCCACCAAAACTACACCTTAATCACTCATGACATCATTACTGTCACTTATTTCCTTACACAAGCACTTTTCGTACACAACATTTAGATCCTAAAAGAACAAGACAAATTATGCTTTCCTCTCAAGACACTTCAAAGCCATCCTATTTATTTTGGGAAGTCTGTTGCTTCACAATACAGAAGTTCGACTGTTAACCCTTAACTCCCCAAGATGTCCAACAGAAAATACCTCCATATGTTAGGTCAAACTAGAAAAGAGACAAGGGCTGCGAAATTCGGCTCCTTTGCACCTGCCATTAGTGCCTCCGGGGGACGCTAACAGGCGCAAAGGGCTTATCGCCCGGGCGAGGGCCGGGGCGCTACTGAGGCGCTAGCCGATAGCGGCACGCCCCCATCGGTACTGACCTAGGCGGCTGCACCACCGGCGAAGACGTCATCGCCGTGCGCCGCTACCCCTTAGCGCCCCACTGTGACCCCTTACAGCCCCGTGGCACAAATTCGGCTGCGCCCTGCGAGACTGCCGCGGCGGTGTCAGCGCTAATTAAAGGGAGGTGCGGCCGTGACCCGTGCCGCCATTTAATTTTGTTTGGTCGACCTCCAGGTCGGCCATCCGTGGCGGCCCTTGGCGTGGTCCGTGGCTGCCATCGCGCAGCCCGACACCGCGTCTCAGTGCCTGGCTGCAGCCACGGCACCACGCTGCCCTGGTGGTCTAGTGGAGGCCATCGGAGGCCCTGCAGAGCTCACAGCGTCCCTCCCCTTAACGGAAGGGGAGTGGCGCTGAAACGTGTCAGCGCTATGCGGAGCGGCCGGGTAGCGCTCCGGCGCTACCTGCGCTTTGCGTCCCTAACACCGCCCCAAGAGGAAGTGGAGCGCCCGAGATAGCGCCGGGCATTAAATCTCCGGCGATAATCTGAATTTCGCCCCCAAGGACTTGTTCCTCAGGATTTAAGCACGTTTGGTTGCTTCATTCATAATCTTGTAAAGAACCAACCTGGGTTAATTTCACTAATGTTGTGAAGGTGAACAATCCTCATCATGATCTATGGTCTTTGTGGATATGGACTATTCTGAACGCCACAATACGCCACCACTGGACTTTCTACAGAAAGAGCAGGGGGATTGGACAACTCTTTCAAAGAGCCGGCACGGGAATGATGGGCTGAATGGCTTCCCTTCACTTCTGTAAGATTCTGTGACTCTATCAATTCAACAACCTGCTGACACTCGCTGAGTAGGGTCAAAGGTGTATGAATGACCGACCATATTGGAGAATGGCTGCTACCTTTGGAATTTCACTCTGGCGTGAGTCGGTGTGTTTGGGAGACGAGGGTGAAATGTTCCATTTTACAGCTGCATCAGGTCGATTTCTTTCAGAAGATGACATTTTGGGATACGGCAGTTTGAGACATGACGTGTGGTAAGTGCAGCATTCCTGGGAGCAGCACATGACTGTGGACCTGTGGTTCCCAAAGCTCTCCACCACTGGGGGTTTTCCTCGCCTCGTGTCTGGGTCTGTTGTAGTCTAATTGATAGAGATCGATGGCTATGATTAGTCAACAACTCCATTATCGTTGTACCATGCGACTACCAGGATGGTAGAAGGCGAACTAACTGGACCTTGGACTTTTGTCACCAAGCAATCCTAATGTTCCTATCATCAAAGGAAGGCACATGGATCAAACTCTTGCCTATTTCCAAGGAAGAAAGTAACCTGAATTTATATGGAACTCGCTACCACAAAGAGTGGTTGAGGTGAAAAGCACAGATGTATTTAAGGGGAAGCTAGAGAAACACATGAGGGAGAAAGGATTACAAATTTATGTTGATAGGAGTTAGATGAAGAGGGGTGGGAGGAGGCTCGTGTAGAGCATGGACCAGTTGGGCCGAATGGCCTGTTTCTGTGCTGTACATTCTATGTAATGTATGTAATATGTCCACGCAATGTCTCTCAGTTTCCATCTGTTTTCTAAATCTGGTAAATACGCTCCCGGCACTGGTCTCAAGAGTCCGTTTGTCACGTTCACTTTTAAATTACTCCTGTCACTAACTGCCTGTGCAAAAAAATCATCACCTGCAGGAATGACGTACACGATAGCTTGTAACAAGCAGCTTACTGAAGCGTGCTGCAACCTTCATTCATCCCGACACCTTGAAAATATTTGCCATGACGATTATTCAATATATACAAAAACACTTTGGTAAGTTAGTGTCATGCAGCGAGAGGAGCTGGGCTGGTATCTGATGGGAGAGAGCAGACAAGAGGAATATTAAAATACCCAATCTACCACTGAAAGACTGCACTGTTAAATGGAAAATTAATTTGAATTGAGCATTTTAATTAAGATAAATAATGAAATGCAATTATAACACAATGTGTGTTAAAATTTGCCAGAACTACCCATTGTTTTGAGATTCTTACCTCTTGTGCATCCTCCACTTCCTTTGCCCCACAATTTTTTTAAATATTCGTTCATGGGATGTGTGCATCGCTGGCAAGGCCAGCATTTATTGTCCATCCCTAATTGCCCTTGAGAAGGTGGTGGTGAGCCGCCTTCTTGAACCGCTGCAGTCCGTGTGGTGAAGGTATTCCCACAGTGCTGTTAGGGAGAGAGTTGCAGGATTTTGACCCAGCAACGATGAAGGAACAGCGATATATTTCCAAGTCAGGATGGTGTGTGACTTGGAAAGGAACTTGGAGGTGGTGGTGTTCCCATGCACCTGCTGCCCTTGTCCTTCTAGGTGGAAGAGGTCGCAGGATTGGGAGGTGCTGCCGAAGAAGCCTTGGTGAGTTGCTGCAGTACATCTTGTAGATGGTACACACTGCAGCCACGGTACACCGGTGGTGGAGGGAGTGAATGTTTAAGGTGGTGGATGGGGTGCCAATCAAGCAGGCTGCTTTGTCCTGGATGGTGTCGAGCTTCTTGAATGTTGTTGGAGCTGCACTCATCCTTCTTCTTCTTAGGCAGTCCCTCGGAACCGAGGATGACTTGCTTCCACACTAAAAATGAGTTCTCAGGTGACTGATGAGTCCAATGCGGGACCTACAGTCTCTGTCACAGGTGGGGCAGATGGTGGTTGAAGGGGCGGGTGGGTGAGGTTCTTGGGTTGGTGTGCGCTCCTTCCGCTGTTTGCGCTTGACTTCCGCTTACTCCCGGCGAAGAGACTCAAGGTGTTCGGCGCCTTCCCAGATGCTTCTCCTCCACTTTGTGCGGTCTTGGGCCAGGGATTCCCAGGTGTCGGTGGGGATGTTGCACTTTTTCAAGGAGGCTTTGAGGGTGTCCTTGAAGCGTTTCCTCTGCCCACCTGGGGCTTTCTTGCCGTGTCGGAGCTCCGAGTAGAGCGCTTGTTTTGGGAGTCTCGTATCGGGCATGCGGACGATGTGGCCCGTCCATTGGAGCTGATCGAGCGTGGTCAAAGCTTCGATGCTGGGGATGCTGGGGATGTTGGCCTGAGCGAGAACATTGACGTTGGTGCGCCTATCCTGCCAATGGATTTGCAGGATCTTGCGGAGTCAGCGTTGGTGGTACCTCTCCAGTGCTTTGAGGTGCCTGCTGTACATGGTCCATGTCTCTGAAGCATACAGGAGGGCGGGTATCACTACTGCTCTGTAGACCATGACCTTGGTGCTGGGTTAGAGTTCCCGGTCTTCAAACACTCATCCTGCCAATTGATGTCCCTCAGCTCTGGAATTCCCACCCTAAGCCTCTCCACCTCTCTATCTTTCTCTCCTTCTCTAAGAAGCTTTTAAAAACCTACCTCTTTGACCAAGCTTTCAGTCGCCTGTCCTTATATCTCCTTACGTAGCTCGGTGTCAATTTTTTCTAATAACGCTCCTGTGCAGCGCCTTGGGACGTTTTACCACGTTAAAGGTGCTACATAAATGCAGGTAGTTGTTGCGATGAGCTTGTTTTGAGGATAAACCCCAATATTGGGCCGAGCCGCCAGTTTATTTTGCTGTAGTTACTCTGCAATAACACTTGTGACTTGTGACACTGGGATCACTCACCTCAGGTGTTTGAGGAGGGCGGTGACACTGCGAGGTCAATCGTCATCTTCTTACCGTCCCGATCACGCTGAACGAAGGAGGCGGCAGGCAGCTGAAATTCTACTGGCTGCGCGAGATCTGGCCGACTCGATTTTTACAGCGAGGCTCGAAATGGACCAGCGATGCTCCCCCCTGAAACAAGTGGGGGCCTTATTAAAGTGTCTAAATCGTGGTCCTTTGATGGTTAAACCCCTCTCCCCCGTCTCCTCCACCCTCACCTCCAACAACAAGTGGGAGGAGCTCATAGACTTCTTTCTCACTAAGATTGAGACCATCCGATCAGCTGCCTCTGCCGCTTCCCTCCCTTCCCTTAGCCCACTGGGCCAAACTTCCCCCAAGGTTCCCCTTACACTAGCCCTGAATACGCATCTTTCTCTAGTTTCTCTCCTATCTCTCCTCATACCCTCTCTGAGCTCATCTTGTCCATGAGAATCACCTCCTGCTCCCTCAACCCTATTCCCACTAGAAAGCTGACTACCCAACTTCCCTTCCTGGCTCCCATGTTAGCTGATATTGTTAACGGTTTGCTCTCCTCAGGTACTGTCATCCTCTCCTTCAAATCTTCCGTCATCACGCCTCTCCTCAAAAAAAACCCTTGAATCCTCCATCCTTGCCAACTACTGTCCCATCTCCACCCACCTTTACCTCTCCAATGTCCTTGAATGAGTTGCTGCCTCCCAAATCCATGCCCATCTTTCCCGGAACTTCATGTTTGAATCCATCCAATCAGGTTTCTGCCTCTGCCACAGTACTGAAACGGCTCTCATCAAAGCCACAAATGACATTCTATGTGACTGTGACAAAGGTAAACTATCCCTCCTCGTTCTTCTCGACCTGTCTGCAGCCTTTGACACGGTTGACCACTCCATCCTCCTCCAACGCCTCTCCACCATCGTCCAGCTGCCTGGGACTGCACTCGCCTGGTTCCATTCTTATCTATCAAATCGTAGCCAGAGAATCACCTGCAATGGCTTCTCTTCCTGCTCCTGCTCTGTTGCCTCTGGCGTCAACCAAGGATCTATCCTTGGCCCCCTACTATTTCTCACCTAAATGCTGCCCCTCGGAGATAACATCCAAAAACACAGCGTCAGTTTCCAGATGTATGCTGACGCCACCCAGCTCTGCCTCACCACCACCTCTAACGACCCCTCCACTGACTCTAAATTGTCAGACTGCGTGTCCGACATCCAGTACTGGATGAGCAGAAATTCCCTCCAGCTAAACATTGGGAAGACCAAGGACATTGTTTTCGGGCCCCGCCACAAACTCCGTTCCCTAGCTACCAACTCCATCCCTCTCCCTGGCAACTGTCTGAGGCTGAACCACACTGCTCACAACCTTGGCGTAATACTTGACCCTGAAATGAGCTTCCGACCACATATCTGCGGCATCACTAAGACCGCCTATTTCCATCTCCGGAACATCGCTCGACTCCGCCCCTGCCTCAGCTCATCCGTTGCTGAAACCCTCATCCATGCCTTTGTTACCATTAGACTTGACTATTCCAACCTACTCCTGGCAGTGTCCCACGTTCCACCCTATGTAAACTTGAGGTCATCCAAAACCGTTGCCCCTGTCCTAACTCGCACCAAATCCCGTTCACCCATTGCCCCTGTGCTTGTTGACCTACATTGGCTCCCGGTTAAGCATTTTAAAACGCTCATCCTTGTTTTCAAATCCCTCCATGGCCTCGTTCCTCCCTATCTCTGTAATCTCCTCCAGCCCCACAACCCCTCTGAGATCTCTGCGCTCCTCTAATTCTGGCCTCTTGAGCATCCCCGATTTTAATTGCTCCACCATTGGTGGCTGTGCCTTCTGTTGCTTAGGCCCTATGCTCTGGAATTTGCCTCGCTACCTCTCGTTCCTCCTTTAAGACGCTCCTTAAAACCTACCTCATTGACCAAGCTTTTAGTCACCTGACCTAATGGCCCGGAATTTGCAGTGGTTAATAACAGCTTTCGCTGCTATTACCCCTTTGAAACTGACCACAACTTCAGGATATAGTGCATGTGCATCCTAATGCATTCAGTCAGTCACTGCTCTGACACAGGCTGCGCTGTGGCCCCATCCCCATAGCTGGCAATCAGTGTAATCTGTGAAATCAGGGAAACTGACGAAAACTTTGGCTTTTCTGTGGTAATACCGCTGTTAAAGACCCCATTAAAAGTTAGACCTTTTTAGCTCATAAAGAGTCATTTGTCTTTCACCGGGGCTTATCTGTAGTTTACTTATTCCTTCCACTCTCCAGTGATGCGAGAGAATTTTTCATGCCAGCAAAGGGACAACTTGTCTTTCTGGGTCATTAACCTTAGGCGATCTGACAGCTGTGAGAAAGGCTTTGCGCACCTGTTTCAATATAAGATATAAGAATATCAGAAATAGGAGCAGGAGTCGGCCATTTCGGCCCCTCGAGCCTGCTCCGCCATTCAATAAGATCATGGCTGATCTTCTACCTCATCCACACTTTTCCTGCACTATCCCCATATCCCTTGATTCCCTTAATATTCAAAAATCTATCGATCTCGGTCTTGAATATACTCAACGACTGAGCCTCCACAGCCCTCTGGGGTAGAGAATTCCAAAGATTCACTGCCCTCTGAGTGAAGAAATTCCTCCTCATCTCAGTCCAAAATGGCCAACCCCTTATCCTGAGACTATGCCCCCTAGTTCTAGACTCTCCAGCCAGGGGAAACATCCTCCCTGCATCTACCCTGTCAATCCCTCTCAGAATCTTATATGTTTCAATGAGATCACCTCTCATTTTTCTAAACTTCAGAGAGTATAGGCCCATTCTACTCAATCTCTCCACAGAGGACAGCCCTCTCATCCCAGGGACCAATCTAGTCTCGACATCAGGACTAATGGATTTATCCTTGGATTTGGGGTATGCTGATACCTGCTTAAAGTGTCTTGGAACTTGCTGTTATCTGATTAAAATGGAAAAGGAAGGGGCGGTGGGTAGCCCTGATAATAAAGGATGGGATAAAGACAGCAGAGAGAAAGGATCTTAGCTCCGAAAATCAAGAAGTAGAATCAGTTTGGGTGGAGCGAAGAAACAGAAAGGGGCAGAAAACATTGGTGGGAGTTGTTTATAGGCCCCCAAAACAGCAGTTATAATGTAGGCAGAGTATTAATCAGGAAATTAGAGGTGCATGTAACAAGGGTAAAACAGTAATCATGTGGAACTTTAATCTACATATAGACTGGGCAAACCAAATTTGCAGTAATAGTGTGGAGGATGAATTGATGGAATGTATACAAGATAGTTTTCTAGGTCAGTATGTTGAGGAACCAATGAGGGAACAGGCTATTTTAGATCTAGTGTTGTGCAATGAGAAAGGGTTAATGAATAACCTTGTAGTAAAGGGGCCCTTAAGGAAGAGTGACCATAATATGATAGAATTTTATATTAAGTTTGAAAGTGATTTAGTTAAATCCAAAACTAGGGTCTTAAATCTAAACAAAGCAAACTACGTAGGTATGAGGGGCGAGTTGGCTAAGGTAGATTGGGAAACTACATTAAAAGGTATGACAGTGGACGAGCAATGGCTAGCATTGAAAGAATAAATAAATAATATAAAACAAATATACATTCCTTTAAGGCACAAAAACGCCACAGGAAAAGTGGTCCAACCGTGGCTAACAAGAGAAATTAAAGATAATATTAGATCAAAGGAAGAGGCTTATCATGTTGCCAAAAAGAGCAGTAAGCCTGAAGATTGGGAGGATTTTAGAATTCAGCAAAGGAGGACCAAGAAATTGATAAAGAAAGGGAAAATAGAATATGAGAGTAAACTAGCGAGAAACATAAAAACAGACTGTAAAAGCTTTTATAGGTATCTAAAAAAGAAAAGATTAGCAAAAGTAAATGTGGCTGAGACAGGAGAAATTATAATGGGGAATAAGGAAATGGCAGAGAAATTAAACAAATACTTTGTGCCTAACTTCACGGAAGAAGACGCAAAAAACATCTCGGAAATAGTGGAGAACCAAGGGGGCAAGAACGAGGAACTGAAAGAAATTAGTATTAGTAAAAAAATAGTACTGGAGAAATTAATGGGACTGAAAGCCAATAAATCCCCTGGACCTGATGGCCGACATCCTAGGGTTTTGAAAGAGGTGGCTATAGAGATAGTGGATGCATTGGTTGTCATCTTCCAAAATTCCATTGATTCTATCTAGAAAGGTTCCTGCGGATTGGAAGGTAGCTAATGTAACCCCATTATTTAAGAAAGGAGAGAGAGAGAAAATGGAGAACTACAGACCAATTAGCCTGACATCAGTAGTAGGGAAAATTATAGAATCTATTATTAAGGATGTGGTAACAGGGCACTTAGAAATTAATAATGGCCCAGAAATTGATCTCGCTCTGTTCCCGCGGGGGTAAGGAGCAGGCGCGATCTCTCACTCCGCGTTGGCTTTTTCAGATCCAGCTCGCACGAACTTGATGTTCTAGACATCAGCTGGGCAGTGCTTGCGTATCCCACCGGCGTAGTGAATTCGTGCGAGCTGTGGGATCACGTGACTCAGTTAGAGCCAATGGCAGCACACCATCTTCCATTCATAAGTTTCACAAACGTGCTGTGAAAGCTATGAATCTTACACACCCCGAAAATAACAGCTAAACCTCAATTAAATTAAAAATAAACCCATCACATTAATAAAATAAGTATAGTTAAATAAATTAACCATTTTAAATAAAAAATTAAATTTTTGAAAAAATTTAAAATCTTTTAAAAAGTTATAAAAATAAACTTACCTGTCTTTAAAGTCTCTAAAAAAGATATACCTGTTAAAAAAAATTCAAAATAATACTTAATTCACTACTTACCTTGTTAAAAGTGGGTCTTACTCCTCCTTTTTTCATTTCTAAAATCTTCCGTCCTTACCTGCGCGTGCAAAGCACTAAGTGCACAGCGTGCGCGCAGCCTGCAGCGCGCACGCGGTGCACCGAGGAACCGCCCCCTTTTCCAAAGACCAAGTGCCGGTTTTCAGCGCATGCGCAGTGCATGCAGAAAACCGGCAATTGGAGAGAGAATACGTGAGAGTACGCAGTGCGTACTCTCGCGTAGCGGCATCAATTTTTGGCCCATTATGATTGAGCAGAGTCAACACAGATTTATGAAAGGGAAATCATGTTTGACAAATCTGTTATAGAGTTTTTTGAGGTTGTAACTAGCAGAATAGATAAGGGGGAACCAGTGGCTTGTGGTAATTTGGATTTTCAGAAGACATTCGATAAGGTGCCACGCAGGAGGTTATTAAACAAAATTAGGGCTCATGGGATTGGGGGTAATATACTAGCATGGATTGAGGGTTGGTTAATGGACAGAAAACAGAGAGTAGGAATAAACAAGTCATTTTCGGGTTGGCAAGCTGTAACTAGTGGGGTACTGCAGGGATCAGTGCTGGGGCCTCAGCTATTCACAATCTATATCAATGATTTAGATGAGGGGACCAAATGTAATATATCCAAGTTTGCTGATGATAAAAAGCTGGGTGGGAATGTAAGTTGTGAGGAGGATGAAAAGAGGAAATAGACAGGGCAAGAGTGGGCAAGAACATGGCAAGTGGAATATAATGTGGAGAAATCTGAAGTTATCCACTTTGGTAGGAAAAATAGAAAATCAGAGTATTTTTTAAATGGTGAGAGATTGGGAAATGTTGGTGTTCAGAGGGACCTGGGTGTCCTTGTACACGAATCACTGATAGTTAACATGCAGGTACAGCAAGCAATTAAGAAAGCAAATGGTATGTTGGCCTTTATTTCAAGAGGATTTGAGTATAAGAGTAAAGACGTCTTACTGCAATCATATTGGGCCCTGGTAAGACCACACCTGGAGTATTGTGTACAGTTTTGGTCTCCTTACCTAAGGAAGGATATACTTGCCATAGAGGGAGTGCAACGAAGGTTCACCAGACTGAGTCCTGGGATGGGAGGATTGTCCTATGAGGAGAGATTGAGTAGACTAGGCTTATATTCTCTGGAGTTTAGATGAATGAGAGGTGATCTCATTGAAACATACAAAATTCTTACAGGACTTGACAGGGTAGATTCAGGGAGGATGTTTTCCCTGGCTGGGGAGTCTAGAACCAGGGGTCACAGTCTCAGAATAAGGGGTCGGCCATTTAAGACTGAGATGAGGAGAAAATTCTTCACTCAGAGGGTGGTGAATCTTTGGAATTCTCTACCCCAGAGGGCTGTGGAGGCTCAGTCGTTGAGTATATTCAAGACAGAAATCGATACATTTTTGAATATTAAGGGAATCAAGGGATACGGGGATAGTGCAGGGAAGTGGAGTTGAGGTAGAAGACCAGCCATGATCTTATTGAATGGCGGAGCAGGCTCGAGGGGCCAAATGGTCTACACCTGCTCCTATTTCTCATGTTCTTATGTAAGGAGGTGGGGGCGGTCTGCTGGTACCAGATTACAATGAAAGGGGGTCTGCTGGTAAAGCATAGAATCATAGAATGATACAACACAGAAGGAGGCCATTCGACCCATTGTGCCTGTGCCGGGTCTTTGAAAGAGCTCTCCAATTAGTCCCACTCCCCCCTGCTCTTTCCCCATAGCCCTGTATCTACATCTATGCAAAAGAAAAAAAGAAAGACTTTCATTTATATAACGTCTTTTGTTAATTGTAATTAAGTGGTGTATAGCAATTGAGTGTTAGTTGTATGCAGGTGGTGGGAATTAATTGGGAACTCTTGTTGACATATATATGAGAGTAGGCTGGGGAAGTGTTGGCCGTTTATTTTGGGGATGCGCAGTATGTAATGTGTATCTCTGTGAATAAAGGCTTGTAAACAAAGAAAGACTGGGCTCTGGTATTCTATCCTTCATCACCTGGCTATCCAACTTTTACACCTTTCACGACTTCAGGACGACCAAATATAGAAAGATGAATAAAATAAAATAAATGAAAGCATCTGTCACACCCTCAGGACGTCCCAAAGCACTTCATGGCCAATTAATTACTCAGTGCAGTTACAGTTGTTATGTAGGCAAATATATTTGCACACAGCAAGACCCCACAAAAAAAGTAAATGTGCGAAATGAATAGATATTCTGCTGAGAGATAAATGCTAACCAGGACAGCCCCTTGCTTTTCTTCAAATAGTGCCATTGCATCCGACACGTCCCCTTGAACAGGCAGATAGGGCCTCAGTCGAACATCTGAAAGACAGCAGCTCTGATAATGTAACACTCCTGCCGTGTTGTACGGGAGTGACAGCCTAGATTATCCAAATCAAACTTTAGAGGGGGACTTGAATCGATGCCTTGAATTGAAATGATGGAACCAAGAGTATTGCCACTGAACCAAGCTGACACATGTGGCTCGGTGCCATTTTGAATAAGGTTGACATCACATTTCAAAGAAAGTTAAAAGTATAATTGCTGCTTGATCTATATTCTTTGATGTTAGCCTTAATGGTGTTCAATATCCTTTGGTAGTGCTTGGTTAATGCATTTGTGTACTATTTTAAAATAATCATTAATATAAATGGGTTTAACAACCATTTTATAGTAGCGCACAAAGAAACTTAAACAAAACTCATTAAGCAGGAAATGAATCCACACAGGATAGTGGTTGATTATTCAAAAAAAAACAAAAAGGGTTATGAGAAAAAAACAGGGGAATGGGACTAAGTGGATGGCTCTGTCAGGGAGTCAGAATAGGCGTGATGGGCCAAATGACCTCCTCCTTTAAAACTGCCTGTAAGTAAAACACTTAAAAATTGATCCGAGCTGATTGTGAACATGCGCAACGATTGCTTTATAACTCGTGGGGTAAGAGCATAATAAATATGAACAGCAGTAGGCCATACGGCCCCTCGAGTCCGCTCCGCCATTCATTAAGATCATGGCTGATCTTCGACCTCAACCCCACCTTCCCGCCCGATCCCCATATCCCTTGATTCCCCTAGAGTCCAAAAATCTGTTGATCTCAGCCTTGAATATACTCAATGACTGAGCATCCACAGCCCTTTGGGGTAGAGAATTCCAAAGATTCACCACCCTCTGAGTGAAGAAATTCCTCCTCATCTCAGTCCTAAATGGCCGACCCCTTATCCTGAGACTCTGCCCCATATTTCTAGACACTCCAGCCAGGGGGAAACAACCTCTCAGCATCTACCCTGTCAAACCCCCTCAGAATCTTATATGTTTCAATGAGGATCACCTCTCATTCTTCTAAACTCCAGAGAGCATAGGCCCAGCGAGGATAAGCCCATTCCACTCAATCTCTCCTCATAGGACAACCCTTTCATCCCAGGAATCAATATAGTAAATGTCCATATATATTTTATATTTCTAGCTGCAAACAAATTAGCTAATGCAATTCCCTTGCTGTGTGTACGTGTCTGTGTGTGAATTTGTGTGCGTACATGTGCAACTGAATATTCCACTAATGAGAGTAACATTCCATGACCTGACCAGTGACTGTAAATCTGGGAGAATTTTAACATCACTGGAGTCAGAATGTAATGCAGGTGCAGCGGCAATAACAAATTCAAAGAGAGAGCCCTTATAAGCATTGTTAAGTCAGCAGCAGGCGATCCCCCATTATAATGCCATTAGTTTAACAACAGGGAATGCATTTTCTAAAACGTTTGGAGCCATAGACCTCG
The DNA here is from genome assembly GCA_030390025.1 of Squalus acanthias. Classification (NCBI taxonomy): domain Eukaryota; kingdom Metazoa; phylum Chordata; class Chondrichthyes; order Squaliformes; family Squalidae; genus Squalus; species Squalus acanthias. The sequence goes on along the minus strand of CM059427.1, from coordinate 195,908,831 downwards.
GCAGTCGCCTGCCATGTTTGCTATTCTTGTAGTTTTATTTTACAGGAGGTCTCTTGGCTTTACAGGACCGCAATTAACTAACAGAAGGTGAACGTGCAGCAGGTTAAGGTACTAAGCGTTAGATTTTACCTCCCTGCAAGGCAAGAAAGGGCCTCGTTCTTAAACGAGCATCCATTATCGGCACTGAACGGAGACAACTGCGTTTACATTGTGATGGCAAATGCTTGGCTTCATAGGAAATGCCACAAGCAAAACGGTTCTGATGAAGGGTCATCGACCTGAAGCGTTAACTTTGTTTCTCTCTCTCCGCAGATGTTGCCTGACCTGCTGAGTATTACCAGCATTTTCTGTTTTTATTTCAGATTTCCAGCGTCCGCAGTATTTTGCTTTTGTACTCCATCTTAGTAATGTTCTGAGGAGCAAATTCTTCTCTCCCTGAGGCTGAGGTTTATTCAGCTGTTTTAACAGAGCCGTGGTTCAGTGGGTAGCACTATCATCTCTGAGCCAGAAGGTTGTTCAAGTCCCACTCCATAGATGTGAGCACGTATTCCAGGCTAATAGTCCATTGCAATTCTGAGGGAGTGCTGTTCTGTTGAAGGTGCTGTCTTTCAAATGAGACCTTAAACTGAGGCCTTGGTTGCCCTCTTGGATGGGTGTAAAAAAATCCCAGGGCATTATTTTGAAAGGGAATTCTCCCTGGTGTCCTGGCCAATATTTATCCCTCAACCAAGATCACTAAAACAGATTATCTGGTCGTTATCACATTGCTGTTTGTGGGAGCTTGCTGTGTTCAAATTGGCTGCTGTGTTTTCTACATTACAACAGTGACTACACTTCAAAATAGTACTTCATGGGCTGTAAAGCACTTTGGGACATCCTGAGGTTTTGAAAGGTGCTGTATAAAATATCATTTCTTAATGTTTTCTTAATTTCTTAATTCTTTCTCCTCTGGTTAAAAGGCTGAGTAGGCAACAGCTCAGTTAATATAACCCCCAATGAAAGCACCTTACCCAGTCCCCCATTTGGCGTCATCTCAGCCCAATCCACTGAAAATAGATTTTAAAATGTCACAGCTCTAACTATCTAATGTATATGTACCTCAAAAAAGGCTCTATTCTGAAAAAAGGGACATATAAAGTTGATTATAAGGTTATTCACTGTTGTCTTGCAGACCAGAAAGGCCTCTGTATAAACAACTGAAAGCTTAGAATAGGAAAATCAGAAGAAAACTTTTGAGACCACGGCAGCTTTTATGATGACTGCAACTATTCACAAACTTCTTTGCGGTACAAATTGCAGCAGACACACAATCAGTGCTGTCTTTGCTGCGATTAACTTAAGAGATAACAAGGTCCCCAATTCCAATACTGCAGCAGACAGCATACTTCAGCTGTGACAGTGTTAGTTGCAAACTGACCAGTTACTGTTTACGGGGAAATCTCAATGGATTAGAGAGTTTAAAGTTAAGGAGACACAGTCTTGGTGGAGGCTGCTCGTTAAAGCACCTCTGGGATAAGGGCTCTAATTCAACTCAAACTGATAGAAGAAAGGTCCCATCTGGTCGTCGAAGGCCCTGAGTGAGTTGAGTTTAGGGCAGTCTCCCTAAGTTCCCAGTGGAGACTTTGCAGTTCAAAGCTGCTTCCAGCTCAACACCAATTGATACTAATTGGAGACCATCACTAAGGAAGGCCACAAGAAGAGTGAGAAGGGAGCTGTCACGTTGGCATAGCAAGGAAATTGGTGGGGCAATTGCAGCTGGAGGATGCAGGCTTCCTATTAGTCTCAATGAGACACAAGTAATGTTTCAGACGGCACCTTCCATGCCCTATAAACAACCATCTGTCTCTGCTGAGGCATCCATCCTGGAACGGAGAACCTTGCTGTGTGTGATGCCGAACGACTTGCCCATCAACCCAGAGGAGCTGACATGAATCAAAAAGGCAAGATCAGCATTTGGATGGCTCAGAAACTGAGTCTGGAAACAACATGGTGTTCAACTCAAGATGTATAACGCGCGACAGTCATCTCGACCCTCCTTAAGCTTGTGAAACTTGGACCTGTTATCAACATATAGAAAGCCTTAAAAAGTTTGGGATTATTCCTATTTATTTTCAAAGGCCCTACGACACCGATCACAATCCCTTAACTCAATGAATACAACATTCACCTCGAAAATGAAAGGAAAACACACTGCAGATACATAATTCACATATCATCACACTATCCCTATTAATATTGGAAGATTGCCTGTCAGTAGTCTGGTGCACCAGACTGGTCAGAACACATACACCTTGAAATGACAGTGCGAGATTCTGTATATTTAGTGTGTGAACCTATAATGCATTAGGCGTTTGTGCACTTTGTGGAGGCATTAACTCATTTACTTTAAACAGGGTCATGCCTCTGCTGAAATAGCAGAAAGGGAAATTTCAAACAAACAACTCGGGATAGATTTGGACTTTGTGAGATGGTGTAAAAGGGGCGACAGCGAAACGGCAGCACGTTTTTTTAACTCTGCCGATTTTGATTTGCATGGAGGTCATCGGGAGAGATGTAAAACGAGCTGCCGAGTCTCTATCAGCCATTTCTCACTATCGCACAAAGTCATTGGCCCGGATTTTGCGGTCGGTACGGCGGCGTGCTCTCGAGAGTACGCCGCCGGACCTCCTTCAAAATCCACCGCAGGTTTGGGATTTCGGCACGTGCTTCTGCATGCGCAAAATCAGGAACTTGTGGTCTGCCATCTGCGCGGGCCACGCAAAAACAATCGCTGGCGCAGAGTTGGGCTATTTGCCCACCGACTGGCCAGCAATTGCGCACGGATGTCTTATGGCTGATGCAAACAGACGCAGGGCCTGTTTGCATCAGCGTTAGGAGATACCTAAGGCATTAATTAAACATTTTCAGATCCTAAATTATACACATTGTATGAAATTAGTTTCTGCAAATATTGGCCCGGATTACAGCTTCAATGATGTCTAAAATTATCAAAACATTTGGGCCAGAAATTCGGCTCCCTGGCTTCCCGCAGGGTGCAAGGATCGTGCGCGCACCTACCTACCGCGCCTGCTGTTGACCTCTGGGCCCACGGGGACTTCGGCTCCTGGGCCTCCCCCAACTGCGCGCAGTGCTTGTGTATCCCAGGGGGCGTAGTTAGTGCGATGCATCCCCTGGGATCATGTGGGCCATGGAGAGCCAATGGCAGCAGACCATCTTTCATTCATAGATTTGACAGGAAGACCTGTAAAAAAATCCGAAGTGCGAGGCGAACGCGCTGGCCCTCCGGCGTGCGCGTTCGACCTCTGAACCCCTTTCCTCAGGGGAACGGAAGTTCCGGTTTCCCGCGCATGCGCAGTGCATGCAAGAAACCGGCACTTTCGTTCCATCCACGGGTGAGTACACAGTGCGTACTCACTCGACAACAGCTGAATTTATGCCCCATTAAATTTTTAGTGAAGTTGATGGAATGAATTTAATTACGAATTAAATTCCAATTCTGTAAATTGTAATTAAAAACAAAATTTGTTCCTGGGATGTGGGCGTCACTGGCAAGGCCAGCATTTATTGCCCATCCCGAGTTGCCCTTGAGAAGGCAGTGGTGAGCCGCCTTCTTGAACCGCTGCAGTCTGTGTGGTGAAGGTACTCCCACAGTGCTGTTAGGAGGGAGTTCCAGGATTCTGACCCAGCGACGATGAAGGATAGTGTGTGACTTGGAGAGGAACTTGGAGGTGGTGGTGTTCCCATGCGCCTGCTGCCCTTGTCCTTCTAGGTGATACAGGTCGCGGGTTTGGGAGGTGCTGCTGAAGAAGCCTTGGCGAGTTGCTGCAGTGCATCTTGCAGATGGTACACACTGCAGCCACAGGTACGCCAGTGGTGAAGGGAGTGAATGTTTAAGGTGGTGGATGGGGTACCAATCAAGCGGGCTGCTTTGTCTTGGATGGTGTTGAGCTTCTTGAGTCTTGTTGGAGCTGCACTCATCTAGGCAAGTGGAGAGTATTCCATCACACTCTTTACTTGTGCCTTGTAGATGGTGGAAAGGCTTTGGGGAGTCAGGAGGTAAGACACTCGCTGCAGAATACCCAGCCTCTGTGGCTGGTCCAGTTAAGTTTCTGGTCACTGGTGACCCCCAGGATGTTGATGGTGGGGGATTCGGTGATGGTAATACCGTTGAATGTCAAGGGGCGGTGATTAGACTCTCGCTTATTGGTGATAATCATTACCTGGCACTTGTGTGGCGCGAATGTTACCTGCCACTTATCAGCGCGAGCCTGAATGTTGTCCAGGTCTTGCTGCATGCGGGCATGGACAGCTTCATTATCTGAGTTGTTGTGAATGGCGCTCAACGCTGTGCAATCATCAGCGAACATCCCCACTTCTGACCTTATGGTGGAGGGAAGGTCATTGATAAAGCAGCTGGAGTTGGTTGGGCCTAGGACACTGGCCTGAGGATATTGGAATTAGATCAGATTTCGGGCTTCCATCACATCTCATTACAGGAATTCTGCTTTGTGATTAGAGGACAAGGATCCACGTGATCCCAGGTATGTTTCCACACAGGCTGCGTCCCTGGGATCCGTGGGCCATTAAGCTGCCCTCCGCCTCGAGGCCCGAGACCGCAAGTTTTCACAGCCTCGCCACCAGCAGGTAGGCTCGTAATTCTTCCGCGGGTCAGAGGCGTACTCCGGAGACACGCCGCCAACCGCGATTTTTGGACCAGTATCTGCCCCCTTATGTTTTCAAATGAGAGAATCCCAAGCCGTGCTTTCAGGGCCAGTACATTAGGGGTTACAGCGTAGTATAATGCATTTTGCCTGTGGAACCAGATCCCGGTATTGGTCAGCACCTTCAATATAAGAAGGAGGGAAATTGGATCGCAGTGGGTAGGGGATGGCCGGAATACAAGATACAAAAATCGTTAAGAAACTTGCAGAACGGGCGTGTAAATGGCAAATTAATTTCGATATAGATAAGTGTGAGGGGCTGCATTTTAGTCAGAGGGATAAGGAGGCCACCGACTGCTTGGGGATTAAGAGTCTATATGGGGATGAGGCGCAAAGAGAACCAAGGGTACGCATTCGCAAATCATTAAAAGTAGCAACACAAGTTAACAAAGCCAGAAAAAAAAAATGCAAACGAGGTTCATTTCTAGAGGAATAGAATTGAAAAGCAGGGAATTTATGCTAAACTTGCATTGAATCTTGGTTACACCACACTTTGTACAGTTCTGGTCTCCAGATTACAAAAAGGATATAGAGCCTCTGGAGAAGGTGCAAAAAAATGTTTTTGTACAAAGATAATACCAGAACTGAGAGGGTTAAACCTACCAGGAAAGACTGAACAGCCTGGGGCTCTTTCTCCACGGTACCACGGTTGCAACCACAGGGAAGTCCATCGTCAACCTGTCGGACCACACCCTTCAACCAGACGAAATCGAAGTTCTCGCCCTAGGGCTCAAGTTCTGCCCCACCACCAAAATGGACCCCATCGGTCTCGCGGCGGACACAGAGGAATTCATCAGGAGAATGAGGATCCGGGAATACTACCACAAATCCCAAGATGTCAGCAACATTCCTAATGGGACAATCAATGATCCGGAACAGCAGACAGAGGGTACCGCAGTGCTACAACCGAGGAAGAAAGAGTCAAATTGGACCCCTCCGGAGGGTCGCAGCCCTAAGCTTGACATGTATGCTCAAACTGTCAGGAAATGCCAGATTCATCAGCCGTACTCACAAGACAGTCCAGAATGTCACCCGAGCACAACGCAACGCCATCCACGCACTCAAGACCAACCGCAACATCGTCATCAAACCAGCGGACAAAGGAGGAGCCATCGTCATACAGAACAGAATGGACTATTGCAAAGAAGCATACCGACAACTGGACAACCAGGAACACTACAGACAGCTACCCGCAGATCCGACCAAAGAACACACCCGCCAACTCAATAGACTGATCAAGACCTTCGATCCAGACCTTCAAAACATCCTACGCGCTCTCATCCCACGTACTCCCCGCGTAGGAGACTTTTACTGCCTCCCAAAGATACACAAAGCCAACACACCCGGACGTCCTATCGTATCAGGCAACGGAACCCTGTGTGAGAACCTCTCTGGGTACGTCGAGGGCATCCTGAAACCCATCGTACAGGGAACCCCCAGCTTCTGTCGCGACACTACAGACTTCTTGCAGAAACTCAGCACCCATGGACCAGTTGAACCAGGAACACTCCTCGTCATGATGGACGTATCGGCACTCTACACCAATATCCCCCACAATGACGGCATCGATGCGACAGCCTCAGTACTCAACACCAACAACAGCCAATCTCCGGACGCCATCCTACAACTCATCCGCTTCATCCTTGACCAGAATGTCTTCACCTTCGACAACCATTTTTTTACCCAAACACACGGAACAACCATGGGGACCAAATTCGCACCCCAATACGCCAACATCTTCATGCACAAGTTCGAGCAAGACTTCTTCGCTGCACAGGACCTCCAACCAACGCTGTACACCAGATACATCGACGACATCTTCTTCCTTTGGACCCACGGCGAAGGATCACTGAAAGGACTACACGATAGCATCAACAGGTTCCATCCCACCATCAAACTCACCATGGACTACTCCTCAGAATCGGTTTCATTCTTGGACACACGAATCTCCATCAAAGACGGACGCCTCAGCACTTCACTCTACCGCAAGCCCACGGACAACCTCACGATGCTCCACTTCTCCAGCTTCCACCCTAACCACGTTAAAGAAGCCATCCCCTATGGACAAGCCCTGCGAATACACAGGATCTGCTCAGACGAGGAGGAACGCGATGGACACCTACGGACACTGAAAGACGCCCTCGTAAGAACGGGATATGACGCTCAACTCGTCGATCGACAGTTCCGACGGGCCACAGCGAAAAACCGCATAGACCTCCTCAGAAGACGAACACGGGTCACAACCAACAGAGTACCCTACGTCGTCCAGTACTTCCCCGGAGCGGAAAAACTACGCCATGTTCTTCGCAGCCTTCAACATGTCATCGATGACGACGAACACCTTGCTAAGGCCATCCCCACGCCTCCACTACTCGCCTTCAAGCAGCCGCCTAACCTCAAAAGTACCATCGTTCGCAGCAGATTACCCATCTTTCAGGAGAACAGCAACCACGACACCACACAACCCTGCCACGGCAACCTCTGCAAGACATGCCAAATCATGGACACAGATACCATCATCACACGTGAGGACACTACCCACCAGGTACACGGTACATACTCATGTGACTCGGACAACGTTGTCTACCTGATACGTTGCAGTTAAGGATGCTCCAGAGCATGGTACATCGGCGAGACCATGCAGACACTGAGACAACGTATGAACGGACACCACGCAACAATCGCCAGGCAGGAGGGTTGCCTCCCAGTCGGGGAACACTTCAGCAGCCAGGGGCATTCAGCCTCGGATCTGCGGTTAAGCGTTCTCCAAGGCAGCCTTCGGGATACACGGCAGCGCAAAATCATAGAGCAGAAACTGATAGCCAAGTTCCGCACTCATGAGGATGGCCTCAATCGCGATATCGGGTTCATGTCACGATACAGAACGTGACTTGACATCACGGCCGGTCTTTCCAGGTGTTTTTTTTTAAAAAGACTAACACAAGAACCAACACAAATTGACAGGATATGCAGCCAGCAGGTGTTTTGACACGTTGGACCCCCTGGGACACATCTCATTGTCTTGGCTGTGCTCTTAGTGTGTCTTTGATGTAGGGAAAGATTTGAATAGATTTTCTCTGTGTTTATATTGTAAATTCTGGGAGATTCTCTCACTGCTACCCTACCTGAGGAAGGAGCGAACCGCTCCGAAAGCTTGTAAAATTAAATAAATCTGTTGGACTATAACCTGGTGTTGTGCGACTTCTCATTTTTGTCCACCCCAGTCCAACGCCGGCATCTCCACATTAGAACAAAGAAGGCTGAGGGATGACCTGATAGAAGTCTTTAAAATTATGAAGGGGTTTGATAAGGTAGACGGAGAGAAGATGTTTCCACTTGTGGGGGAGTCCAAAACTAGGGTGCCATAAATATAAGATAGTCACTAATAAATGCAATGGGAAGTTCAGGAGAAACTTCTTTACCCAGAGAGTGGTGAGAAGGTGAAACTCGCTACCACAGGGCGTGCTTGAGGCGAATAGCATTGAAGCACTTAAGGGGAAGCAAGATAAGTACATGAGGGAGAAAGGAATAGAAGGATGTGCAGATAGGGTGAGATGAAGTGGGGTGGGAGGAGGCTCGTGTGGAACATAGACCAGTTGGGCCAAATGGCCTATTTTCATGCTATAAATTCTATGGCCTAAAAATTCGGCTGATTTGCGCCTCGCGTTAGCGCTCTCCCGTGGCGCTGTCAACGCCTCCCGCAAAATTCAGCGGGAGGTTAGCGGCGGCGGTAACCGTTCGCACCCTGCAGCGCTGCGCCACCGGCGATGACGTCATCGCCGTGCGCTGCGCCCCTGCTCGCGCCCCGGCCGCGATCTTTGGTAGCCTCCCCTGACTTACCGCCGGACGCTATGTCTGACGGGGTCAGGGGGGCCTACCTGCGGCCGGGGAGGCGCTATTTAAAGGCGAGGTGCCGGGCGGGCATTTTTGTTGCTGGCCGCCTGCCAGCACCTGCCCCCCGTTGCCGTCCCCGGCCTCCTCTTCAGCCCCCCCCCGCAGAGTGCCGGCTGCGCTCCGTGAGCCCGGCACTTCTCTTGAGTGCCGGGCTCTTTTGCCGGCTCTCCGATCCCTGGTGGTCCAGCTGGGCCCCGGGACGCGCTGCGCTAGCCCGCTCCCCTTTAAGAAGGGGAGGAGGGCCTGCAGTACCGCGGCACGTAGCGCCGCGACATTCACTCGCAGTGCCCCAAGAGGGAGGCGGGACGCTTCCAGTAGCGCCCCGCCTCCCTCTTGGGGCGCTACTGGTGAATTTCGGCCACGGGGGTACTAATTTTTTCGGGTAGCGCCCCGGCGAAGGTAGTGCCCCAAAGGGGGCGCGACTCCATTTTTTCCCCCTTGTCATTCTAAGTAGTGTTTCCTGCCCTGCATCGTTGAACAACATGTATTTTGTAGTCATTGAAATCTTTATAAAATGGGGATTTCTGGTATGTGTTGGCTCATCGCCAGGTGGAGACCTTTCTTTATATGTTACACCTACATGATGCATGTCACAATGAAATGAGCGTTTGTGATTCATGAGCATTTGTGATAAGTTAATGACTTATAACTGGAGAAACTCATTTAACCCGCTCGCCATTAGAGCTCCGGCATGAATTAACGATACAGGATATTGAATTCTTTCCTAATTAATGGGCTTCACAGAGTTCATTTCAGTTGGAGTCAAGCCTACCGTCAGACCGCAGAAACCAACAGAATTAAGTCAGCTCCATTAAATGACAAGCATGGCATATTTTGCCATGATACAATTTACAAAAAGTGGGAGAGAACTGATCGCCTGCAGATTAGTTCGATATACAAACGGAATTAGAAAACAGAAAGGCTTCCTTAATCATGAGTGCTATTTGCACCTTAAGTGCAACTAACATTTAATAGATTTTGAATAATGTTTGAAGACCAGGACCTCAGACCCGGCACTAAGCTCATGGTCTACAGAGCAGCAGTGATACCCGTCCTCCTGTATGCCTCAGAGACATGGACCATGTACAGCAGGCACCTCAAAGCACTGGAGAGGTACCACCAATGCTCCCTCCGCAAGATCCTGCAAATCCATTGGCAGGATAGTCGCACCAATGTCAGTGTTCTCGCTCAGGCCAACATCCCCAGTATCGAAGCTTTGACCACGCTCGATCAGCTCCGATGGACGGGTCACTTCATCCACGTGCTTGATACGAGACTCCCAAAACAAGCGCTCTACTCGGAGCTCCGACACGGCAAGAGAGCCCCAGGTGGGCAGAGGAAACGCATCAAGGACACCCTCAAAGCCTCCTTGAAAAAGTGTAACATCCCCACCGACACCTGGGAATCCCTGGCCCAAGACTGCACGAAGTGGAGGAGAAGCATCCGGGAAGGCGCCGAACACCTCGAGTCTCTTCGCCGGGAGCAAGCGGAAGCCAAGCGCAAGCAGCGCAAGGAGCGCACGTCAAGCCAAGCACCCCACCCACCCGCCCCTTCAACCACCGTCTGCCCCACCTGTGACAGAGACTGTAGGTCCTGCATTGGACTCATCGGTCACCTGAGAACTCATTTTTAATGTGGAAGCAAGTCATCCTCGGTTCCGATGGACTGCCTAAGAAGAGAAGACGAAGGGCAACTAACATTTAATAGATTATGGCCCAGATTTCACGCCAGCCCTGTTAGATTTTTTTCCCTCACCCTTCAGCTCAAAAGTCTTTTTCCCTGTAAGTTGCCTGAACAGTGAGCTGATAACGGCGCGAGGGCAACAAGGCATCTGGGACCTTAGTGAACGACGGGACCAACAGTCTACAAAAGCAAAATACTGCGGATGCTGGAAATCTGAAATAAAAACAGAAAATGCTTGAAATAGTCAGCAGGTCAGGCAGCATCTGTGGAGAGAGAAACAGAGTTAACGTTTCAGGTCGATGACCCTTCGTCAGAACTGGAAAAAGTTAGAGTTGGAACAGGTTTTTAAGCAAGTGCAGGGGCAGGGAAAGGAGGGAGGGGAGGAAAGAAGAAAAAGGAAGTTCTGTGATAGGGTGGAAGGCAGGAGAGATTAAAAGACAAAGGGGATGATGGTGCAAGGCAAAAGGAGATGGTAATGGGACATGTTAAGAAACAAAAGATGAGGTTAGCTGAGGTGTAAATGGGAATGGTGGAATCATCAACAGCTGCCATGTGAAAAAAAATAGGGGCAGAGTTTGTGGTCTGAAATTGTTAAACTCAATGTTAAGTCCAGAAGGTTGTAAAGTGCCTAATTGAAAGATGAGGTGCTGTTCCTCGAGCTTACATTGAGCTTCATTGGAACAGTGTAAGAGGCCGAGAATGGAGAGGTCAGAGGTGGAGCGGAGAATTAAAGTGACCAACAGTCTATCTCCTTAGCCAATGAGGTTTAAGGAAAGAGAATTAAAAAGATGAACAATGATAATCTGGGTGAATTAAAGTCAAATCAGGTAGAGAAAGAGTTATAAAGAGAGGGTAATAAAAATTGAATTAAGAGAGAGAGAGAAAATAGACAGAAAGGAAGATTATAGAAATTTAAACAAATATTTTCATTATTACATTTAAAAATCACCACCAACAATTTACTACCTGTCGGAGTGAGACTCCACAGTTTCAATTGTTCCCTTTCTGGGCCGGAGAGGTTGAACGGCATTTCAGGAACATCAATCTCATAAGAACATAAGAACATAAGAAATAGGAGCAGGAGTAGGCCATTTGGATCTTCGAGCCTGCTCCGCCATTCAATGAGATCATGGCTGATTTTCTGCCTCAACTCCATTCACTGGCACTATCGCCATATCCTTTGATGCCCTTACTAGTCAGAAATCTATCGACTTCTGGTTTGAATATACCCAACGACTGAGCATCCACAGCCCTCTGGGGTAGAGAATTCCAAAGATTCACCACCCTCTGTGTGAAGAAATTTCTTCTCATCTCAGTCCTGAATGGCCTACCCTTTTTCCTGAGGCTGTGACCCCTGGTTCTCGACTCCCCAGCCAAGGGAAACATTCTCCCAGCATCCACCCTATCAAGCCTGTAATAATTTTGTGTGCTTCAGTGAGATCCCCTCTCATTCTTCTGAATTCAAGAGAATACAGGCCTAGTTTACTCAATCTCTTCTCATACGACAGTCCCGCCATCCCAGGAATCAATCTCGTCAACCTTCGTTACACTCCCTCTATGGCAAGTATATCCTTCCTTAGGTAAGGAGACCAAAATTGTACACAGTACTCCAGGTGTGGTCTCACCAAGGCTCTATATAATTGGAGTAAGACTTCTTTGCTCTTTGCTCCTGTACTCAAATCCTCTTGTAATGAAGGCCAGCATACCATTTGCCTTCCTAATGGCTTGCTGCACCTGCACATTCACTTTCAGTGACTCATGTACAAGGACACCCAGGTCCCTTTGAGCATCTGCATTCCCCAATCTTTCACCATTTAGGAAATACTCTGCCTTTCTGTTTTTTCTGGACAAACTAGATGCAGGAAGGATGTTCCCGATGGTCGGGGAGTCCAGAACCAGGGGTCACAGTCTAAAGATAAGGGGTAAGCCATTTAGGACTGAGATGAGGAGGAATTTCTTCACCCAGAGAGTGGTGAACCTGTGGAATTCTCTACCACAGAAGGCAGTAGAGGCCAATTCATTAAATATATTCAAGAAGGAGTTGTATATATTTCTTAAGGCTAAAGGGATCAAGGGATATGGGGAAAAAGCAGGGACAGGGTTCTGAATTTGGATGATCAGCCATGATCGCATTGAATGGCGGAGCAGGCTAGAGGGGCCGAATGGCCTACTCCTGCTCCTATCTCCTATCTTCTATGTTTCTACCAAAGTGGATAACGTCACATTTATCCACATTATATTCCATCTGCCATGTTCTCACCCACTCACTGAGCCTGTCAATATCCCCTTGAAGCCTCTTCACATCCTCTTCGCAACTGACACTGCCACCTAGCTTTGTATCATCAGCACATTTGGAAATGTTATATTTAGTCCCCTCATCCAAATCATTGATATAGATTGTGAATAGCTGGGGCCCAAGCACCGATCCTTGCGGTACCCCACTAGTCACAGCCTGCCATCCTGAAAAAGGCCCGTTTATCCCTACTCTTTGTTTTCTGTCTGTTAACCAATTCTCAATCCATGCTGGTATATTACCCCCAATTTCATGTGCCCTAAATTTGTTCACCAACCTCTTGTGTGGGACCTTATCGAAGGCCTTCTGAAAATCCAAATACACCACATCTACCGGTTCCCCTTTGTCTACTCCACTAGTTACATCCTCAAAGAACTCCAATAGGTTTGTCAAACAGGATTTCCCTTTCATAAATCCATGTTGACTCTGCCCAATCTTACTATTAGTTTCTAAGTGCCCAGTTATTGCATCCTTTATAATAGATTCCAGCATTTTCCCAACTACTGATGTGAGGCTAACAGATCCGTAGTTCCCCGTTTTCTCTTTCCCTCCTTTCTTAAAAATCTCGTCATTAAAATAGGTACTTACACTACTAAGTACCAGTCCTAACTCTCTGGGGCCAGTTTAATGGGCAATTAATGCGCCAATGCAGCAATGAAACTCAGGAGGAGGTTAAGGGTGAGTTGCTCTTTTCACGAGGCTAACGGCGGGGCGGCGCAAATCATCCAGCAACTTGTGGCGATTCCAACTCACGGGGAATCTCTCCCTCGCGCAAGTTGCCGGACGATTTGCACATTAATAACGGCGAACGCCATTAAATCCGCCGTTATTTTGGCAGCAAATTCTGGCCCAAGGTCACTTTATTGTAGGAGCTGCAATGACCAAAGGCATGAATTGGGTGAAAGGGCAACCTCGGCGTCCAATGTTCCCAAGTTGGTTGATTCAGTGAAAGCCGGATGAATCACGTTATTCTATGATTTGAGTTCTGTTAATGCATTTCCGAATCTTCATTGAAATCTGCAGTCTTTCAAGAGGTTGGTTCTCGCTGTATGAAGAAAGCATTTAAATGTGCTTTTGACCATAACACAAACACTTAAACCTAGAATTGCCTACATTATAACTTGCGGAATAACACAACAGTGAATGATGTAAGAAATGCTCACAAAATGCTGCAGATGCAACTGAACCTTAACATACCTCCCAGTGTTTAATATTTCTCTGTTATTGCCCACTATATTTTCAAATTGCTCCATAGCTGTTGTGATTTTGCCAGTTTCATTTCAGGTTGATTACTACACTTCATCCTGGGGCTCCTTTAGATAGGTAGGGCGATAACTCAACGGTACTGAAATTAAAATAGCTAACCTGCTACGAAGAATTATCACGTAATGGCCTGCACTTTGGGTGAAATATGAGGTTGTTTTTTTTTTGCTTAACAAACAACTACGCGTAGACTGGAATTTCACGGCAATGCTCAGATGCTACAGTTCTTTTCAGAAGACGTCTATCAGTAAATCGCACTCGGGGTGGTTATAAGACACTTGTAAGCGTGAAAAAACAATGGGGAAAACTGATGAAAACTTTGGCTTTTCTGAGGTAATACTGCTGTTAAAGACCGCATTAAAGGTTAGACCTTTTTGGATTAGGTGCAACTGAGGTTTTAACAGTGTATTGACTGCTAAGCAAACATTATAGCCCTGAAAAATGAATTTTAATTTTATGGAGTGTCAAATTTCTCCATTTTAATAAAAAATTACAATTTTTAAGAAACTTTAAATTTTTTTAAAAGTTTGCCATCTTTATTTCAGGTTTACCTTTTCCCCATTTGAGAGCCCCAATCATTGTTTTTTGCTCTCTGTAACTTTGTTAAAAAGTTCGAATAAAAGGAGCTTATTCACTTCCTGGTTCCCGGTCTGTGAGAATTCCGCAATGGGATTGGCTGCTCAGACAGCTTGTTGACGTCACAGCAGCATCGCCCTATGGGATTCCCACTACACTGCACTCAACTGAACGTCGGAAAAGCCGAACCTCTCGCCACAGGGATGGCGAGATCTTTGTGGGAAGCTTACTTCGGGGCCAGCGGCGAGCGCCTTCGCTTCCCCGCTGACCGCAAATTACGGCCCAATGTCAGTTCTTGTCTGATTACGCTCCTGTGAAGCGCCTTGGGACATTTTACTACGTTAAAGGAACTCTGGACATGCCCGTTGTTATGTTGCCTGTTCATGCAGCTCATTACACTACCTCCAAGTTCTAGAAGTTCGAGCACTCTTTCACCCTTTATTAATCTGATCATGTGGCCGGTAGGTTGGCTTTTCCCAGTTGAAGCACAGGAATAATTTTCTCCGGAAAGTGTTGTTATTGCTTAGTGTCCAGTCCTAACACTGTGGGAAGACATTATAATGCAAACGTTTGTTATGCCCATTGGATCAAGCAGCAACGTTGGAAAAGTAATTGGTGTTGCTTCGCGATTCATCATATTACAACTGGTACGTTACAAACATTCAGCTTTTATTGCAAATTAAATCGGCTGGTGGTAATAAAACTCAATCCAATTACCACAGTGTTCAGATCCATTTGCAACTCCTCAGATAATGAAGCAGTCCATGCCCGCATGCAGCAAGACCTGGACAATTCAGGCTTGGGCTGATAAGTGGCAAGTAACATTCGTGCCACACAAGTACCAGGCAATGACCATCTCCAACAAGAGAGAGTCTCACCACTGCCCCTTGACATTCAATGGCATTACCATCACCGATTCCCCCACCATCAACATCCTGGGGGGGTCACCATTGACCAGAAACTTAACTGGTGCAGCCACATAAATACTGTGGCAACAAGAGCAGGTCAGAGGCTGGGTATTCTGCGGCGAGTGTCTCACCTCCCAAGGCACAGGTCAGGAGTGTGATGGATTACTCTCCACTTGCCTGGATGTGCAGCTCCAACAACACTCAAGAAGCTCAACATCATTCAGGACAAAGCAGCCCGCTTGATTGGCACCCCATCCACCACCTTAAACATTCAATCCCTCCAGCACCAGCACACTGTCTGCAGTGTACCATATACAAGATGCACTGCAGCAACTTGCTTCTTCAACAGCATCTCCCCAACCCGCAACCTCTTCCATCTAGAAGGACAAGGACAGCAGGTACATTGGAACAACACCACCTCCAAGTTCCCCTCCAAGCCACCCATCATTCTGACTTAGAAATATATCGCCGTTCCTTCATCGTCGCTGGGTCAAAATCCTGGAACTCCCTCCATAACAGCACTGTGGGAGTACCTTCACCACATGGACTGCAGCGGTTCAAGAAGGCAGCTCACCACCACCTTCTCAAGGGCAACTAGGAATGGGCAATAAATGCTGGCTTGCCAGTGACGCCCACATCCCATGAATGAATAAAAAAATATATATACTCGCATCTAAGACTAGAAATTTAGGTCATTTTTGGCGTTGAAAGATAAAGGTCCACTATCAGCTTCGAGGAGCAACTGGGGAAGGTCTATTAGTGCGGCCTTGTCTGCGCTGTCCCCATCTAGAGAACAAATAAAAAGATGGAGGAGGGGAGGGATTGTCTTACACATGAGTCGTCGGTGGTAATTTTAACTTTGGGAGAAAGTGTAAAATGGATGATATTGAATTGGCCGTCAATTATACATGCTGCCCGATTTTTCCCTTCCATTGGCTACCATCGCCTAATTTGATATAGAAACATAGAAAAATAGGAGCAGGAGTAGGCCATTCGGCCCTTCGAGCCTGCTCCGCCATTCAATATGATCATGGCTGATCCTCTATCTCAATACCATATTCCCGCTCTCTCTCCATACCCCTAGATGCCTTTTGTGTCTAGAAATCTATCTATCTCCTTCTTAAATATATTCAGTGACTTGGCCTCCACAGCCTTCTGTGGTAGAGAATTCCACAGGTTCACCACTCTCTGAGTGAAGAAATTTCTCCTCATATCAGTCCGAAATGTCCTACCCCATATCCTGAGATTGTGACCCCTCATTCTAGACCCCCCAGCCAGGGGAAACATCCTCCCTGCATCCAGTCTGTCTAGCCCTGTCAGAATTTTATACGTTTCAATGAGATCCCCTCTCATTCTTCTAAACTCTAGTGAATACAGGCCTAATCGACCCAATCTCTCCTCATACGACAGTCCTGCCATCCCAGGAATCAGTCTGGTGAACGTTCGCTGCACTCCCTCTATGGCAAGTATATCCTTTCTTAGGTAAGGAGACCAAAACTGCACACAGTACTCCAGGTGTGGTCTCACCAAGGCCCTGTATAACTGTAGTAAGACATCCTTGCTCTTGTACTCAAATCCTCTTGCAATGAAGACCAACATACCATTTGTCTTCCTAACTGCTTGCTGCACCTGCATGTTTGCTTTCAGTGACTGGTGTACAAGGACACCCAGGTCCCTTTGTACATCAACATTTCCCAATCTATCATCATTTAAATAATACTCTGCCTTTTTGTTTTTCCTACCGAAGTGGAGAACTTCACATTTATCCACGTTATACTGCATCTGCCATGTATTTCCCCACTCACTCAACTTGTCTAAATCGCCTTGAACCCTCTTTGCATCCTCCTCACAACTCACAATCCCACCTAGTTTCGTGTCATCAGCAAACTTGGAAATATTACATTTGGTTCCCTCACTCAAATCATTGATATATATTGTGAATAGCTGGGGCCCAAGTACTGATCCCTGCGGTACCCGACTAGTCACCGCCTGCCACCCCGAAAAAGACCCATTTATTCCTAGTCCATATATGGCCTATTTTACACCAGCACCTAAACTAAAAATTACCCCACCATTGTGTTGGATTGCACATCGCTCACTCTGGGGGCGTCCACTCACCAGCTCCTGGCCTGGCCCTGCTCTCCTGCCTATTTTTAGACTCCTCCTAAAGTTACTCACCTCTCTCAAGTTTCCATCCTCCTGCTTTGTGTCTGTGCAAGCACAGCGGAAAAATGGGGACATTCAGCATGAATTAAAAGCATATTTCTTGCTCTTCTGGGGAGCTGAAGTATCTGATTTGCCTCCTGCACGTAAGTTACGGGCCCGGATTTTGTAGTGGTTAGTGTCAGCGTTCGTCAGCGTTAGTGTCAGTGTCATTACACCTCGGAAGCTGAACGCAACTTCAGGATTTAGCGCATGCGCATCTAAACACGGAAATCCTGAAGTTGCGGTCAGACATTCACTGCTCCGACACTGGCTGCGCTGTGGACTACCCACTGCCCCTCCCCCCATAGACGGCAATCAGTGTAATCCATGAAATCAGTGAAACTGACGGAAACTTGGGCTTTACCACGGTAATATCACTGTTAAATACCCCATTAAAGGTTAAGCCTTGTTGGAATAGGTGTAACTGGGGTTTTAAACGGTTTATTGACTGCTAAACAAATATTCTGGCCCTGAAAAACTAATTTTTATATTTGTGGAATGTCAAATTCTCCATTATGATAAAAATTACAATTAAAAAAAAAAGTATATATTTTTTTAAAGTTTGTTCACAATAATTCAGCTTCTACATTATCCTCACATGAAAGTCCCAATCTTAATTTCGCCCTCTGTAACATTTTTAAAAAGTGAGGATAAAAGCTGCTTTTTATTTCCTTGATTGCTGTCTGTGACAATTCTTCGATGTGATTGGCTGCTGAGACAGCTTGATGTCGTCACTTCTGCATCGCACTAGAAATCCCCTATTCACAGCGTTACAATCAATTACACGTTGAGAAACCTCAGGGTTTTGCCACAGAGATCGTGAGATCTCTGTGGGCAGCTTTCTTCGAGGTCAGCGGTGAGCGCCTTTGCTTCGCCGCTGACCGCAAATTACGGGCCATTGATTTTCGTTCTCCAGTTTTTCTTTGACTGGACCAACTTGTACACAAGTATATGAAATATAACTTGAAGGTCAGGTTTGGAAGTAAGAAATTAAGGAGATGAATTTCCGATCAGTTATATTCCATATATGGGTGTAAAAGAGGCATAACTGGTACATGTTGTGTTCAGGATGATACCAAAACAGAGTAGGTACAAGTATCAGGAAAGACTAAACAGACATGGGGCTCTTTTCTCTAGAAAAGAGAAGACTGAGGGGAGTCTTGATAGAGGTCTTTAAAATTATGAAGGGATTCGATAGGGTAGATGTTGAGAAGATTTTCCACTTATGAGGGAGTCCAAAACTAGGGGCCATAACTATAAAATAGTCACTAATAAACGCAATAAAAAATCTTTACCCAGAGAGTGGTTAGAATGTTGAAATCGCTTCCACCTGGAGTGGTTGAGGTGAATAGCATAGATGCATTTAAGGAGATGCTAGGTAGGTACGAGGGAGAAAGGAATAGAAGAATTTTTTTCTTTTAAATTTATTCATTCCTGGGATGTGGGCGTCGCTGGCAAGGCCAGCATTTATTGCCCATCCCTAATTGCCCTTGAGAAGGTGGTGGTGAGCCACCTTCTTGAACCGCTGCAGTCCGAGTGGATTGTTGTCGCGGTTTGGTACATAAGAACATAAGAAACAGGAGCAGGAGCCGGCCAATCGGCCCCTCGAACCTGCTCCGCCATTCAATAAGATCATGGTTGATCCAATCTTGTACTCAACACCACTTTCCCGCTCTCTCCCCATACCCCTTGACTCCCTTGTAGTTCAAATGTCTGTCAATCTCCGCCTTGAATATATTCAATGACTCCGCCTCCACAGATCTCTGGGGCAGAGAATTCCAAAGATTCACGACCCTCTGAGAGAAGAAATTCCTCCTCATCTCCGTCTTAAATGGGCGACCCCTTATTCTGAAACTATGCCCCCTAGTTCTAGATATCCCCCACTAGGGGAAATATCCTCTCAGCATCCACCCTGTCAATCCCCCTCAGAATCTTATATGTTTCAATAAGATGACCTCTCATTCTTCTAAACTCCAATGAGTGTAGGCCCAACCTGCTCAACCTTTCGTCATACGTCAACCCCTTCATCCCAGGAATCAACCTAGTGAACATTCTCTGCACTGCCTCCAATGCAAGTATATCCTTTCTTAAATATGGAGACCACAACTGTACGCAGTACTCCAGGTGCAGTCTCACCAGCGCCCTGTAAAGTTGCATCAAAACTTCCCTACTTTTATACTCCATACTCCTTGGTACAACTGAGCGGCTTGCTAGGCCCTTTCAGAGGGGCAGTTAAGAGTCAACCACATTTCTGTAGGTCTGGAGTCACATATAGGCCCAGACCGGGTAAGGACGGCAGATTTCATTCCCTAAAGGACATTAGTGAAACAGATGGGTAGTATCAGAAGGACGAGAAGGGGTTGGTAACAGATCTTGGGGTTCAGCAGGCTGCGGTACACCGCTTCCTCTTGCTTTCTTAGTGTTCTAATCCAAACTGAGCCATGTGCTGTGTTAGGGAATGTCACACACTCCTAACTATCTATTAGCTTATGTTTAATGAAACATGTTCATTATGCACACAGGTTAATTACAAAATAAACTGTTCCTGTAACTCCAAACATTTGTAACCCCAGTTTTAATGATGATGGAACGTTATAATCCTAAGGCTAATAGGGGCAAAATACTAATGAGTTGGAATCATTTACATGCGTGGATTCGATTAATTAAAAAACTCCCAGAAACGCAAATCATACTTTTGTGATCAAAGTTAAATTCACAAGGTACCTAATTTTATGAAAAGATGTAATGTAATACACTTTACTGACTGAATAAACATACAAGCTATTCAAATACTTTCTCCCCAGTTTTCTCTCATCTCTTCTGCAGGTGATGACACTCTGCTGGTGTGCGGTTCCTCGAATGCTGGCCAGCCCTGTGTACCTCGATTAAGTGACCATTCTTCATGAGGCGACCCAAAATAGTGGTCTGCTGAACCATGGAGGGAGGCATCATGGGCTTCCTCAAGCACCTTGCCCGTGTGTCGGTTCTTCATGTCTGCGTTCAGTCAGTGAATGTCAACAACGTCAACAACTTGCATTCATGTAGTGCCTTTAACATAGTAAAACGTCCCAAGGTGCCTCACAGGAGCGTAAATCAGACACAATTTCACCAGCGGCATGTAAAGAGATATTAGGACAGGTGACCAAAAGCTTGGTCAAAGAGGGTAGGTTTTAAGCAGCGTCTTAAGGGAGGTGAGGGAGGTTAGAGAGGCGGAGAGGTTTAGGGAGGAAATTCCAGAGCTTAGGGCCCAGGCAGCTGAAGGCACGGCCGCCAATGGTGGGGCGAAGGAAATTGGGGGATGCGCAAGAGGCCAGAATTGGAGGAGCGCTGTGATCTCGGAGGGTTGTAGGGCTGGAGGAGGTTGCAGAGATAGGGAGGGGGCGAGGCCATGGAGGAATTTGGAAACAAGGATAAGAATTATAAGTTGAGGCGTTGCCAGACTGGGAGACAGTGTAAGTCAGCGAGCACAGTGGGGTGAATGCGTGAACGGGACTTGGTGCGAGTTAGGGTACGGGCAGAAGTGTTTTGGATGAGCTCAAGTTCACGGAGGGTGCAAGGTGGGAGGCCAGCCAAGAGAACATTGGAATAATCCAGGCCATATTACTCACTTGATAGATCATTAAACGGCTCTATGTTGAGCTGGAAGCAACTCTTTTACATCCCTGTTTACTGATGTGTCCGCTCCCTCCCCATTAACACATCGGGGAAGATTTCCTCTGTGCACTGACTGTTTTGAAATTGTACGTACTTTTATTTCTGTTTAAAAAAAAAGAACAGGTTTATAATTTCACCAGTGCCCTGTCTTTGGCCTATTTGAGCTCCCTCAGATTGACACCAGCACCAGAGCTGATATTAAGTTGTCAGCACTTGTACAGCTTTGAGAGAGGAAGATGCTAAGGAAAGGGCCTCTGCATCCGCTGACATCGCTCTATCTGTTGTCAAGGCGATCACAAGGCCTGCTGGGATTTCTGTGACATGGAGTAGTGCTCTGTTACCTGCTGGAGATGCATAAGCAGGAAGCCTGCAGCTCGAAAGGTGAATTACTGGACCAGTTTGAGCTGTAGAACGCTGGTATTCATTATATGGCCCATGGGATACTCAAAGCCTAATCTTCTCTCTTCATTCCGACCCCCTCCACCCCCCCCGCCCCCCCACCACCAGCTGACCTCCTCCTGTATGTGTTTATGGGCCTGTATTCACAACCTGTCAACTCTTGAGTTGATACTGGGGCTGGGATTAAAGAGTGAGAGAGAGAGAGAGAGAGAGCGAAATAAAAATAGTATTTAAAAAAAGATAAGACAAACAAGTTGGATTCGCTTTGGTAACAAGGGGTGGCGGGGGGAGGGGGGGAGGCGGATAGATTTGGTACTATCACTAAAAGAATGAAGGGGAAAATTCAAAGAAATGTTTTCATCTCGATCAAGACTATGAAGAGGTCTGGAGCTGAGTGGTTCTGAGCAAGTTATTGGTGAGTTGTAGGGTTGCCAACCCTCCAGGATTGGCCTGGAGTCTCCAGGAATTAAAGATTAATCTCCAGGACACTTCTGGGAGCAAACCCGAGAGAAAATCATAGACGGGGGGGGGCGGGGGGCGGGGGGTGGTGGGACAATAAAAATGATTGGGTTTTGTTTTTTATTTTACGAACATAAGAACATAAGAAATAGGAGCAGGAGTAGACCATTCGGCCCTTCGAGCCTGCTCCGCCATTCAATGAGATCATGGCTGATCTTCTGCCTCAACTCCATTCACCGGCCCTATCGCCATATCCCTTGATGCCCTTACTAGTCAGAAATCTATCGACTTCTGTTTTGAATATACCCAATGACTGAGCCTCCACAGCCCTCTGGGGTAGAGAATTCCAAAGATTCACCACCCTCTGTGTGAAGAAATTTCTTCTCATCTCAGTCCTGAATGGCCTACCCTTTATCCTGAGGCTGTGGCCCCTGGTTCTAGACTCCCCAGCCAAGGGAAACATTCTCCCAGCATCCACCCTATCAAGCCCTGTAATAATTTTGTATGCTTCAATGAGACCCCCTCTCATTCTTCTGAATTCAAGAGAATACAGGCCTAGTTTACTCAATCTCTTCTCATACGACAGTCCCACCATCCCAGGAATCAATCTCATGAACCTTCGTTGCACTCCCTCTATGGCAAGTATATTTTCTTGAATCACTTCTGTTTATTATTTATAAAAATATTGGAGATGGGATGAAAAGCATCATCCAATTGAGTAATGAAGAGTCTTTTAGCTTTCCAATTAGTGTGGGAAGGCGGGGCACCACGATGATGGACATGTCGGGTGACAAATGGAGGGAGCGTGGGGGTAGGTCATGTGATGAAGCCTCCAGGAATACATTCAACCAGAGTTGGCGACCCCGAGTGAGTAAGTGTCACTCATTGGTACTATTCATGACGTCTTCTATCACTTTCCAGATAACAGGGAGGAAGGAGGCTGATAGGGAGGTACAGTGGCTGGGTTAGACATGACCTACGACTTGTGGATTGGACATACCTGGGCAATTTTCCACATTGTCGAGTGGATTGCGGAGTCATAACTGAACTAAACTAGCTTGGCTGGGGGAGACAGGGTTCGGTGGGGGGGGGGGGTGGGGGGGTGGGGGTGGAATGGGGATGGACAGCTCATTTTGATGTACAGTTCTTCAGTACTACAGCCAGCAAGTTGTCAGGACCCATAGCCTTTACTGTGTCTAATGTCATGTAGGCTCAAGTAAATTGGTTGCACATTGACATCTACAATTATGGGGACCTGGGCAGCAGGCTGAGTAGGATCATCCACTTGGCCCTTTTGGCTGAAGTCATTGTGTCACGCGTTTGACGCCACCATAGTTGAGGATAGGGACATTCATGGACCCTCCTGCTTTTGTTAGCTGTCCACCACTGATCTGTACTGGAGGGCTGCAGAGCTTTTATCCAATTCATCGGTTGTGTAGCTCTGTCTACAGCCTGCTGTTTCTGATGTTTAGCTTGCTGTGTTGTCGCTTCACTAGTTTGGTGCCTCTTTCGGATGTTTGCACGATGCGTCTCCTGACAGAACATCTATACGTTCCAGCTGTGGCCTTGGAACTTTTAAGAAACTAGTTCAAATGTGGCTCCCAGATTAACCCATATTAATAACAATTACAGCAGCTTATGTGGTCAGTATCGCATTACTGTTTGTGGGAGCTTGCTGTGCCCAAATTGGCTCCCACATTTCCCACATTACAACAGTGACTACACTTCCAAAGTGATTCATTGGCTGTAAAGAAAGAAAAAAAGACCTGCATTTATATAGCACCTTCCACGATGACAGGACGTCCCAAAGCATTTTACAGCTAATGAAGCACTTCTTTGAAGTGTAGTCACTGTTGTAATGTGGGAAACACGGCAGTCAATTGACGCACTGCAAGCTCCCACAAACAGCAATGTGATAATGACCAGATAATCTGTTTTAGGGATAAATATTGGGCAGGATACCAGGAACAGTTCCCCTGCTCTTCTTTGAAATAGTGCCATGGGATCTTTTACATTGACTTGAGAGAACAGGCGGAGCCTCGGTTTAACATCTCATGGAACATCCAACACACCCTCAGTACTGCACTGGTGTGTCAGCTGAGATTATTGTGCTTTAGTCGCTGGAGTGGGATTTGAACCCACAATCTTCTGGACTGCAGAAGTAAGCGTTCTACCCAGTGAGCCACAGAAAGTGCCTTGGGACAGCCTGAGGTCGTAAAAGGTACTATATAAATGCAAGTTGTTGTTGTTGAGGCTGCTTTCAGTTTTGTGAGTGTTGGGTAGAAGAAAGCCCAAGCTTAACCAAGATTTGGTATTGGACAGGTAGTCGGATAGCGCAGCGACTGTCGTGCAGCTGGAGGTGCTGATGGAGCGGTAGAGTTGATTTGGTATTGGACAGGTAGTCGGATAGCGCAGCGACTGTCGTGCAGCTGGAGGTGCTGATGGAGCGGTAGAGTTGGGTGCCATTGTCAAACACAAGATTGACAAGAATGGTGGCCTGCTTTGCAGGTGATCATTCCTCACACAACCACAGAGGACATGAGCAGCATTTCATCTAAGATTTGTATATTCAAATAACTGTGCTAATCAAGGTGGGGATAATAATAAGTTTTTGGTTTTCCATACCGACTGCAGCCTCTGCCACATTCGACCCCCTGTGACCCCACCTCATTGTCGTTGTTGTATTTTGCTATCGTCTTTGATGTAATGTCTTCCTGGTTGGATTTGATTGCCGTGATTGTCTCTCCGCCGAGGTGTGATAAAGGGCAGTCAGAAAGATTAACTGTAGTCGTCTGGCATTGTTCTCTGCACGGGCATTGTTCTCTGTCTATATATGCTGTGCCCATTTGTATTTCTTCACTTCACCTGACGAAGGGGCAGCAGCTCCGAAAGCTTGTGATTTCAAATAAAACTGTTGGACTATAACCTGGTGTTGTGCGACTTCTCACTTTTGTCCACCCCAGTCCAACACCGGCATCTCCGCATCAGGGATAATAATAGATTTACAATGCCAATCTTGTGTTATACTGCATTCTAGAGTGAAGGTTGATAAGTGAGCTCGCTGAGCTATCTAAGACATTAAATGGTATAGAGAAAGTGAGGCCCGTATAGAAATACTCAGGCCGAGATTTTCGTTACCTCGGCGGGTCTGGTGCAGGCGATGCCAGTGGCGGGTCGTGGCCCCGCTGCTGGCTCCATCACTTTCTGGAAAATAAATTTCCATTCATTGGGCTTGCTAAGCCCACCCAGCGCATTTCCCAGCCCAATTAGAGGAAGCGAATCTGGTGATGTCATTCATAACGCGTCATCAGCCGGTTTCCTTAAAGGGACCACGGGCAACTTTATTTTGACATTTGTGCTGTCAGTGTTCTACAGCATTGAGGTGCTGCAAACACTGACAATCACAGCACAGAGGTGCAGGGCTGCACCCAGGTTCTCCCATGACTCCCTCCATATGCTTATGCAGGGAGTCACAGCATGCAGGGAGGTCCTCTTCCCTTCCAATGGGCAGAAGAGACCTCCCCAGGAGACCAACGCAGCCTGGTTGCACATTGCACAGGAGGACACAAGCAGGGATGTCGTCAGGAGGACCCGGGTGCAGTGGCGCAAACCTTTCAATGATCTCAGTAGATCACGAACTCTTAGTACAACTGTGTCAGCTGTGGCTCAGTGGATAGCACAGTTGCCTCTGAGTCAGAAGGTTGTGGCTTCATAATCCCACTCCAGGGACTTGAGCACATAAAGCTAGGCTGACACTCCAGTGCAGTGCTGAGGGAGTGCTGCACTGTCAAAGGTGCTGTCTTTCAGATGAGACGTTAAACCGAGGCCCCGCCTGCTCTCTCATGTGGATGTAAAAGATCCCATGGCACTATTTCGAAGAAGAGCAGCGGAGTTATCCCCGGTGTCCTGGCCAATATTTATCCCTCAATCAACATCACTAAAACAGATTATCTGGTCATTATCACATTGCTGTTTGTGGGACCTTGCTGAGTGCAAATTGACTTCTGCATTTCCTACATTACAACAGTGACTACACTCCAAATAGTACTCCATTGGCTGTAAAGTGCTTTGAGACGTCCGGTGGTTGTGAAAGGCACTATATAAATGCAAATCTTTCTTTACAAAGCCACACTCACCTTCATCCTTCTGTGCCTCCCATCACTCTCCCGTCCCTACCCTACTCCTGCACATCCTTACTCACACCAACTTACCTTGCACCTCCACCAATCCCCCTCTCTCTATCTACATTATCACATTCCCATCTCACTAGCCACCCCTCACACTCACCCTCATCCTAGTGCAATCGTAACAACCAACAACACACAAGGGTAGCCACTTGGGTGTTCACGTGAAGTTTCTGTTAATGTGCTGTCAAACATGGAAACCTTTATTTCAACACTTTCCATTCTTGGGCAGATTTGGGTGCACCTTTGGAAGGGCTTAGTGAGTTATGGTGATGAGTGTCAAAGGAATGGCTTGGTCATTGCAGGGATGCTTTTTGGTGTTGGTGTGGGGTGGTGCCAACCTGGCGCATCATGTGGCAGCCAGGGTTTACAGCGTCAAGTGAAATATATCTGGCCATGGTGAGGCCATCCCTGGCCTCCCGGGCAGCAATGTGGTCGGGTGCTGATGCCCTCTGTCTTGTGCAGCTTCAGGTGATTGCGGAGAAGGTTGTTGTTGTTGGTGCTGCTGGTGTGCCTGGTGATGCTGGTGTTGGGGCTGATCGTGGTCGGATTCTGAGGACCAAGGTGTGACAGTATAAAGGGCACCCATATTGATGGAATAGATGGCAGGTGAAATTGAGATGACAGAAGCATTCTGTCAATGGTGAGAGAGTTCTTCCATTGAGGTGAGAGTGGATGGAGAGTGGAAAGTGGAAAGCCTGCAGAATCTCTGCTGGAAATGGACTGAGATACAACTTGTGACTGAGGAAAGTGATGATCTGTCAGGTGGGAGCTTTTATTGTACATTTGAAGCATTCAAGGAATCAGCTGGAGCAATGTTATTGAACTCCTGCCTCAGATTGACAGATGTGGTCCCCGAACAGCGTGGTTCCCGTGGCCATGAAGTTAAAGTTAAAAAGTAAGTTAAAAAAGCCTGTTAAGGGTCTGTTAAGTAGATTATAATGAGTTTAATTGGGTCGCCCGCCACTGCCTGTCGGGTCTGCTCAGCGCTGTTCCTGACCCGCTGTAAAAAAAAAACACTTTCCCAACTGACCCGCCACCAATCACGCCCACTATCACCCTGAAAAATGACAGCCTCAATGTTCTCCAGGGTTATACTACCAGATGATACGTATTTGTAGTGATACTGAGGGAGTGTAGCACTATCGGAGGTGTCATCTTTCAGGTGAGATGTTAAACCGAGGCCCCATCTGCCCTGTTAGGTGGATGTAACAGATCCCAGGACACGATTCGAAGAGCAGTGGGGAGTTCTCCCCGGTGTCCTGGCCAATATCTATCCCTCAACAAACACATAAAAGACAGATTATCTGGTCATTATCTCATTGCTGTTAGTGGAAGCTGGCTGGGTGCAAATTGGCTGCTGCATTTCCTGCACTTCAAAAAAGTGCTTTGGGATGCCATATAAATGCAAGTCGTTTCTTTCTTATATGAAAACCAGCGAGAAAAAGATATATTATGAAGAGTTTCTTTCTCTGTGATACCCAATGAAGATGGTAAGAACGTAAGATAATAGGAAATAGGAGCAGGAGTAGGTCACTCGGCCCTTCGAGCCTGCTCCGCCATAAGATCATGACTGATGTTTTACCTCAATTCCACCTTCCCCACACTATCCCCATATCTCTTGATTCCCTTTGTATCCAAAAATCGATCAATCTCCGTCTTGAATATACTCAACGACTGAGCACCCACAGCCCCCTGCGGTAGAGAATTCCAAAGATTCACAGCCCTTTGGGTGAAGAAATTTCTCCTCACCTCAGTCCTAAATTGCCAAGTCGCTTATTCTGAGATTGTGACCCCTAGTTCTAAACATCCTCCCAGCATCTACCATGTCAAACCCTTTAAGAATTTTCTACGTTTCAATGAGATCACCTCTCACTCTTCTTAACTCTAGGGTATATAGGCATCATCTACTCAATCTCTCCTTATAGGACAATCCCCTCATCCCAGTGGAGTTGAGGTAGAAGATAATCTGCTAGGTAAGGTAGTGGAGACATACACCTCAGGCCCATTCAAAATGCAGTTGGATGGGGAAGTTAGAATACTAGAAGGACGAGGTTCTATTGGTCAAATGGTCTCTTATAATCCCTAGCTCGACTTATATTGTTCTGCAATGAGGTGCTGATTGTCGTGATAAGAACATAAGAAATAGGAGCAGGAGTAGGTCACATGGTCCCTTGAGCCTGCTCCGCCATTCAACAAGATCATGGCTGATCTTCTACCTCAACTCCACTTTCCTGCCCTATCCCCATATCCCTTGGTTCCCTTAGTGTCCAAAAATCTATCGATAAGAAATAGGAGCAGGATATGTCCAAGTCAGGATGGTGCATGACTTGGAGGGGACCTTGCAGGTGGTGGTGTTCCCATGTGCCTGCTGCCCTTCTCCTTCCAGGGTGTAGAGGTCACAAATTAAGCAAAAGCTTCAAAATCTGTGTATAATGTACAGAGAAGATACAACACTGGAAGTGTCGGGTATAGCTTTGTAACTTCAAAATATCAAACAAACATTGAGTGATGAAAACTTTAGAACCTTTCATATACCATAAGAACAGAAGAAATAGGAGCAGGATTAGGCCATACGGACCCTTGAGTCTGCTCCGCCATTCAATAAGATCATGGCTGATCTTCGACCTCAACTCCACTTTCCCATCTTTTCCTCATAGCCCTTGATTCCTTTAGTGTCCAAAAATCTATCGATCTCAGTCTTAAATATACTAAACGACTGAGCATCCACAGCCCTCTAGGGAAGAGAATTCCAAAGCTTCGCAACCCTCTGTGTGAAGAAATTCCTCCTCATCTCATTCCTAAATGGCCGACCCCTTATCCTGAGACTGTGTCCCCTAGTTCTGGACTCTCCAGCCAGGGGCAACAACCTCTCAGCGTCTACCCTGTCAAGCCCTCTAAGAATTTTATATGCTTCAATGAGATCACCTCTCATTCTTCTAAACTCCAGAGAGTGTAGGCCCATTCTACTCAATCTCTCCTCTCATCCCAGGAATCAATCTAGTGAACCTTCGTTGAACAGCCTTTAAGGCAAGTATATCCTTCCTTAGGTACGGAGACCAAAACTGTACAGAGTACTCCAGGTGTGGCTAAATAGTTTAAAATATGAAGAGTTCTGAAGAAAAGATTTTTCTACCAGAATATTACCTTCACATTAGCAGGATCTGTAATGTGTTTTTGAGGATAAGGGCCATAATTTAATCATGTAAGCATAACATCACCTGATTCATCAGCAACAATACGGTATTTATATCTGAACACTAGATGGTGTCAGTACACAAATAATGAGACAGCAGTCAGTTTAATACAATATCCTCGTAATAGACACTCCATCGCCAACCCTTTTGCCAAGTGGGAAGAATGCAATATCAATGCAGTTAATGAATTATGACTCAGTTCCTCGAATTTGTCAAATTAAAGCGCTGTTCGTTGTGATGAACTTTGAGCTGACAGCTGATCTCAATAAGCTGGGGATTGGGGGTGGGGGAAGTCAACCAGGGCTCTCGCTGATGATTGTTAACTAAGGATCCCTGACAGAAGATAGTTTTGTTTGTTTTACGGACCAACAGAGGCTTGCTGCTGAGTTACATCTTCCCTTTGATGCGGAGTTGAAAAGCAAATTATTTCAGCCGCAAAAATCTCGCTGGAAAAATATCAGTGAGTTCACAACGCACGCCGTTATTAATTGGCCAGCAAGTTCAGGTGAAGAAGCGATACACCATGAGTTGCAAATTGCCACAACTTGCTGGGCGATTTACGCCACTCCACCGTTTTTTTTCTCATCTTCCTTTCTGTCTCATTTTTCTCTCTCTTAATCCAATCCTTCTTTCTGTCTCTTTCTTTACTTCTCTGACTGAACATGATTTGACTCTAATTCTCCCTATTTCCCCACTCCGCTGTTAGCCTCGTGAAAATGACACCTCGCCCTCAAACTAATCGTCAGTTTCATGAAATTGCTGGATTTGTGCATTAACTGTCCATTAAAACCTTTTTAATGACGAGGTTGATGCTCCTGCAATGCCACTCAACCTCTCTGGCCCGGAAAGGGAACAGTTTAAAGTGTGGAGTCTCACTCCTGCAGGTAGTAAATTGTTATTGGAGTGAGTTTTAACATTTTTAATTTAAATTTTAAGAGGGGAAAATTTCTTGTTCGCCAGCAAAGTTGCCGCTGCAGTTAATGGCTGCTGGAAATGGCCGCAACGCTAACCGAGTGAAATTGGTCGGGGGGCGGGGGGGGGCGGTTGGGGGTGGAGATAGGTGGCGCAGCGCTCACCTTCCGTGTAACGCCGTCCTGGTGGCGTTGCTGGAGGGATCCGGGACGAAGTTTCTGTCCCGGTCCGGCGTTGCAGCTTCCCACAGCCTCTGTGAGCGAAGCTGTGAAGCTCCCAAGGAATTGTGGGCAATGAAGAGGTCTGAGAATTAACAGGGCCATGCACACTGTAGCAATACAAAATAAAATCCAGTGAATCAATACATTTTTTAGCCCTTTCTGCCTTTAAAGAAATATTCAACATTTAAAAGAAGTTCCAAATGTGAATATTCAGCTGTTAAAGCTGAATTACCTTCCTAACCTCAACAAATGGGAAAACTGCCTCAGCACTAACACAAATGGCTCAGCAAGCCAGGGAAGGGGCTCTGAGGGTCTCACACGTCGCACTCCAGCTTTGTGCAGGGGGTCAATGCTGCAAGAGTGGCCCTCGACCCACAGGTAGAGGCCACGGGTTTGGGAGGTGCTGTCGAAGAAGCCTTGTTGAGTTGCTGCAGTGCATCTTGTAGATGGTACACACTGCAGCCACGGTGCGCCGGTGGTGGAGGGAGTGAATGTTTAAGGTGGTGGATGGGGTGCCAATCAAGCGGGCTGCTTTGTCCTGGATGGTTTCGAGCTTCTTGAATGTTGTTGGAGCTGCACTCATCCAGGCAAGTGGAGAATATTCCATCACACTCTTGACTTATGCCTTGTAGATGGTGGAAAGGCTTTGGGGAGTCAGAAGGTGAGACATTCGCCACAGAATAACCAGCCTCTGACCTGCTCTTGTAGCCACAGTATTTATGGTGATTCCCCAGGATGTTGATGGTTATCTAGTTTCCCCTTAAATGCACGAATCACAGAGGCTGCCAATTTCCCATTTTTAAGCCTGCTCCTGCTTTTTGTGTATTCAAACGAAGCACATTAATTATCCATTAGTGGCCAGATAGGATGTCTTAAAGCGACATTACCAATATACTGGGATTCGACTATTCACCTGAACCTCTATTTACACCACACCTCCCACTTCAGAGAAAATCAGGTTTTCTGCTTAAATTCTTTACACAGGATTACATGGAATATACGGCACAGAAACAGGCCATTTGGCCCAACCAATCCATGCCAGCATTTATGCTCCACTCGAGCCTCCTCCTGTCTTTCCTTATCTAATTCTATCAACATAACCCTCTATTCCCTTCACCCTCATGTGCTTGTCTAGCCTCCCCTTAAATGCATCTATACTATTCGCTTCAACCACTCCCTGTGGTAGCGAATTCCACATTCTCACTACTCCCTTGGTTAAGATGTTTCTTCTGAATTCCCTATTTGATTTCTTGATGACTATCTTATATCGATGGCCTCTAGTTATGCTCTTCCCACAAGTGGAAACACTCACTCTGTATCCACTCTTTCAAAACCTTTCATAATTTTAAAGATCTCAATTAGGCCACCCCTCAACCTTTTTTCAAGTGAAAAGAGACCCAGCCTGTTCATCCTTTCCTGATAGGTATACCCTCGCATTTCTGGTATCATCCTTGTAAATCTTCTCTGCACCCTCTCCAGTGCCTCTATATCCTTTTCATAATATGGCGACCAGAACTGTACGCAGTACTCTAAATGTGGTCTAACCAAGGTTTGATACAGGTTTAGCATAACTTCCCTACTTTTCAATTCTATCCCTCTAGAAATAAACCCTAGTGTCTGGTTTGCTTTTTTTATGGCCTTGTTAACTTGTGTCACTACTTTTAATGATTTGTGTATTTGTACTCCGAGATCCCTTTGTTCCTCTACCCCACCCAGACTCGCACCCTCCAAATAATAAGTGACCTCCCTATTCTTCCTACCAAAATGTAATACCTCACATTTATCTGTGTTGAATTTCATTTGCCAATTATATGCCTATTCTGTAAGTTTATTAATGTCCTCCTGTAATTTGTTGCAGTCCTCCTCAGTATTGACTATCCCCCCCAATTTGGTGTCATCTGCAAATTTAGAAATTGTGTTTTTGATTCCAAAATCTAAATTGTTAATATAAATTTTGAACAACTGTGATCCCAGCACTGATCCTTGTGGAACACCACTTACCCCCTTCTGCCACTGTGAGTAGCTACCCTTTACCCCTACTCTCTGCTTTCTGTCTTGAATTCATCTAGCTATCCATTCTGCTACTTGTCCCCTGACTCTGCATTCTCTGACCTTATTCATTAGTCTATTATGTGTTACGTTATTGAAGGCCTTTTGAAAATCTAGATAAATTACATCTACTACATTACCTTTGTCTATTCTCTCTGTTACCTTTTCAAACATTCAATGAGGTTGGTCAAGCATGGCTTTCCCTTTTGAAATCCAGTATTCATTATTATAATTTTAGCTTTTAGATGTTCTTTCTCCTTTAGTAGGGATTCCACTATTTATCCTACCACCGATGTTAAGCTGACTGGTCTATAGTTCCCTTCCTAATTGTTTTTTTGACTTCTCTCCTAATCTCTTCGTATTCTCCCTCATCATGCACTCCCCTGCTGTCTATGTACTTAATGTATGCCTCTTTCCTTACCCTCAATTTTTCCCTTATGGTTTTATTCATCCATGGTGTCTCATTAGTGTTTAGCTTGTTCCTGTTTTTTAGCAGAATTTATTTTACATGAACTCTGTTGAACACCATTTTAGTTATGTTGAATGAGGGATAAATATTGGCCAGGACACTGGGGAGAATTTCCCTACTCTTCTTCGAAATAGTGCCATATCTTTTATATCCATCTGAGAAAGCAGACAAGGCCTCGGTTTTACATCTCAGCCGAAAGACGGCACCTCCAACAGTGCGACACTCCCTCAGTACTGCACTGGAGTGTCAGTTTAGATTTATTGTGCTTAAATCTCTGGAGTGGGACTTGATCCTGCACCCCACATCTGGACCGGTAGCATAGTGGTTATGTTACTGGACTAGTAATCCAGAGGCATGGGCTGGGGCTTCTTGATGCCATACTTGGTCAAATGCTGCCTTGATGTCAAGGGCAGTCACTCTCACCTTAACTCTGGAATTCAGCTCCTTTGTCCATGTTTCGACAAAGGCTGTAATGAGGTCGGGAGCCGATTGGTCCTGGCGGAACGCAAACTGGGCATCAGTGAACAGGTTATTGGCGAGTAAGTGCCGCTTGATAGCACTGTCGATGACACCTTCCATCACTTTGTTGATGATTGAGAGTAGACTGATGGAGCGGTAATTTGCCGGATTGGATTTGTCCTGCTTTTTGTGGACAGGACATACCTGGGCAGTTTTCCACATTGTCGGACAGTTGCCAGTGTTATAGCTGTACTGGAACAGTTTGGCTAGAGGCACAGCTAGTTCTGGAGCACAAGTCTTCAGCACAAGTTCAGAAATGGGGACGTTCGCTGATGACTGCACAGTGTTCAGTGCCATTCGCAACTCCTTAGATAATGAAGCAGTCTATGCCCGCATGCAACAAGACCTGGACGACATTCAGGCTTGGGCTGATAAGTGGCAGGTAATATTCGTGCTACAGAAGTGCCAGGCAATGACTATCTCCAACAAGCGAGAGCCTAACCACTGCCCCTTGACATTCAATGGCATTACCATCATTGAATCCACCACCATCAACATCCTGGGGTTCACCATTGACCAGAAACTTAACTGGACCAGCCACATAAATATTGTGGCAACAAGAGCAGGTCAGAGGCTAGGTATTCTGCGGCGAGTGTCTCACCTCCTGACTCCCCAAAGCCTTTCCACCATCTACAAGTGACAAATAAGGAGTGTGATGGAATACTCTCCACTTGCCTGGATGAGTGCAGCTCCAACAACACTCAAGAAGCTCAACACCATCCAGGACAAAGCAGCCCGCTTGACTGGCACCCCATCCACCACCTTAAACATCCACTCCCTCCACCACTGGCGTACCGTGGCTGCAGTGTGTACCGTCTACAAGATGCACTGCAGCAACTCGCCAAGGCTTCTTCGGCAGCACCTCCCAAACCCGCGACCTCTCCCACCTAGAAGGACAAGGGCAGCAGGTGCATGGGAGCACCACCACCTCCAAGTTCCATTCCAAGTCACACACCATCCTGACTTGGAAATATATCGCTGATCCTGCATCGTCGCTGGGTCAAAATCCCGGAACTCCCTCCCTAACAGCACTGTGGGAGTACCTTCACCACACGGACTGCAGCAGTTCAAGAAGGCGGCTCACCACCACCTTCTCGAGGGCAACTCGGGATGGGCAATAAATGCCGGCCTTGCCAGCGACGCCCACATCCCGTGAATGAATTTTTTTAAATGCCTGACCCAAAGGCGAGCGTGCTTCCCACTGACACCTAAGGGACAGAGCAGAACAGGAACAACTGAAATAAAAGATAACACAAATAAAGTGTCACCTCTGGAAATTGGAAATAAAACCGAACAACCAAAAGAACAGCAGTCACCTGAAATGATTTCCTGAGTGAGTCGCTGCATGGTGTGAGGATATTCATGTGTTGATTATTAAATAGAATAAGCTAGTTGGCATGATGTGGAATTATATAAGATTGAGCTGGAGTACTGTAAGGTTATTAGATGAAAACACATTTCAGAAAGGCACACAGATTTACCAGACAGGCTTTTAGCACAGCACAGGGGGAGGGGAAATTTGAGAAAGAGAATGCCAATATCTGAATGGACTCCAGTGTATACACTTCAATAGGTTCCTTTTGCAATAAAGATTGGAAGAGATAAGACATCAAAGGTTTGCACAACAAATGGTAACAGATAACCTTAACACTAACTGACATGAATCTTGTCATTCATGTATGAAGTAATACTGGGTGGCCTGCTGGTGGCGCTGTCCAGGGAGATTATAAATACTCGGGCATGCGCCCAGCTTGCTTAGGACATTCCTCAACAGGAACTAGTGCAGGACACAACTAGATCTCCATGTTGAAAAACAGTTGATTACAGCTTTGTTTAACGCTTAGACCAAGTGCCTAGTAGTTTTCTTACATCACTAACTGATAGCAGCTGCATCAACAGCACACACACAGAACGTGATGGTGCTTGGTACACACCGCGTTTTTTGAGATGACAACAGTGATTGCATTTCAAAAGTACTTCATTGGCTGTAAAGCACTTTGGGACATCCTGAGGTCATGTAAGGCGCTCTATAAATACCAATCTTTCTTTCAACGCAAAAGGTAGTTGGGCAGGGTGAAAAACGGGCTGCCGATTCGCTGCTGCCCATTTTACGTTTCCGCCATAGACCAATTTCATCCCCAGCGCCCTCAGGAGAGCAGGAAGGAAATTGGCAGAGAAAACAGAGTATTCTGGAAATGCACAGCAGGTCTGTCAGCAGCTGAAACAGATAAGACACTGTGGCGGGAGGATTGGTAACCAGAGGACCCAGATTTATGATAATTGGCAAAAGAACCAGAGGGGAGATAAGGAGAGAAATTTTTACGCAGCAGGTTGTTATGAGCTGGAATGTACTGCCTGAAAGGGTGGTGGAAACAGATTCAATAGTAACTATCGTGGATAAATACTTGAAAAGGAAAGATTTGCAGAGCTCTGGGGAACGAGCAAGGGAGTAGGACTAATTGGATAGCTCTTTCAGAGAGCCGGCTCCAGCATGATGGATCGACTGGGCTCCTTCTGTGCTGTAAGATTCTATGGGGGAGAAATTTGTGTGTTTAGCGCCACACATTAGTGCCACGAGATAGTGCTAAAATGCTGGTCGGCGCTCTACCACCAGCTGATGGTGGTTCCAGCAGTGCACAGCATTTCCGTGTTGCCGGTAGCGCTGCCGCTAAACTCGCTCGCCGGGGACATCGCAATCACGGAGATCATGACGTCAGTGAGTGTGCAACGCTCACTTGACACCCGATCTCCCAATTTCGTTTTGGCCATTGCAGTTACCGGCGGGAGAAAGCAATGATAGGCTGGGGTGGCGTGCAGCAGCAGGAAGCCGGCTCCAGGGATGATATTTAAAGGGATCCTCATCAATCACTTGCACCTGGCAGGGTTTTGCAGTTTGAGTGGCTGTGTGCTACTTCCTGCAACTGCATGAGTTTTCTTTAGTTATTTCAAGGTTAGTTGGTATCAGGGAGTGTTCTGGCAAGTACAAAACTCCCTCATTATTTGCGACATGCTTCAAACTACAATACTTGCTAAAAGTCATGGGGCCTGTACTGGCAGTCGACATTGCCCTCCAGGATCTATGGTGGAGGGAGCAGAGACAGCGAGAAAGCCAGGAACATGTGCGCAGAGGGAGGAGGAGGGCCATCAGGGCTCTCAACAGGAGGCCTTACCCACCTAGGGTATTCCGGGAGCACTTCTCTTACCTCCCTTTAAGCGAGGCGCAGTGTATTAGAAGGCTCTGCTTCACCAAGAACTCTGCCATCTCCTGCAACCAGACCTCCAGCCTCAGATCAGGGCGACCACGGCTCTCTCAGTGGCAGTAAAGGTCACCGTGGCCCTCAATTTCTTTGTCAGCAGATCCTTCCAGTCTGCAGCAGGAGACATAGCTAACATCTCACAGTTCACCATTCATCGCTGCATCCGGGGGGTCACAGAGGCTCTCTACACCAGGAGAAGGGACTACATTGGCTTCCCCATTACCAGAGAGAAGCAGGACGAGCTTGCATGTGGCTTTGCCAAGATAGCGGGATTCCCCATGGTGCAGAGCGCCATTGACTGCACGTGGCTTTGCGGGCACCGCATAACAATCCTGACATCTTCCGTAACCGCAAAGGCTACCACTCACTTAATGTGCAGTTGGTGTGCGACCGCACACAGCGAATCCTCAATGTGAATGCCCGCTATCCTGGCAGCAGCCACGATGCCTCATCCTGTGCCAGAACTCTTGCAGCCATCACATCAAGCTTGCGGCTGGCTGCTCGGAGACAAGGGCTATCTGCTCTCCACCTGGCTCATGACCCCCCTCCGCAAATCCCAACACTTGCACCCAGCACTCATATAATGAGAGCCATGCTGCCAGCAGGAACATCATCGAGCAGACCATTGGCCTACTGAAGCAACAGTTCCGCTGCCTTGACCGCTCGGGAGGAGCCCTCCAGTACTCAGCTGAGTGGTTGTCCCATTTTGTGGTGGTCTGCTGCATGCTCCACAACTTGGCCATCATGAGGGTGCAGCCCTTGCCAACAGGAATTGCGGGACCACCTCAGGAGGAGGACGAGGAGGAAGAGGACGAAAAGGAGGAGGACGAGGAGGAAGAGGAACAGGAGGGAGGGAGGAGGCACGCAGACAATTGGCCTTCCAGACGGGCTGTCCGTGACCAGCTCATCAGACTCTGAATTGCATGAATGATACCCTAGATCCCCACTTCCTCATCATACCATCCCTGTCTCACGCCACATCACAGCGTCCTCCTGGGTGCAAAGCTGAAATGAGAGACACCACAAAAGATTCTAAACACAATTAATAAATTTAATGATAATCATCTCACACATATTTACATGAATACTATTAACTAATCACCCTTTTGCAATCAATTAGTGTCTGTCTTTCGTGTGCCCATTCCTGATCTAGTGCTCCTATACAGTGCTCCCCCAGTGGCTGCAGCATGGCTGGTGGAAGGCTGCTGAGTGTCCTTGCGGGAGACTTCAGTTGGCCTTGCAGGATGACCTCGACCAGCTGTGGACCTAGAAGGCCCGTCTGCAGACTGCACCAACTTGGCATGTGCGGCAGCAGTCTGGACTGGCTGGCTGACAGGCAGCGACAAGGGCAATGGAGGAGTGGCAGTGATGGGAGCAAGAATGCTGTCATCTTGAGAGAGGACCGCAGCTTCCTGCTCCACTGACCCACTGCCACTTCCCCCGGGGTGGGGCCTCAGCATTCCTAGCAATCTGTTAGAGCACAGATTGCTGGCCTGCTGTGACACCGTGAAAGCCCTGGTCGACGGTGGTAAACCCAGCCATGATGGCAGCAGTCAGAGCTTGGGTGGCATCAAGCTGAGGCGCAGTCTGAACTTGGGAGGCATCACGCTGTGACTGCATGAGAGCAGTCTGAGCTTCCGCTGCAGCACTAAGACATTGGGTTGCTTCCGCCTGTGCTGCAATGGTAGTTGTGACATCGCTCATCATGCACGCCATCAGGTCTGGGTCTCTCTGGGAGTCTACCACCCTTTGCAGACTGGAAATGGTGGGCTCCATGCTCTGGACAGAGCCTCGTGCAAATGTTGGAGGCAGACTCCTCCACGTTCCTTGACATTGCTGAGAGGCTCTCTGGCAGCCTTGCCATTGCACCTATCATTTCCATGTGCATGCCCATCACCCTTCTTCTAAAGACATCCCCATCGAGGTCCTCATCTGAGTCCTGTGCAGCAGAACGCACGCGCGAACTCGTCCTCCGGGGAACTGGTCCCTGAACTACCCTTTGCCCCATACCTTGCTGCAGCCCACTCATGCCCGGTGCCTCACCCTGTGCTGATCCAACGACTACACTAGCCTGTAAAGAATGCGTAGTGCCAATATCTGAGCTAGTGTCTGCAAGTGAGAGTTGCAATGACATGGTGTCTTCTTCCTCCTCCTCTTCTACTCACTCGCTCTTTGCGGTACCCTCAGGGACAGGCTGCTCGGGTGCTTGCTGATTATCTGAAAGCAGAAAGGCACAAGAGTCGGGTTGTGGTGAGGGGAGGTGGGGCGGGCAAGCCAGAAATGCATTCATACAGCGTGAGTAGTCAATGACCTGGCGTCAAATGATCTCTAGCACTCGACTCTCCAGCTGGCTCAGCTCTTCGATGCCGGCCTGGCCCTCGCCTGTCCACTCCTGCTCCCAGTGATTGTGAGTGAACTTAGCCTGCAGGAGCAAGGGAAGTGTGTCAGTGAGTGTGGTGCAATGTGTTTGGGTGAAGTGTGTCAGTGAGTGTGGTGCAATGTGTTTGGGTGAAGTGTGTCAGTGAGTGTGGTGCAATGTGTTTGGGTGAAGTGTGTCAGTGAGTGTGGTGCAATGTGTTTGGGTGAAGTGTGTCAGTGAGTGTGGTGCAATGTGTTTGGTGATGTGCCTGCCATAGTTGAGTAGCTGTCATTGTGTGCAAGGTGTGAGATGTTCGTGCGAGTGTTGATAGTTAGAGATTGTTGGTGGGTGAGTGCTGGGGGTGCGGTGCATTGAGCAGTGTGTGAGGCTTGCGGTACAGATGGTGGTATATGGCATTTGCTGAAGCCTTCACTCACCCTGACCACCCGAGTGAGGTCGTTAAACTTCATCCTGCACTGGGTGTGGCTCCTAGGAACCGCAGTGCTGCCTGTGAAGTGGTCCATTATCCCTCGCCACATAGTGTGGCAGACTTGTGGTGAGAGCCTCCTGCCAGTTGGCGTGTACAGGACCGCCCGCCTTCTCTCCACCGCGAAAACCAATGCCTGAAGAGCTTCATCGGAGAACCTTCGGGCTATCTCCCTCTGTGTCTCTGCCATGGTAGCTACGGATGTCTTCAGACTGTTGTTTGCTGTTGGGGCAGCTGCACACCCAACAATCCTGACAATGAGGTGCTGCAGCATCAACGAGCCTTCCCTTTAAGTAGTGTAAAAGCCTGTGGCAATCATGACTTGCAATTAGACTGCCCCAATATTGGTTCAGCTTTTCAGTGTAATGCCATTGAGCTTGAGCTTTGAGACTAGAATCATAGAAACATAGAAGATAGGAGCAGGAGTAGGCCATTCAGCCCCTCAGCCTGCTCCGCCATTCAATGAGATCATGGCTGATCATTCAAATTCAGTACCCTGTCCCTGCTTACTCCCCATATCCCTTGATCCCTTTAGTTTTAAGAAATATATCTAACTCCTTCTTGAATATATTTAATGAATTGGCCTCTACTGCCTTCTGTGGTAGAGAATTCCACAGGTTCACCACTCTCTGGGTGAAGAAATTCCTCCTCATCTCAGTCCTAAATGGCTTACCCCTTATCCTTAGACTGTGACCCCTGGTTCTGGACTCCCCCGCCATCGGGAACATCCTTCCTGCATCTAGTCTGTTTAGTCCTGTTGGAATTTTATAAGTTTCAATGAGATCCCCTCTCATTCTTCTGAACTCCAGTGAGTATAAGCCCAATCGACCCAATCTCTCCTCATACGTCATTCCTGCCATCCCGGGTATCAGCCTGGTGAATCTTCGCTGCACTCCCTCCATGGCAAGAACATCCTTCCTCAGATAAGGCGACCAAAACTGCACACAATACTCAAGATGTGGTCTCACCAAGGCCCTGTACAACTGCAGCAAGACATCCTTGTTCCTGTACTCGAGCCCTTTCGCTACGAAGGCCAACATACCATTTGCCTTCTTAACCGCCTGCTGCACCTGCATGCTTACCTTCAGCGATTGGTGCACAAGGACACCCAGGTCTCGTTGCACTTCCCCTTCTCCCAATCTATTGCCATTCAGATAATAATCTGCCTTCCTGTTTTTGACTGCAATAGTTTTAGAAACATAGAAAAATAGGAACAGAAGTAGGCCATTCGGCCCTTCGAGCCTGCTCCCCCATTCAATATGATCATGGCTGATCCTGTATCTCAATGCCATATTCCCTCTATCTCAATACCATATTCCCATTTTAATGAGGAGTAAGCATGAATTTTGCGAGAATCCTAGACGGTTTTCAGGTGGCGCAGCTTAACCTTTTATGTCTAAACACTGCCCATTTCTTGGCTATAATGAATTTCTAGCCCCCTTTAATGCATTTTTCAGTTCTCTTTTAAATTGGGCCGATGGGCCAAAAGGCCACCCAACCGAGAAGGCAGACGGGACCCTCGATTTAACGTCTCATCCAAAAGACGGCACCTCCGTCAGTGCAGCACTCCCTCAGTACTGCACTAGACTGTCAGCCTAGATTTTTGTGATCAAGTCTCTGGAGTGGGGCTTAAACCCAGAACCATTCTGACGCAGAGGTGAGGGTGCAACCAACTGAGCCACAGCTGACAATATTTTAGTGTTTGGTGGAGCAGGCTCAAAGGGCCGAATGGCCTACTACTGCTCCTATTTTTCTATATTTTTCTATGTTTCTTGTTCAACTGCTGGCCGACTTGTCCAGTGTTTCCAGCACTTGCCCTTTGCATTGCAATTTAAATAAAACTAATTCCACGAAGTTTGAGGGAACATTTTTCTTCTGCTGAGCAACCCAGTCAACTCATGTAATTCATTATATTTTAATAAATGGAAGTTTACTTAATTAGCTATATCGACTGACATGTCCTTCAATTGGATCATTATCATACCAAGTAAATATCTTTGAACGAGTGCTCTTTAATTTATTCATTAATTCTCTCCTATTTAGAGTATGCAAAGCCAGACCCCCTCACCACACAGTTCTTTAGATGACTTACAGTAATCAAATGCTTTTAAAGTTTTGACTTTCTAAAAGTAGAACTTCCAATTGGCAAGGTCCATGTGTGAACGCTTAACTCACTCGTAGCATATTCTTGTGAGCACTTTCCTTACTCAGGCACTGTTTAAGTTACTGAAGAAGAAGAAACTTGCATCTATATAACGCCTGGGCAGCCTCTTCCTCTGATTGGTGAAGTCAAGCGTAGGTCCCTTGCAGTCAGAATCAGGGGAATTTATAATGGGGAACAAAGAAATGGCAGACCAATTAAATACATACTTTGGTTCTGTCTTCACAAAGGAGGACACAAATAACCTCCCAGAGATGTCGGGGAACATAGGGTCTAATGAGAGGGAGGGACTGAATGAAATCAGTATTTGTAGGGAAATGGTGTTAGGGAAATTGACGGGATTGAAGGCCGATAAATCCCCAGGGCCTGATAATCTACATCCTAGGATACTTAAGGAAGTGGCCCTGGAAATAGTAGATGCATTGCTGGTCATCTTTCAAAATTCTATAGACTCTGGAACAGTTCCCATGGATTGGAGGGTAGCTAATGTAACCCCACTATTTAAAAAAGGTGGTAGAGAGAAAACGGGGAATTATAGACCGGTAAGCCTGACATCGGTAGTGGGCAAAATGCTAGAGTCCATTATAAAAGATGTAATAGCAGAGCACTTGGAAAACAGTGACAGGATCGGACAAAGTCAACATGGATTTACAAAAGGTAAATCGTGCTTGACTAATCTACTGGAATTTTTTGAGGATGTAACTGGTAAATATTCCTGGGTATAAGGTTCAGGAAGTATAGGGAAGGAAAGATAGGAGGTGGCGTGGCAGTATTGGTTAAGGAGAATGTTACAGCGCTGGAGAGAGAGGATGTCCTGGAGGGTTTAAGGATAGAATCTATATGGCTAGAGTTAAGAAATAATAGAGGTGCCATTACACTACCATGTATATTCTATAGGCTGCCAACAAGTGGGAAAAATATGGAGGAGCAAACTTGCAGAGAAATTGCAGAGATGCAAGAACTATAGAGTAGTGATAATGAGGGACTTCAACTATCCTAATATAGACTGGGATTGTAATAGTGTAAAGGGCAGAGAGGGGGAAGAGTTTCTGAAGTGTGTTCAGGAGAACTTTCTTGATCAGTATGTTTCCGGCCCAACAAGGAAGGAGGCATCGCTGGATCGGGTTCTGGGGAATGAGGTGGGTCAAGTGGAGCAAGTGTCAGTAGGGGAACATTTAGGGAACAGTGATCATAGTATCATAAGGTTTAGATTAGCTATGGAAAAGGACAGGGAGCAATCTAAAGTAAAAGTACTTAATTGGAGGAAGGCCAATTTCAGTGGGATGAGAACGGATCTGGCCCAGGTAAATTGGAATCAAAGATTGGCAGGCAAAACTGTAATGGAACAATGCCTTTAAAGAGGAAATAGTTCAGGTACAGTCGAGGTACATTCCCACTCGGGGGAAAGGTAGGGCAACTAAAGTCAGAGCTCCCTGGATGACGAAAGAGATAGAGAGTAAGATGAAGCATAAAAGGAGCGCTTATGACAGATGTCAGGTCAAGAATACATCTGAGAATCAGGCTAAATATAGAAGGGTCAGAGGAGAAGTGAAAAAGAAAATAAGAGGGGCAAAGAGAAGGTATGAGAATAGAATGGCAGCCAACATAAAAGGTAATCCAAAAGGCCTCTATAGGCATATAAATGGTAAACGGGTAGTAAGAGGGGGG
Organism: Squalus acanthias; assembly: GCA_030390025.1. Classification (NCBI taxonomy): domain Eukaryota; kingdom Metazoa; phylum Chordata; class Chondrichthyes; order Squaliformes; family Squalidae; genus Squalus; species Squalus acanthias. The sequence goes on along the minus strand of CM059427.1, from coordinate 195,865,293 downwards.
GTGGGGCCCATTAGGGACCAAAAAGGAGAGCTACGCATGGAGGCAGAGGGTATGACTGAATGAGGTACTAAATGAATACTTTGCATCTGTCTTCACCAAGGAAGAAGATGCTGCCATAGACATAGTGAAGGAGGCATTGGGGAGATACTGGATGGGATAAAAATTGATAAAGAGGAAGTACTAGAAAGGCTGGCTGTACTTAAAGTAGCCATGATGTGGAGATGCCGGTGTTGGACTGGGGTGGACAAATGTGAGAAGTCGCACAACACCAGGTTATAGTCCAACAGCTTAATTTGAAATCACAAGCTCCGAAAGCTTGTGATTTCAAATAAAGCGACTTCTCACATTTGTACTTAAAGTAGACAAGTCACCAGGACCAGATAGGATGCATCCTAGGACGCTGAGGGAAGTGAAGGAAGAAATTGCGAAGGAACTGGCCATAATCTTCTAATCCTCCTTAGAAACGGGGGTGGTGCCAGAGAACTGGAGAATTGCAAATGTTACACCCAGCAACTACAGGCCAGTCAGTTGAACCTCGGTAGTGGGGAGGCTTTTAGAAACAATAATCAGGGACAAAATTAACAGTCACTTGGACAAGTATGGATTAATTAAGGAAAGCCAGCACGGATTTGTTAAAGGCAAATCCTGTTTAACCAACTTGATCGAGTTTTTTGATGAGGCAACAGAAAGGGTTAATGAAGGCAATGTAGTTGATGTGGTGTACTTGGATTTCCAAAAGGCGTTCGACAAAATTTTACATAATAGGCTTCCCAGTAAAGTTGAAGCCCATGGAATGAAAGGGACAGTGGCAGCATGGACATGAAATTGGCTAAGTGACAGAAAACAGAGAGTAGTGGTGAACGGTTGTTTTTCGGATTGGAGGAAGGTGTTCCCCAGGGGTCGGTTCTAGGACCACTGCTTTTCTTGATATATATTAATGACTTGGATGTGGGTGTACTGGGCACAATTTCAAAATTTGCAGATGACACAAAACTTGGAAGTATAGTGAACAGTGAGGAGGATAGTGATAGACTTTAAGAGGACATAGACAGGCTGGTGGAATGGGCGGACACATGGCAGATGAAATTTAACGCAGAAAAGTGCAGTGATACATTTTGGTAGAAAGAATGAAGAGAGGAAATATAAACTAAAGGGTACAATCCTAAAGTGGGTGCATGAACAGAGAAACCTAGGGGTATATGTGCACAAATTATTGAAGGTGGCAGGGCAGGTTGAGACAGCAGTTAAAAAACTTACGGGATCCTGGGCTTCATGAATAGAGGTATAGGGCTCGATTTTGCCAGGCCCGAGGAGGCGATTTGGAGGCGTGTGAGGTGTTAAAATCGCAAAAAATGACGGGCGGCTCAGATCCCACCTCCAGCCCGCCTCCGAGCAATTTTCCCAGAATCGGGGTTTCAGACCCCGTTTCCATCCCGCCTCCAAGAGGTGGGATAGGGCCTTAAGGCCCTTAACAATCAGTTAATTGCCTCTATAATCTCATTTTGAGAGGCCTTTCTGATTTTAACACATTTTCCCCGTCCTGCACGTCTCCTCTGGATTACTCCCGGTGCCACGTGCAGGTGAGTATAGGAATAGGAGGATAGAGCAGATGAAAGCGTGGCTAAAGAGTTGGTGCAGGAGGGAGGGCTTTAGTTTCCTGGATCACTGGGTTTGCTTCTGGGGAAGGTGGGACCTGTACAAGTCGGACGGGTTGCACCTGAACCGGAACGGGACCAACATCCTTGCGGGGAGGTTTGCTAGTACTGTTGGGGGGGGTTTAAACTAACTTGGCAGGGGGATGGGATACAGAGTGGAGCTATAGTAGGGGGTGATGCACAGCCAAATATAGAGGAAAAAACAAGTCAGCCTGGAAGGCAGAGCAAATATGTAACGGCACAAAGGAGTATGGCAAGGCTGGATGGCATTTATTTTAATGCAAGGAGTCTTGCAAGTAAGGCAGATGAATTGAAGGTGTTGATGAACACATGGGAGTATGATATTGTTGCTATCACAGAGACATGGTTGAGGGAGGGGCAGGACTGGCAGCTCAATATTCCGGGGTATAGAATCTTCAGGCGAGACAGAGGGGGGTGTAAAAGAGGAGGGGGTGTCGCACTATTACTCAAGGAGTCAATTACTGCTGTAAGGAGGGATGATATCTCAGCAGCTTCCTCTAATGAGGCCATATTGGTAGAACTTAAAAACAAAAAGGGGGCAAGCACTTTGCTGGGAGTGTACTATAGGCCCCCAAACAGTCAGGGGGAGATAGAGGAACAGATATGTAGGCAAATCTCAGAGAAGTGTAGAAATAATAGGATAATAATAGCAGGGGATTTCAACTTCCCCAATATTAACTGGGATAGTCAGAGTGTCAAAGGCTTAGAGGGTGCAGAATTCTTAAAGTGCATCCAGGAGAGCTTTTTGAGCCAGCATGTAGAAAGTTCTACAAGAGAGGGGGCGGTACTGGACCTAATTCTAGGGAATGTAACCAGGCAAGTGGTAGAAGTGTTAGTAGGAGAGCATTTTGGTGACAGCGACCATAATTCGGTGAGATTGAAGGTAGTCATGGAAAAGGACAAAGATGGACCGGAGATAAAGGTTCTAAATTGGGGGAAGGCCGATTTTAATATGATAAGGCAGGATCTGGCCAAAGTGGACTGGGATCAGCTACTTGTAGGAAAATCCACATCAGAGCAGTGGGAGTCTTTCAGAAAGGAAATAGAGAGAGTACAACGGCAACATGTTCCCGTAACGGTCAAGGGTGGGACCAACAAGCCCAGGGAACCCTGGATGTCAAGGGATATACGAGAATGGCTTAGGAAAAAAAGGTAGTCTTTTGGCAGATACAAAGGACTAAAAATAGTGGAAGCCCTAGAGGAGTATAGAAAGTGCAGGGGGGTACTTAAAAAAGAAATTAGGAGAGCGAAGAGGGGGCATGAAATAACACTGGCGGGCAAAATAAAGGAAAATCCCAAGGTGTTTTATAAGTATATTAAGGGCAAGAGGATAACCAGGGAAAGAGTAGGACCCATTAGGGACCAAAGTAGCAATCTGTGTGTAGAGCCAGAAGATGTAGGTGGGGTTTTAAATAAATATTTTGCATCTGTGTTCACTATGGAGAAGGACGATGTAGGCATAGAAATCAGGCAGGGGGATTGTGATATACTTGAACAAATTAGTATTGAGAGGGAGGAGGTACTACCGGTTTTAGCAGGCTTAAAAGTGGATAAATCCCCAGGCCCAGACGAGATGTATCCCAGGCTGTGTGTGAGGCAAGGGAGGAGATTGCAGGGGCTCTGACACAAATTTTCAGAACCTCTCTGGCCACAGGGGAGGTCAAAATTGAGAGGTCGCACAACACCAGGTTATAGTCCAACAGTTTTATTTGAAATCACAAGCTTTCGGAGCTATCGATCGCCCCTTCCTCAGGTGAAGGAATCTTGAGGAAGGGGCGATCGATAGCTCCGAAAGCTTGTGATTTCAAATAAAACTGTTGGACTATAACCTGGTGTTGTGCGACCTCTCAATTTTGTCCACGCCAGTCCAACACCGGCATCTCCGCATCATGACCACAGGGGAGGTGCCAGAGGACTGGAGAACAGCTAACGTAGTACCATTATTCAAGAAGGGTAGTAGGGATAAACCAGGGAATTACAGGCCAGCGAGCCTAACATCAGTGGTAGGGAAATTATTGGAAAAAATTCTGAGGGACAGAATTAGTCTCCACTTGGAGAGGCAAGGATTAATCAAGGATAGTCAGCATGGCTTTGTCAGGGGGAGATCATGTCTGACCAATTTGATTTGAATTTTTTGTGGGGGTGACTAGGTGTGTGGCTGAGGGTAGTGCAGTTGATGTGGTCTACATGGACTTCAGTAAGGCTTTTGACAAAGTCCCGCATGGGAGACTGGTCAAGAAGATAAAAGCCCATGGGATCCAGGGCAACTTGGCATATTGGATCCAAAATTGGCTTAGTGGCAGGAGGCAGAGGCTGATGGTCGAAGGTTATTTTTGTGACTGGAAGCCTGTGTCCAGTGGTGTACCGCAGGGATCGGTGCTGGGTCCTTTGCTGTTTGTAGTGTACATTAATGATTTAGATATGAATGTAGGAGGTATGATCAGTAAGTTTGCAGATGACACGAAAATTGGTGGGGTGGTAAATAGTGAGGAGGGAAGCCTCAGGCTACAGGACAATATAGACGGGTTGGTCAGATGGGCAGAACAGTGGCAAATGGAATTTAACCCTGAAAAGTGTGAGGTGATGCATTTTGGGAAGACTAACAAGGCAAGGGAATACACAATGACTGGTAGGACCCTAGGAAGGACAGAGGATCAGAGGGACCTTGGCGTGCATGTACATAGATCCCTGAAGGCAGCAGGACAGGTAGATAAGATGGTTAAAAAGGCATATGGGATACTTGCCTTCATTAGCCAAGGCATGGAATATAAGAGCAGGGAGGTTATGATGGAGCTGTACAAAACGCTAGTTAGGCCACAGCTGGAATACTGTGTGCAGTTCTGGTTGCCACACTATAGGAAGGATGTGATTGCATTGGAGAGGGTGCAGAGGAGATTCACCAGGATGTTACCTGGGTTGGAGCGCTTCAGCTATGAAGAGTGACTGGACAGGCTGGGGTTGTTTTCCTTAGAGCAGAGAAGGCTGAGAGGGGACCTGATTGAGGTGTCCAAAATTATGAGGGGCATAGATAGGGTAGATAGAAAAGAACTTTTCCCCTTCGTAGAGGGGTCAATAACCAGGGGGCATAGTTTCAAGGTAAGGGACAGGATGTTTAGAGGGGATTTGAGGAAAAACTTTTTCACCCAGAGTGTGGTTGGAATCTGGAACTCAATGCCTGAAAGGGTGGTAGAGGCAGGAACCCTCACAACATTCAAGAAGCATTTAGATGAGCACTTGGAACGCCATAGCATACAAGGCTACGGACCAAGTGCTGGAAAATGGGATTAGAATAGATAGGGCTTGATGGCCGGCGCGGACATGATGGGCCGAAGGGCCTCTTTCTGTGCTGTATAACTCTATGACTCTATGACTCTATGACGCCAGTTAATTCTGGCAGCCTCACAGTGGATTGCTTACTAACAGCTGCAGCTCCACCATTAAAAAGGAGTTTTCACCAAAGATCATTTGCAAGTGGCAGAACTTTGTTGTCTCAGGTCTGGGGGAACGTTTAGCAGGCCTACTCATTGTTGTGGAAGTTTGGAGCCTGACACCCATCTCCAGTGTGACCTCCTGGGAAACCCCTCTCCCCACCTTGACTGAGCGCTTCCTCAACTGAGGCATATACCAGAAGCATGGGAACCATTTATTTCCTTTCCTCCTGGACATCAGATTTGGACGAAGACCAGCCGCGGCAGCAGCAGAACCATGAACAACAGCAGCACCAACAGCAGCAGCAACAACAGGAGCGCCAAGCTGCTGCTCACCCACCTGAGGCTGCACAGGCCAGAAGGCGCCAGCGCGCAGCCACATTGTTGCCTGAGATGCAAGGGATGCACTCATGTTGGCCAGATTTGCTTAGCCTGCACAATCAAACACTTTTGCCTCGCACCTCCTTACCAGAGCATCGACAATGGACAAGAAGCTGCGGATTCCTATCACTCTGACCACCATACTGACAATTGCAAGTCGCCCTAAGCCCTCAATGTGGAAGTCCCATTTGCGTGATGACACAGGCCACAACTTCAACAGTTTGCCATCAAGTCTGTTTATCATAACATTACAAGGGTGGCTTGTCAAAAAACAATACAACAGAACACCCAAGTGACTACCCTTGTGACTACCTGTGCTTTTTCTTCATCTTATGCGTGCTCCGACGTGGTGCTTCCCCTGTGGCTTCAGCAGATGTGGAGGCCCCTTGCTGTGAGGGCTCGGCAACAGTCTACTGCTCCTGCGGCTGTGCAGGGGCTGAGATGCCCATCTCAGTTGGGTGAGGACTCTGCTGGGGCTCTGACCGAGGGCTTTGTAGTGGCACGGTCATGTGAGCGCTTGGAGAGGAGCACCCACTTCCTTGTTGTCTGCCACCAACATCCCTCTCATGGGTCAGCCCCAGTTCAGAGCTAGCAAGTGGCTTGACAGCACCTTGCTGCACTTCAGGGGGGCCATGAGGACCCGTTTCTGCACTGGAAGTCCTATTCCAGAGGACTTCCATGAAGGTCTGGTTTCTATGCTCAATAGCTGACCATCGCGCCTCAAGAGATGTCAGTCTATTCTGAACAATGACCATGTTTTCAACACTATGGTGACTTATCTCCTTTATGGCCGTAGCTATCCTCTCCTCTACCTTAGCCATCCTTTCCACGGAGGTTGCTGTCCTTTCCGTGGTGATGCGTTCATGTGCCAATGCCTCCACAAAGGCTCTGCTCATGTTCACGATGGACTCCTCCATTCGCTCCACACCCGCAGCGACCCTGGAGACAAAACCTGCCAGAGACTCCTGCACCTGTTCCTGGAGTTCCAGCACCGCTCTCCTTCTGGATGGACCCGGAGGCACAGGGTCGACATGCAGCTGAGCCGAGCTGGCAGAGTCCTGCACCCTTCGACGAGGACTCTCCACTGCTGTCCCTCTCTCCACCATCTGCTGATGCTCACTTGTGAGATGTGATACACCAAGTGACAACACTACTCTATCTCGCGAAGGTCCCACCGAATGTCTGCGCTGGTGCTGGGTGCGCTGAATTCTGCTGACGCTGCGCCCTCAGAGGTTGCAGCTTCCTCTGAGGAGTCTTGAGGCTCAGGCTGTTCCTCCTGGACAGTGGGGACGGGGGCTCTCTATGGTCCTGTGGGGGGAGTAAAGGAAAGAGTTAGAGATGTGAGGTAAAGGTTGCATGCACATTGAATTGTGCAGATGATCATAAGTCAATCTGTTAGAGCATCAGAATCATTATCAGTCACTCATGCAATGTCAATGAGAGAGATGCCAAACTATTCTGTCACCAGCTTGCTCTGATGCGCCCGTCTGTCCGTCCCCCACTTGCGAATCGTCCTCGACACCGGCGATTTCCAGGGCCGCCTCCTCTGAGGTGGTGAGCTGGGCTACTGAGGGTGGCCCTCCTCCTGTCCTCGCTCTTTCCCTCTTATTGTGGCTCTCTTTTCCTGCAATGAGAGACACAAGTGGAGTTTGAGTGAGAATGAAGGATTGAGTGCAGAGAATCCATAGCATAGATGCTTAGCAAGAGACAAAGGGACCTCCCTGTGTGGTGTAAGTTGTTATCATTGCATCACATTGATAGGGAGTGTGAGAGCTGCATGGTCGAATAGTTAAGTGAATGTGACTATGGAGAGAGAGGGAATGGGTAAGGGTGCAGGGATGTAAGTGTCAAGTGGGATGTGGAGGAAGAGGTTGGCAAAGCAGAGTACTGGTGAGGAGAGGCGATGGGAATCAGATTGAGGGTGATGGTAAAGTCATACTCACTTTTCCTGTGTGGAGAAGGTCATGAAACCTCTTCCTGCACTGCAGCCAGGTTCTGCGGCACATAGAGATTGAGTTGACCTCCTGGGCCACTTGCAGCCACACAGCTTTAGTCTGCTGGGGAGGCTTTTTTCTCCCTGAGGAAGGGAAGAGCACCTCCTTATTTGATCTTGCTCCCTCCACCAGAGCTTGCAGGGAGGCCTCATCGAAACTTGGAGCACACTTTGGCCTACTGGTGGACATAGTTGCTGAATGAAGCGATCACAACAATGGGCATAAAGTTTAAAGTCTCCAAAAGAAGCAAGGCTTCTTGCAGGCCTTAAATCTAACAACATTGATGATGTCATCGAGGCGACTTTCTGTATGAAAAGACTCATTGGGCCAGGGGTTTCCACACGCTGGAAATCAAGTGCCCAATTAGGGTAAAATCGCACTTTTGTCCCACTTCACATCAGAGTCGGGGTCCTGACACGAAAACCACCTGACACGCCCCCAGCCCGCCCCCAATGGCAAAATCGAGCCCATAGGGTACAAAAGCATGGAAATTATGATGAACCTGTGCAAAACACTGGTTTGGCCTCAACTGGAGTATTGTGTCTAATTCTGGGCACTGCACTTTAGGAAGGATGTGAAGACCTTAGAGAGGGTGCAGAAATGATTTACGAGAATGATTCCAGGGATGAGGGACTTCAGTTACGTGGATAGACTGGAGAAGCTGGGGTTGTTCTCCTTGGAGCAGAGAAGGTTGAGAGGAGATTTGATAGAGGTGTTCAAAATCACGAGGGATCTGGACAGAGTAGATAGAGAGAAACTGTTCCCATTGGCAGAAGGGTCGAGAACCAGAGGACACAGATTTAAGGTGATTAGCAGAAGAACCAAAGGCGACATGAGGAAAAACCTTTTTACTCAGCGAGTGGTTCTGATCTGGAATGCGCTGCCTGAAAGGGTGGTGGAGGCAGAATCAATCATGGCTTTCAAAAGGGAGTTGGATAAGTACCTGCAGGAAAAAAAATTGCAGGGCTACGGGGAAAGGGCGGGGGAGTGGGACTAGCTGAAGTGCTTTTGCAGAGAGCCGGCACGGGCTCGACGGGCCGAATGGCCTCCTTCTGTGCTGTAACCATCCTATGATTCTTTCATGACCTCAGGACGTTCCGAAGCACTTTACAGCCAATGAAGTACGTTTTGAAGTGTAGTCACTGTCGTAATGTAGGAAATGTTGCAGCCAATTTGCACACAGCAAGCTCCCACAAACAGCATTGTGATAATGACCAGATAATCTGTTTTAGGTGTTGGTTGAGGCATAAATATTGGCCAGGAAACCGAGGCGAGCTCTCCTCCCCTTCTTTGAAATAGTCCCATGGGATCTTTTACGTGCACCTGAGAGGGCAGATGGGACCGCATTTCAACGTCTCATCCGAAAGACGGCACCTCCGACAGTGCAGCACTGCCTCGGTACTGGCACCGGAAGAGTCTGCTGAGAGTCTGTGCTCAAGGCTAGGGATTGGGACTTGAACCTACAACCTTCTAAGACTCAGGAGGTGAGAGTGCTGCCAACTGAGCCCCGGCTGACACTATTGCAAACAGGTTAACTTCTGCAAAACAATCGTTTATTTAGGAATGCAGTGTAAACAAGTTAAGTGTTTGTAGGTTTAACCTCGCTGATCAGAAGCTTTGCTTTTGTCCAGAGATTGAAATCACAGTGAAGGTAAAATGCAGCCTACAGCTGAAATCTGTGTTCACACTGGAGTACTGGCAGAAGGGTCTTAATATTTAATGCTGCCGCCACTATACTTCAGGTACACTTTGAGAATATTCTAAGACTGTCTTGAGGCAGCAACACCCTGCTTGTTAATGGGCAAAAAAAACAGAATGCTGTGCATGTGTGGCTAAACACATACAGCAAGCTGTGTTAACTGCAAGTCCCGTTCACCCATCACTCCTGTGCTCGCTGACCTACATTGGTTCCCGGCGCAGCAACGCCTCGATTTTTAAATTCTCATCCTTGTGTTCAAATCACCTCCACTCCCTCGCATCTCCCAATCTCTGTAGCCTCCACCAGCCTATGACCCCCACCGAGATCTCTGCGCTCCTCCACTTCTTGCCTCTTGAGCAGCCCCCAATTTCCTTCACCCCACCATTGGTGGCCGCGCCTTCAGCTGCCTGGGCCCGAAGCTCTGGAATTCCCTCCCTAAAGCTCTCCGCCTCTCTACCTCTCTCTCGTTTGGTGAGACCACATCTTGAGTACTGTGTGCAGTTTTGGTCGCCTTATCTGAGGAAGGATGTTCTTGCCATGGAGGGAGTGCAGCGAAGATTCACCAGGCTGATACCTGAGATGGCAGGAATGACATATGAGGAGAAATTGGGTCAATTGGGCTTATACTCGCTGGAGTTTAGAAGAATGAGAGGGGATCTCATTGAAACTTAGAAAATTCTAACAGGACTAGACAGACTAGATGCAGGAAGGATGTTACCGATGGTCGGGGAGTCCAGAACCAGGGGTCACAGTCTAAGGATAAGGGGTAAGCCATTTAGGACTGAGATGAGGAGGAATTTCTTCACCCAGAGAGTGGTGAACCTGTGGAATTCTCTACCACAGAAGGCAGTAGAGGCCAATTCATTAAATATATTCAAGAAGGAGTTGGATATATTTCTTAAAGCTAAAGGGATCAAGGGATATGGGGAGAAAGCAGGGACAGGGTACTGAGTTTGGATGATCAGCCATGATCTCATTGAATGGCGGAGCAGGCTCGAGGGACTGAATGGCCTACTCCTGCTCCTATCTTCTATGTTTCTATGTTTCTTCAGACGCTCCTTAAAACCTACCTCTTTGACAAAGATTTTGGTCACCTGTTCTAATACCTCCTGCTGTGGCTCGGTGTCAAATTTTGTCTGGTAATCGCTCCTGTGAAGCACCTTGGGAAGTTTTACTACGTTAAAGGCACGATATAAATACCAGTTGTTGTCGCTGCCTGAATGCTGATGAGGCCAGTTTGATGTTCGATATGCGGGAAGCTTTGTATCACAGTGAAACTGAAAGGACTGTTTGCAGACATTGGGTGAGAAGAACATTAAACTGTGCTGCCCTACCCTGCTCAATCCATTAACTGAAACACTTCTCTAGCGACATCGGTGGGAGGGTGCGGGTGTCATTTTACAAACGCATGTTCCCAGCATGAATCCTACTCGCTGCGGGTGCATGCTGATAATTTGGGCATGTGAATTTTAATGAGACTCTCAGGGAGCATGCCCACAGCCTCTTAATACGTGCTGACCAGATGACCAGACTCTGAGCCGGGAGAGCGCAGCTGTAATTTTGTTTTTATTCGTTCCTGGGATGTGGGCGTCGCTGGCAAGGCCAGCATTTATTGCCCATCTCTAATTGCCCTTGAGAAGGTGGTGGTGAGCCACCCTCTTGAGCCGCTGCAGTCCGTGTGGTGAAGGTACTCCCACAGTGCTGTTAGGGAGGGAGTTCCAGGATTTTGACCCAGCGACGATGAAGGAACGGCGATATATTTCCAAGTCAGGATGGTGTGTAACTTGGAGGGGATCTTGGAGGTGATGGTGTTCCCACGAGCCTGCTGCCCTTGTCCTTCTAGGTGGTAGAGGTTGCGGGATTGGGAGGTGCTGTCGACGAAGCCTTGGCGAGTTGCTTTGAATTTAACCTTAGAACATGAAATATGGAAGGAGAGCAGATTGCTTGGGCTATCAGTCCTTCCACAGAGCAACCCAACTTGTTGAACCATCCGAGGAAAGGATCTGTACAAATCTGGTCTTACAATCTATCAAGTTGGATTGGTTGCTCTTCCGCCTTCTGCCACCCATGATGCACCACGCCTGATTTCCCCTTCCGTTGACTTCAATGGAAATGAAAGTTGGGCGACTAGTCGGCCGTTATACACCATTGAATAAAGTCAAAATTACCCCTATTGTGTTTGCAACAACCCTGGCAATCATCAATCTGATTCCTCCGTTAACGTTTAGCTCCTAAAACTCAGCCTCGATTGAGGCTAGTGAACTTTGCACCTGTGTCCTGTGGTTCTATGCTAATAGTCTAATTAGCCTGCTCATGTTGACATTGTGCCTGCCTTTATTGCAACCCTTTCAAGACAGTTACCTCAATCCTTTCTCAATCTTCTTCTCCCCAATGAAAACAATGATGATAGGGTGAGATGAAAGAGGGTGGGAGGAGGCTCGTGTGGAGCACAGATACTAGCATGGACCTGTTGGGCCGAATGGCCTGGTTCTATGCTGTAAATATTTTGCAATTCTATGAATTCTTCATAACTTATGGCCCAAAGCCCTGGAATCATCCTCGCCAATGATTTTCTGAAGATTGGTTGCATAAAATATTCCAACCGTGCCACTAGTGAGCACCAGGATTTGCTTCGATTGCTTTTGCCGGTGGCTTGTCATCTTCCAAACTCAGCAGGACATCGGCCTTGAAGTTTGCCTATTTTGGCTGCTTGAAACCTTTGGATGTTCCTCTGGTTATTCATTGAATGTTTAACCGAGGGAGCTCACCAGCTGATCAGACTGAGAGGGACAACCGCATGCTTTTCAGTTTCGAGACTGGCAGTTGCTGTCGCACGTGCTCTTGTGTCAGGTGTGCAGACCACCCCACCTCCTCAGTCGTTTGTTTAGGTGTCAGCCGTGGCTCAGTGGGCAGCACTCTCGCCTCTGAGCCAGCAGCTTGTGGGTTTACGCTCCACTCCAACGACTTGAGGGATACGGCGGTTAGTGCGGGAAAGTGGGGTTGAAGTAGAAGATCGGTCATGATATTATATGGTAGAGCAGGCTTGAAGGGCCAAATGGCCTACTCATGGTCCTATTCCTTATGTTCTTATGAGGACGGAAACCAGGCTGACACTGCAGTGCAATACTGAGGGAGTGCTGCACTGTCGGAGGTGCCGTCTTTCAGATGAGACGTTAAACCGAGGGCCCCGTCTGCCCTCTCAGGTGGATGTAAAAGATCCCGCGGCACTATTTCGAGGAAAAGCAAGGGAGTGCTCCCCAGTGTTCTGGACAATATTTAGCCCCCAACTAAAATCACCAAATCAGATTATCTGGTCATTATTACATTGCTATTTGTGGGAGCTTGCTGTGTGCAAATTGGCTGCCGCGTTTCCTATGTTACAATAGTGACTTTCAAAAGTACTTCATTGGCTGTAAAGCACTTCAGAACATCCTGAGGTTGTGAAAGGCAAATGCACCTCTTTCTTTTCTTCACACCCACTACTCTAGACTTGAATGTAGAACTTTAATGAATCAACCACTGTCTACTGCTGGAAACCTCATGCAATATTCCAAATGTGACCTACAGCGGATTGACATTGCTTGTTTTGATTTATAATCAAATACCCTCGAGATACATTCCAATATTTGATGAACCTTCTTGATGAAAGCATCACATTGATTGAGTACTCTCAGTAAGTGGTCAATAATCACACCCAAATCTTTGCTAATGGGCATTCTTTCATCATGCACTCTCGTTTCCTGCCTCCTGTGTGCAGAATCTTATGTTAATCCACGTTAAAAAACCACGGGAGTGCCTTGCTCTGTTGCCAAAATTTCAAAGTATTTACTTGAGTTCGGGCTTTTGCAAGATCTTGGTTTACCAAAAGGTCCAAGTCTTCTTGCAAGTGCTTTGGGCAGTTCTGATATTCCAGGCCTGCACGAGGTGAGGTCAAAGAGTAGTCTGATCAATGGCCGTAGATGCTGTTGAAAAGTGAACCATACTTTCACAGGAGTTGTGGCGATTGCTTGACTTAAAATTGCCACCCAGGGCAGTTAACACGTGGAGTCATATTTTGCAGCATTTATTGAAAAAGAGAACACATAAATTACAATAGCAACAATAACAACCTGTATTTATATAACGCCTTTAATGTAGTAAAATGTCCCAAGGTGCTTCACAGGAGCAATCATCAAACAAAATTTGACACCGAGCCACAGATGACCAAAAGCTTGGTCAAGGAGGTAGGTTTTAAGAAGCGTCTTAAATGACGAGAGAGAGGTAGAGAGGTGGAGAGGTTTAGGGAGGGAATTCCAGGGCTTTGGGCCCAGGCAGCTGAAGGCACGGCCACCAATGGTGGAGCGATTAAAATCGGGCATGCTCATGAGGCCTAAATTGGAGGAGTGCAGGTACCTCAGAGGGTTGTAGGGCTGGAGGAGGCTAAAGAGATAGAAAGAGGGCGAGGCCATGGAAGGATTTTGAAAAAAAGGATGAAAATTTTAAAATTGAGACGTTGCCGGAAAGAGAGCCAATGCAGGTCAGCGAGCGCCGGGGCGATGGGTGAATGGGACTTGGTGCGTTTGGATGCGGGCAGCAGATTTTTGGATGAGCTCAAGTTTATGTAGGGTGGAAGATGGGTGGCCGGCCAGGAGAGCTTTGGAACAGTCAATCTGAGGCGGGGCAGTGTTACGGAGGTGGAAGTAGGTGGTCTTGGTGATGGAGCAGATATGTGGGCACAGAAAGTACACAGAAATTACAGCGCAGAAACAGGTCCGTGTCGGTATTTACGCTCCACACGAGCCTCTTCCCACCCTACTTCATCTCACCCTATCAGCATAACCTTCTAGTTCCTTCTCCCTTATGTACTCATCTATCTTCCCTTTAGGAACATAGGAACATAGAAACATAGGAACAGGAGGAGGCCATTCAGCCCCTCGAGCCTGTTCCGCCATCCAATGAGATCACGGCTGATCTGCGACCTAACTCCATATACCCGCCTTTGCCCCGTATCCTTTAATACCTCTGGTTAACAAAAATCTCTCAACCTCAGATTCAAAATTAACAATTGACCTAGCATCAATTGCGGAAGAGAGTTCCAAACTTCTATGCGTCTATGAAAGCAAAATGGAGATCAGAAGCTATCTTAAGGGGAGACTCTAGTTGGTGCTCTCGTACAGTTCCTACCAATCAGCTACATATGACCATTCAAGCCGTTTCTCCAGGATTTCCACCAATGTCCTGCATTTAAGAAAGAAAGACTTGCATTAATAGCGCGCCTTTCATGACCACCAGACATCCCAAAACGCTTTACAGCCAATGAAGTACTTTTTTTTGAAGTGTCGCCACTGTTGTAATGTAGGAAAGTCACATACCATCCTGACTTAGAAGTATGTCGACTGTTCCTTCATCGTCGCTGGGTCAAAATCCTGGAACTCCCTCCCTAACAGCACCTTCACCACACGGACTGCAGCGGTTCAAGAAGGCGGCTCACCACCACCTTCTTGAGGGCAATTAGGGATGGGCAATAAATGCTGGCCTTGCCAGCGACGCCCAGATCCCATAAGCGAATAAAAAAAAAGCCGATTTAGACATTGCAGGCTCCCACAAGCAGCAATGTGATACTGACCAAGATAATCTGGGTTTTTTTGTTATGTTGATTGAGGGATAATTATTGGCCCCAGGACACCGGGGATATCTCCCCTGCTCTTCTTCAAAATAGTGGCATGGGATCTTTTACGTCCACCTGACAGAGCAGACAGGGCCTCGGTTTAAATTCCCATCTGAAAGGTGGTTAAGAAGAACAGAAGGCTTCTGCCCCGGTGCCCTGGCCAATATTCCTGAACCAACATCACCAAAACAGATTATCCGGTCATGTATCTCTTTGCAGTTCGTGGGACCTTGCTGTGTGCAAATTGGCTGCTGCCTTTGCCTACATGACAACAGTGACTGCAATGCAGTTCATTGGCTGTCAAGCGATTTTGGATGTCCTGAGGATGTGCAAGGCGCTATATCAATACAAGTCCTTTTCTTTAGACTAGGGAAGCTGTGCTCAAAGCCGGCATTTGGAAATAGGGCGACAGCACCGCAACCCTGATTCAGCTCATTTTGTAAGGACCAGTTGCATGATCCTGAGAGGAGTCATGTTGGCAGGGAGTGTAGGAGACAGGGGTATAATTAGATAAAAGACCAACTTGCTTAGTCTGCAGTATAGATAATGCAGACACTGCAGAACAAAATGTGAATCATTGTTTTTCTATAATAAAACCTCGAAAAGGCTAAGAATGAAACCTAGCTGACCAAAAGCAGATGTAAAGGATAAGTTTTGCTAACAGTGTAAGATTCTAATCAAGTTGTTTTTAGAGACCGTAAGGGTCGCTCATGATGTAATAACTGTGCTGAGGTTTGTATTTTCTGGCTTCTTGAAGTGTATAAAGAAGCGTGGCTGCCATTGTTAAATTGAGAAGCTGGTCATTAGACCGCAGGCTGTGACCCTTCTCCAAGAGCGCTCTGAATAATAAACTGTGATCTTTTGCTTTAAGACAGACTCGAGTGAATTAATTTTTAACCAACAGTCCTCTGCAAAATACAGTGATAGAATCTAAAATAAACTGCATGCGTGGGGGCTCTCCACTGAGGGAAACTCCCTCTTTTGCCATAGAGGGAGTGCAGCGAAGGTTCACCAGACTGATTCCTGGGATGGCAGGACTGTCGTATGAGGAGAGATTGGGTCGACTAGGCCCGTATTCACTAGAGTTCAGAAGAATGAGAGGGGATCTCAATGAAACGTATAAAATTCTGACAGGGCTAGACAGACTGGATGCAGGGAGGATGTTTCCCCTGGCTGGGGGGGGGGTTTAGAACGAGGAGGTCACAGTCTCAGGATACGGGGTAGGACATTTAGGACTGAGATGAGGAGAAATTTCTTCATTCAGAGGGTGGTGAACCTGTGGTATTCTCTACCCCAGAGGGCTGCGGAAGCTCAGTCGTTGAGTATATTCAAGACAGAGGTCGATAGATTTTTGGACACTAAGGGAATCAAGGGATATGAGGATAGTTCCGGAAAGTGGAGATGAGGTAGAAGATCAGCCATGATCTTATTGAATGGCGGTGCAGGCTCGAAGGGGCCAAATGGCCGACTCCTGCTCCTATTTCTTATGTTCTTATGAAATGAGTTTGGGCCATGAACACACAGTGTAAAACAAGCCCAATTCAGCACCAACGATGAGACAGTAACCGAGGCCCTGTCTGCTCTCTCAGGTGGACGTAAAAGATCCCATGGCTCTGTCGAAGAAGAGCAGGGAAGTTCTCCCCCCGGTGTCCTGGGCCAATATTTATCCCTCAACCAACATCGCTAAATCAGACTATCCAGTCTGCGTTTCCTACATCAAAGCAGGGACTGCATTTCAGCAGTACTTCATTGGCTGGACAGCGCATTTTGACGTCTCAAGGTCGTGAAAGGCGCTGTAGAAATGCAAGTTCTTTCTTCCTTTGGCAATTTTACTCAGGGCAGCCACAGGGTGGCTGGCGTGGGATTTGGAAGAAAATGTTAGAGTGGAGCGTGCTCTTCTGACATTGGGGCCGAGGCAGGAAAGTGCAGCAGAGCGAGGGGAGCTTTTGTTCGCCTGTAACCGGCCCGGCAATGTCTGACACTGACGTTTGTTCTCCGAACTGGAAGTGTGGCATTTCCCTCACTGACATCCCTCAATTTGATGAGTGCGACGTTCATAACAAAAGAAAAATAATGGAACCTCTTAACGTTTCTGGGTTGTAAATGGTTACTGAATGGAAGTCCACAAACATTATATGGGAGTGTAGTAATGTCTAGCTCCAATTACTAGTGCGTAACTGGTCATGCCATAGATAATGGTGTTTATCGTTTATTCTGGACCGACACTTCCTTTGTAGCAATCAAATTGAATGTGAAATCACTCCATTTCACACCCAAAAAAACCCCCCAACTTCTGCTGGATTACCTGAGCTGTCTACGTGTAGACTGTCTGCTTAAGCTGTAATGGTATGACAGGCGAAATTGCACCCCTGTCAATTGCTGGGAAAAAAATCATTTCGAACAGTTTCATTTTTATATTAAAAGCATTTCAGGGGCAGCGTTTACAGCTTAAGAGAAAAGGAATGACCTTAGCGCAATTCTTTAGCTTCGTTCCCTGTTCGAAAGGATCCGCAGGTGGCTCAGTCCCAAACCTCCGCCTAAAGACTTTGCAGCAGGCGGACTGAGAGCGGAGAGTTTTTTGTTAAAATTCCACTTTGCTTGTAGGCTTCATTCCAGACCGGATTAACAACAACTTGCATTTATATAGCGCCTTTAACGTAGTAAAACTTCCCAAGGTGCTTCACAGAAGCGATATCAGACAAAAAATATTTGACGCCAAGCCACATAATGAGATATTAGGACAGGTGAACAATAGCTCGGTGAAAGAGGTAGGTTTTAAGGAGCGACTTAAAGGAAGAGAGAGAGGTGGAGAGGTTTAGGGAGGGGATTCCAGAGTTTAGGAGTTAGACGGTTGAAGGTACGGCCGCCAATGCTGAGGCGAAGGAAATCGGGGATGCGCAAGATTCTTGTTGGAGGATAATAGAGTTCTCGGAGGATTGTAGGGCTGGAGGAGGTACAGAGATAGGGAGAGGAGAGGCCAGGAAGTGATCTGAACACAAGGATAAAAATGTTAAATTCGAGGCATTGCTGGACCAGGAGCCAATGTAGGTTAGCGAGCACAGATTAATTCTGACTGAAAGCCAGCGTTTGTGGGGGCAGTGGTGGGGGGTGGTGGTGGTGCAGGTGGGGGAAGTGAGTGGTACAACAGGTCGCCATGGGGGCAAAATGCCCCTGAAGGGCCACTTGCGGCGCTAACTGGAAAAAAATTTGAAAAGTTAGCGCCCGGTGCTAATGATTCTGAGGCTCACCTAAATTCCCTGACATCGCCCCAGGAAGGGAGAGGGGCGCTAAATCAAGCGCTAATGTCCTCAGTGGGGCGCTACAGGGGCGCTAACACCAGAGAGCTCCCGAATTTCAGGTGAGTTCCAAACAGATTTGATCGCTCGCGCTGCTTCTTTCCAGCTCTTAAAGGGGAGGTCCGATCATTCACCAGATGCTCATTTGCAGCTTTGCTTGCTTTGAGGAGAACAGACACACACTGCAGACTCTTTTCATTGCTCTGAGAAGAACTGCCGAATAACCAACAAATCACACCCTGATGCGAATGAAGCAGCAAACTCTGAAATCTCAAAAACGCTTCCAATAATCAAAAGGGCTCTTTGCTTCTGAGCAGCAAATAGTTTGGTGTCCCGGCCGACACAAACAACAACCGGAGTGGACGCCTTTAAATAGCGCTCCTCCACGGGCCTCCCGACGGGAAAACGCCTGCCCAACCTGTCGCTAAAATACAGAGGTGCCACAGGCAGGCGAAAAAGGGGAATTTTGCATCGGGAGCGCTAATGGGGGCGATGCGCCCGAAGATGACGTCATGATCTCTGGGCGCAGAAGATCGGGGCGAAAACCGGTAGCTCCGCTGCTAACCTCCCGCCGAATTTCACGGGAGGCACGGTTATCGCCTCGGGGGGGGGGGGCGGGGGCGCAAAGCCATTTGCGCCCAGTTACTGCCTCCCATCGGAGGCGCAAACGAGGAGAATTTCGCCCCCTATGTCTTTTATCTGTAGATCATGCTCGGATGATAGTCTCTTCTCTTTGGAGAGGGTGCAGCGGAGATTTACGCGAACGATACACGTACGAGGGGCATCAGTTACGTGGAGAGACTCGAGAAGCTGGGGTTGCTCTCCTTAGAGCAGAGACGGTTAAGGGGAGATTTAGCAGAGGTGTTCAAAATGATGAGACGTTTTGATAGAGTAGATGGGGAGAAACTGTTTCCACTGGCATGAGGATCGGTAACCAGAAGACACAGATTTAAGATAATTGGCAAAAGAACCAGAGGCAACATGAAGAGAATTTTTTTTACGCAGTGAGTTGTTATGATCTGGAATGTGCTGCCTGAAAGGGTGGTGGAAGCGGAAGATTCAATAGTAACTTTCAAAATGGAATCGGATTTATTCTTGAAAAGAAATAAAATTGCAGGACTACGGCGAAAGAGTAAGGGAGTGTGAATAATTGGATAGCTCTTTCAAAGAGCCGGTCCATCCCATGGCCTCCTCCTGCTCTGTAAACATCTATGATTTGCGACGCATTTTTCAGCCCCTCTTATAAAGTGGGCCGATGGAGCAAAAGATCGTGTTTCCGAGAAGGCCTGGCATTTCCACCTGTTGTGTCCCGGGGACATCCTACGCTGGGATTTTGCGTGGCCTTCCCTTGACTGGCAGCTGCCCAAGATATGCCCTTAACGGCACAGACACCCACCTCTCCCTGACACTGCCGGCTCTGCTGGGGACTGACGCCGGAGCTTCCCAGCGAGTACATCCTGGCGCTCGTGCTGGAATGTCAAAGCCATAGATTTTCAGGGCCAGCGCGTTCAGAGAAGGAAGCTGAGCAAGCTGTGCGAGGTGCTGCGGACATGGTGTGGAATGGAATAAAAACTGAAGGTTTAAAGCTCCCAGACTAATAACAAGAACAACAGCTTCCGTTTATACAGTGCCCTTTATTGCAGTCAAACGTCTCAAGGAAGCTTCACAGGAGTGTAATTCAGACAAAAATTGACACCGATCGACATAAGGAGACAGACGCCCAAATGCTTGGTCAAAGAGGTAGGTTTTAAAGGGGCCTCTTAAAGGAGGAAAGCGAGGTAGAGAGGCAGAAATGTTTAGGGAGAGAGTTCCAGCGCTTAGGGCCTAGGCAGCTGATGGCACAGCCACTAACGGTGGAGCGATGAAAATCGCGTGAGACTAGAAGGGAAATGTCTGAAGAAAATGGAACTAACCCTTCGAATATATGTAACAGCAGAGAGCTTTGCAGATGAGCAAAGTCCCGGTCAATACTTGACTGGGTGCAAAAGGTAAAGAAGTGACGGAGGTGTGTAATATGTCTGGTGAGGCCGAGGATAACTGGATTCCTCGGGGAATCAATGGGCACGGTCGAGGAATACTTCACACCTTAAAAAGAATATTTTGTACGCAAGATCTTTTCAGTATCGGGTTTCGAGCTCAAGGAGAAATCATTGCTCAAGATGCAACAGATTTGCAAAAAAAATAAGGCCAAATCTTGTGAGCATGGATCCCTGAGTAAAGTTTGAACTGTAGTCAGTAGAAGCAATGATCAAGCCAAAGCCAGAATATTAAGAGAAAAACAAAGTCGAGGAGGTAGAGTTTCCGCTTTGGGCTCAATCGGGGAAAATTGTGCCCAAAATGCACTCGGAAGTGCGCTGGTTGGGTTAGACAGCAGGTTTCCTGCTAAAATTCATTTCCATAATCACAAATGTAAAATATTCTGTGAACCAGCGCAATCAGCCAGCGTAATAGAATGTAATCATGTTTCTTCTTTCCATTAAAAAGTATCCCTTGATGTATTTAAGAGTGGTGGCCTGGTGCAGTTTTATTCAGACGGCTGAAAATGGGTTTATCACCAAAAATAAGCATTGTTAATAAGAGTGACCTGTGACTAACCCGATTTAACATCACTGAAGAAACCAATACTGAACCATGTTAGACTTCAAAGGTGCACACGCGTCAGTTTCATAGTAAATTAAATATTTCTTGATATGAAAAAAACTTTTAAAACGTGCCGACTAGTGCCCGTGAGCCAAAGAAAACGGAGCGCGATTTGAGAAGCCTTCCCGAACCAGCGCAATCGGTGGAATCTTGCAGTTTTGACCTCGACGTGTGGCCAGTTTTGTGGGCGGGGCTTGATCCGGGCGAGTTGAATCTTAAACCAGTGTAAAAGGTCGGGGAAAACACAAACATAAGAACATAAGAAACAGGAGCAGGAATAGGCCACTTGGCCCCTCGAGCCTGCTCCGCCATTCAATAAGATCATGGCTGATCTTGGGCTCAAAACCACTTCCCCGCCCGCTCCCCATAACCCTTCACTCCCTTATCTTGTAAAGATCTGTCTATCTCCACTTTAACTGTATTTAATGACCCAGCCTCCACGGCTCTCTGGGGCAGAGAATTCCACAGATTTACGACCCTCTGAGAGAAGAAATTCCTCCTCATCTCAGTTCTAAAAGGGCTACCCTTTATTCTGAAACTATGCCCCCGAGTTCTAGATTTCCCCACGAGGGGAAACATCCTCTTTGCATCTACCTTGTCGAGCCCCTTCAGTATCTTATATGTTTCAATAAGATCACCTCTCATTCTTCTAAATTCCAATGAGTATAGGCCCAACCTGCTCAACCTTTCTTCATAAGTCAACCCCCTCATCTCAGGAATCAACCTAGTGTATCGTCTCCGAACTGCCTCCAATGCAAGTATATCCTTCCTTAAATAAGGAGACCAAAACAGTACACAGTACTCAAGGTGTGGTCTCACCAATACCCTGTACAGTTGTAGCAGGAATTCCCTGCTTTTATACTCCAACCCCTTTGCAATAAAGGCCAACATTCCATTTGCCTTTTTGATTACTTGCTGCACCTGCATGCTAAATTTTTGTGTTTCATGCACAAGGACCCCCAGGTCCCTCTGAACTGTTGCATAAGTGGTTTTGGGCGTAACTCACTTAAGTTTAAAAATTCCCCGAAATTTTGGGTTGGGTTCGGCCGCCGATGATTGCGCTGACAATACTGTCATAAACGAGTGGAAACTCTACCCCTAGTTCTACAGAAAGCAACTGATATTTAACGAGCAGCAACAAAACGCAACTAGAACATCCAGACAACACCAGCAGTGCAGTAAGTAACGTGGCGTGGAGTGGAGATGTCACCTAATAGAAAGACCTGTTCAACAACAGGACATGAATTGTAAGTACTTTGGTAAACCGCCTGAGGGGACAAAATGCTCAGTGCATGGCCAAGCATCTGTGAGGAGCAAAGAGGAAACCATTCTGCCGAAGGACGTGCGACCAAAATCAAAAAGCGTTCACGCCAGATAAGGAAAGAATAAAAATGAAAGTGCACCGAGTGGAAGAGCAGCCTGAGAGTGAATAAGAACATAAGAACATAAGAAGTAGGAGCAGGAGTAGGCCATATGACCCTTCGGGCCTGCTCCGCCATTCAATAGGATCATGGCTGATCCGAACCTAGACTCACGTCCACTTCCCTGCCCGCTCCCCATAACCCTTAATTCCCTTATCAGCTAGGAAACTGTCTATCTCCGTTTTAAATTTATTTAATGTCGCAGCTTCCACAGTTCTCTGTGGTAGCAAATTCCATAGATTTACTACCCTCTGAGTGAAGAAGTTTCTCCTCATCTCAGTTTTGAAACGGCAGCCCCTTATTCTAAGATTATGCCCCCTAGTTCTCGTCTCACCCATCAGTGGAAACATCCTCCCCGCATCCACCCGATCAAGCCCCCTCACAATCTTATATGTTTCGATAAGATTGCCTCTCATTCTTCTGTATTCCAATGAGTAGAGGCCCAACCTACTCAACCTTTCCTCATAATGTCAGATGAATGCGATTCAGACAGGAGACGGATGTTGAATGGACAGTTGAGCTCAAGATGAACAACAGGGCTGCTTTTGTTGTCTAGAAACGGGAGTTCTGTGTGATGAAAGAAAGAAAGAACGAAGAAAGAAAGACTTGCATTTGCATATCGCCTTTCATGACCTCAAGACATCCCAAAATCCTTTACAGCCAATGAAGTACTTTTGAAGTGTAGTCACTGTTGTAATGTAGGAAACACGACAGCCAATTTGCACGCAGCAAGATCCCACAAACAGCAATCTGTTTTCTAGTGATGCTGTTTGAGGGATAAATATTGGCCATGTCACCGGGGGTGAACCCCCCCTGCTCTTCTTTGAAATAGTACCATGGGATCTTTTATGTGGTCCTGAGAGAGCAGACGGGGGTCTCGGTTTAATTGAAGGGATAATTACTTGTCCTAGCCCCTTTAGGGCTACCCCGGATCAGGCGTATTCCTCAGACGTTCACTTTCAACTAAAGTTTAGGGTAGCTGAATCCTAAAGATGTCTAATTGGGTCTAAAGGTCCGGACTATCTCTCCCTGAAGGAAAGGAACAACCTGAAAATGTTACCGTCCTCAAGATAGCACTTTTAATAAGTTTAGCTAGACTGTAATGTTCCGGATATTATGAGGGTCTGGAAAACTCCCCCAGAATTCTGCAACTCCTCACCAAAGAGTGTACAGAGATTCAGTTCGCGAGTTTTTGAAACAGAAGTCTTATGTAATAGATTTATTAAAGAACCGACATGTAATTTACAGTTGGTGAGTCAATTGCAACAGTAACAGTTCCAAAAAGAGAAAGCTTACAATCTTATTATCAGAGAACCTTACTCTCAAATCTTAACTTCGCTACAGTTTTACAGTTCTTAAAGTTCTATTCAGGATATCCAGCAAAATCAAATACCTTTGATCCCCGAGGTACAAAGAGTTGGAGACTTACAGAGCCGCCTCTGAAGCCAAGAATCGCTTTGCCTGATTAAAGCGAGTCTACTATCCCATTTGAGAGTTCAATATTTATACCCTTTTCCAGTGGTATTTCCTTTAAGGTTTTCTGCTGATGTAAGCTAATTATCTCTAGTCATTTTTTCTGCTGACCCCTGCAATTCTTACAGTCACCTCAGCTGGCAGCATTACAGAATTATGTCTCCTCTCTAGGTGTTCTAAGTTTACCATAAAAAATGGTGTTACGGCAGGTGTGTTTTACTTGATGTCATTTTTACGAAGGCAGATGTTTCTTACTTTTATGTGCTTCTTTACGAAGTCTAAATTAGAACACCTTATCCAGCGTGAACCATTGTTTCATTCTGAAAGGTTCAGCCTGCCGGAGCCTTTAACCTTCTGTTTCAATAAAGTTATTGATTCAGTGTCAACAACTATCTTATCTCAATAGCCAGAATGCTTTCACAGCTTTTTCATAGTTAGGTTTTTAGATTTCTAAACCCAGTTTGACATGTTTTAATAAGGCCAGAATTCTTTCAAAAGATAGTGTATTTTTCTGAATAGGTTATATGGCCTAGTCCTTCGCATAATGTCATACCACTTTGAGTTTACAAGAAGCTAAGTACTAAATTCAGCAAATCTGTCGCAGACTGGGCTGGATTTTCTTCTCTTTGGCGGGGTAGAGTGGAACCTCCATCCGCCACTGTGACCCCCGTCTTAACCCTGACCCATCTTTCTGGGTCAGAGGGTCACCTGATCTGCACGGTGGGCTCCTGGCAGCTTCTCCACCACCAAGAGGGAAGCCCGCCATTGCAGAAGAGGAGTGCTCTGGTAGTACAGCCATGGGCCAGCTGCAACAGCACCAGGAGAGGCGGCCTCACACTTAAATAGACGCAAGAGCCCCGAAAAGGAAACCGATGTACATTTTTTAAGTCTTGGGCTACCATGTCCACAGCATTAAACTGATTGGAAACTGTAACATGGTGTGTGAATATAAAGCCAACTACAAAAGGCAGACCATAGAGGAATTAGTGTCACAATATCAGACACCAGAACACTTAAAAGAAAGAAAGATTTGCATTTCTATAACGCCTTTCTGACCTCACGACGTCCCAAAGTGCTTGGCAGTCAGTGAAGTACCTTTTTGGACAGCAGCCACGATTTAGGAAACACGGTAGCCAATTTGATAGCAATGTGATAATCTGCTTTCGTGATGTTGCTTGAGGGATAATTATTGGCCAGGACACTGGGGACAACTCCCATGCTCTTCATCGAATTAGTGCCGTGGGATCTTTTACGTTCACCTGAAAGGCCAGATGGGGTTCCGGTTTAAAGTCCCATCCGGAAGGCAGCCCTTCTGACAGTGCAGCACTCCCTCGGTACTGGCAAACAGTGGTGTTCCCCAGGGGTCGGTTCTAGGACCACTGCTTTTCTTGATATATATTAATGACTTGGATGTGGGTGTACAGGGTACAATTTCAAAATTTGCAGATGACACAAAACTTGAGAGTATAGTGAACAGTGAGGTGGAGAGTGATAGACTTCAGGAAGAGAGAGACAGGCTGGTGAAATGGGCGGACACGTGGCAGATGAAATTTAACGCAGAAAAGTGCGATGTGATACATTTTGGTAGAAAAAATGAGGGGAGGAAATATAAACTAAATGGTACAATCCTGAAGGGGGTGCATAAACAGAGAGGCCTAGGAGTATATGTGCACAAATCATTGAAGGTGGCAGGGCAGGTTGAGAAAGCAGATAAAAAAGCTTATGGGATCCTGGGCTTCATGAATAGAGGTATAGAGTATAAAAGCATGGAAATTATGATGAACCTGTATAAAACACTGGGTTGGCCCCAACTGGAGTACTGTGTCCAATTCTGGGCACTGCACTTTAGGAAGGATGTGAAGGCCTTAGAGAGGGTGCAGAAAAAATTTACAAGAATGATTCCAGAGATGAGGGACTTCAGTTACGTGGATAGACTAGAGAAGCTGGGGTTGTTCTCCTTGGAGCAGAGAAGGTTGAGAGGAGATTTGATAGAGTTGTTCAAACTCATGAGGGGTCTGGTCAAGAGTAGATAGAGAGAAACTGCTCCCATTGTCAGAAGGGTCGAGAACCAGAGGACACAGATTTAAGGGGATTGGCAGAAGAACCAAAGGCAACATGAGGAAAATCTTTTTTGCCCAGCGAGTGGTTATGATCTGGAATGCACTGCCTGAAAGGGTGGTGGAGGCAGACTCAATCATGGCTTTCAAAAGGGAGTTGGATAAGTACCTGAAGGAAAAAAATTTGCAGGGCTACGGGGAAAGGGCGGAGGAGTGGGACTAGCTGAAGTGCTCTTGACACGAAAATTGGTGGAGTGGTAAATAGCGAGGATGGAAGCCTCAGGCTACAGGACGATATAGATGGGTTGGTTAGATGGGCAGAACAGTGGCAAATGGAATTTAACCCTGAAAAGTGTGAGGTGATGCATTTTGGGAGGACTAACAAGGCAAGGGAATACACAATGAATGGTAGGACCCTAGGAAGGACAGAGGATCAGAGGGACCTTGGTGTGCATGTAAATAGATCCCTGAAGGCAGCAGGACAGGTAGATAAGGTGCTTAAAAAGGCATATGGGATACTTGCCTTCATTAGCTGAGGCATAGAATATTAGAGCAGGGAGGTTATGATGGAACTGTACAAAACGCTAGTTAGGCCACAGCTGGAATAGTGTGTGCAGTTCTGGTCGCCACACTATAGGAAAGATGTGATTGTGTTGGAGAGGGTGCAGAGGAGATTCACCAGGATGTTGCCTGGGCTGGAGCGCTTCAGCTATGAAGAGAGACTGGACAGGCTGGGGTTGTTTTCCTTAGAGCAGAGAAGGCTGAGGGGGGACTTGATTGAGGTGTACAAAATTATGAGGGGCATAGATAGGGTAGATAGAAAGGCACTTTTCCCCTTAGTAGAGGGGTCAATAACCAGGGGGCATAGATTCAAGATAAGGGGCAGGAGGTTTAGAGGGGATTTGAGGAAAAACTTTTTCACCCAGTGGGTGGTTGGAATCTGGAACTCAATGCCTGAAAGGGTGGTAGAGGCAGGAACCCTCACAACATTCAAGAAGCATTTGGATGAGCACTTGAAACGCCATAACATACAAGGCTACGGACCAAGTGCTGGAAAATGGGAGTAGAATAGACAGGGCTTGATGGCCGGCACGGACACGATGGGCCGAAGGGCCTCTTTCTGTGCTGTATAACTCTATGACTCTATGGGGTAAAAATTCACTTGGTTGCGCCACCCGTTAGCGCCTTAAGAGGGCGCTAATGGGGCGCAAAGCCGCTAACGCCCGGGCGCAGCGATGTTTGCGCCGCTCGAGAACTTAACTTGAGATTGTGCGGCGGCACTAAAACTTACCGCTGCGACCACCTGCGCGCGCAGATTGTGACGTCATTCCATGGTGCAACGCCCTTGGGGCGCCCCGTAGCGGAAATTGAGTGGCGCCCCCTGCCTTACCGCCTGGCGCTTCCAACGACCAGAAGACTGGAACGCTATCAATCGCTGTGGGGCTGGGGGGGGCGCTATTTAAAGGGGGCCTCTTCCTGTCTTTTATTGTTGGTGGCATTTTTGAACTACGCATTCTGAGAGAGAGAGGGAGAGACTTCTGGAGAGATTCAACGTTGTGTGAAGGAGTTTTGGGTACTGAGCAGCACTTTGCAGGTTCATTTTGATTTGCCATTCCTTGTATCGATTTAGCAGAGACCGTGGGAGCTGCACTCTGAGCTCTTTGCCTGGTGCTCTCCATTGTTCTTTCCAGCACATTTGATGTGCAAGTCTCTCCAGGCCGAGATTAAAGGCAGCAATGAACAGGATGTGGATGGAAAGCAAGATTAACCATCCCCTTTAAGAACTGGCCCGTGCCATTGTGTGTGTGTTCCATTGCTGACTGACATTACATGAGCTTCGCCAGCGCTCCGAGTTAGCGCCTCACTGCTCGGCCTTTGCGCCTTAAGAGAGGTGTGCAGCGCCTGCTTTAGCGCTCCACTCACCTCCCGGGGCGGTAAAAGTGAAGTTTCCCGTCAGTGCCGATAATTAGCGCCAGGCGCTAATATTTGCGTCCGGACGATATTTGCGCCCCAAATGGGGCGCGACCTAATTTCTACCCCTATGACTCTATGAGAGCCGGCATGGGCTCGACGGGCCGAATGGCCTCCTTTTGTGCCGTAACCATTCTATGTTTCTATGATAATCGTGAGGAGATGCTACATGTTACTGAAGCTCCAAAGTTTAAATTGACAGTAGGATACCAGAAAGTCACTGAAAGGTTGTTCTCCTTAGAGCAGAGAAGGTTAAGAGATGATTTAATAGAGGTGTTCAGAATCATGAAGGATTTTGATAGAGTAAATAAGGAGAAACTGATTCCACTGGCAGGGGTTTGGATTTAAGGTAATTGGCAAAAGAACCAGAGGCGACATGAGCAATTCTTTTTATACGCAGCGATCTGGAATGCACTGCCTGAAAGGGCAGTGGAAGTTCATTCAATAGTAGCTTTCAAAGACAAATTGGATAAATGCATGAAGGGGAAAAAAATCAGAGCTATGCAGAAAGAGCAGGGGAGTGGGACTCATTGGAGAGCTCTTTCAAAGAGCCGGCACAGACACTTTAAGGGCTGGATTTTGTCTTGGGGTCGGGTTGGGGTCGTGTAATCCGCATTTCGTGTTTCCCCCCCGACTCCAGATTAATGTGGATGCCTGATGCAATTTTCACTTAATTGGGCAATTGAGTTCCAGCATGTGGGAACCCATGAACCAATTAGTGGTTTCAGCCTGAAACCCGCCTCTGATGATGTCAGCAATGATGACTGCCTGCTCTCAGAGATTGTCTGGCTGCTGGTGAGAGAGGACCTGCCTGGCTTTTGGACCTGGATGCAAAATTGATATATATGAGAGAGAGAGAGAGAGAGAGAGAGAGACAGACAGAGAGAGAGAGAGAGACCGAGACAGAGAGAGAGAGAGAGAGAGAGAGAGAGAATGAATTTTTTTGCATCCAAGTCCTCTCGCAGCAAAGGCCAGGCAGTCTCTGAAGACATTCAATGGAGCAGCATCAGAGGCGAATTTCAGGCCTAATACTACTACCTTCATCACATCTCCGTTGTAATAGTGGACCTGCAGCTCATAGTCAGCTATCACTTGTGCTCCCGCCAGGTTTCACTGGAGTGTTTCACACCAGGCGTACTTCACGTCAGAAAAGGGTTAAACTAGCTACAACGATTCAAAATAGCATTACAGACCCAATTTAGGGCTTGTTAAGGGCTGTAATGGCCTCTCCCGTCTCTTGGAGGCGGGAGAGAGTCGGGAACCCCGCGACTGATTTTGTCAAAATTGCGTGGAGGCGGGATGGAGTCAGGATGGGTCGGAAACACTGACCCTGCAAATTTAACCCCCCACACGCCTCCAAACCCGACTCCACAGGTCATTCAAAATCCAGCCCATTGGGCCTAATGGCCTCCTCCTGTCCTGTGCCATTCTATGATGCCAACAGTATGTAGTTCATATGTTGTGTTAAAACTACCTACCCAGCAACCGCGAGCACAGATAGTGAGGAGTTAGCACAGATGGCAAAGCTGATACCAGACTGTGTGCATCCTATCCTGTCTCCCAATGTCACAAGCAACACTAAGTGCGATGATAACAGACAGCGAGAAAGACCAGTCCTCCTGGATATTGAAGCCCCTGAACTTGCAGTGACTGCCAGATATGAAATCTGAAACTGCTCCTGAACCACAGCAGTATTGGGACTTCTGAGATGAATCAAAAATTGAAGTGGGGCTTATCTTCAAAAGCCTGAGGCGCCTCATGTTGCTTAAAAATACATCAAAGCCACCAAGGGTTGAAAAATCGAAAAGCTTAACAAGAGATATCGGGCTGGATTTTCCTCTTTGGTGTAATTGCTGTTGGAAGTTTGGGACTGTGGTGGGGGACGGGGGTGGGCTTGTGCTCGCTTAAGTGGCCTGGCAAATTTTATTGAGTCTCAGCTTCATTTAAGAAACGTCTGCGGAAGAACCATAAATCAAGCAAGGTGGAATTGTCCTTCAGTGGTCTCTCGATCCGCTTAAATGGCTGGTGTCGCCATTTAAATTTTCTCCTTAGAGCGTTCTACATGACGGGAAACCCTGGATTCTTGTTTTAGACACAAACGTTGAACATAACTGAGGCGGTACTGTCAGGAAATGCAACGTAGGACAACGTCATTGCCGCCAACATCATCAAAAGAGCTCCACACAGTTCCATTCAACAAAAGGAAGTAAAGAACGTCTTCATGCAAAGGGTAGTGGAAATCTGGAACTCTCTCCCCCAAAAATCTGTTGAGGCTGGGGGCGGGGGGGGGGGGGAGGAGGGGTGGTGGGAGGTGAGGTGGGGGACGGAGGGCGGTGAGGGAGCATTAATTGAAAATTTCAAAACTGAGATTAATAGAGTTTTGTTAGGTAACGGTATTAAGAGTTACGGAACCAAGGCGGGAAGATAGCGTTACGATGCAGATCAGCCCGTGATCTGATTGAATGGTGCAGAACAGGCTCGAGGGGCTGAATGGCTTACTCCTGTCCCTGTGTTTCTTGGGAGCTGAAGACTTTTAGGGTGAAAAATTCGGTTGTTTAGCGCCTCCCGTTAGTGCCTCCGGGGGCGCTAACGGGGCGCTAGGAACTTAGCGCCCGAGCGCGGCGATTTTAGCGCCGCTTGCAAAATTGCCCAGTCGTTTAGCGGCACTAAACACTACCGCCAAGATCTCCAGTGCCCGTAGATCGTGACGTCAGTCAAGCGTGCAACGCCTCGGTCGCGCCCCGGACCGGAAATTGAGTCGCAGCCCCTGCCTTAGCGTCTGCTGCTAGGTACGACAGGTAGAGGGGAACGTTTTCAAGTCGGGAAGGGGCTGGGGGAGCACTATTTAAAGGCATGTGCTTCCTGCTTTTTCTTGTCAGCAACATTTTTGGTGCACACAGCTTGAGAGGGATAGAGACGTCTGGAGGGATTTAACGCTGTCCTAAGGAGTTTTGGCCCTCAGCACCACTTTTGAGGTTCCTAAGTGCCGAGCTCTTACCCTGGGCCTATCCATTAGTGCTTCCAACACAATTGCTTTAGAGGTCTCTCCAGGCCGAGATTCAAGGCTGCAATAAGCAGGGTGTGGCTGGTCAGCAAGATGGCCCCTCCCCTTTAAGAACTGGACGGCGCCGGTCTGCCTGGCTTCCATGGTAACTGACATCGCCTGAGCTTCGGTAGCGTTCTGAGGTAGCGCCTCGCTCCCCGACGTTAGCACCTTAAGAGAGGTGTGTAGCGCTTGATTTAGCGCTCAAATCACCTCCAGGGGTGATAGAGGCGAATTTTGCAGTCGGAGGCAATAATTAGCGCCAGGCGCTAAACTTTGCGCCAAGCCGATATTAGCGCCCCAAAATGGGCGATACCCAAATTTTCCCCCCTTAGTTCTTTCCTGGCCCTCCTTGCTGCACTGGAGTGACATGATGCTACTCCGATATTGTGAGGGCGCCGTTGATGAGTCCTTACATGTATGATGTGCCTAGAAGGATCGATTGACGCTTGATTCTGGGTCTATCATTGAGGGAGCAGCATTTAAAAAAAATATTAATTCATGTGATATGGGTGTCGCTGGCAAGGCCAACATTTATTGCCCATCCCTCGAAGGCCCTGAGTAGGTGGTGGTGAGCTGCCTTCTTGAACCGCTGCAGTCCGTGTGGTGAAGCTACTCCCATAGTGCTGTTAGGTAGGGAGTTACATAGAATTTACAGCACAGAAACAGGCCATTCGGCCCAATTGGCCTGTGCTGGGCTTTATGCTCCACATGAGCCTTCGCCCACCCAACTTCATCTAAACCTATTAGTATAACCTTCTGAGTTTCAGCAGTTTAACCCAGCGACGGTGAAGGAATGGCGATACATGTCCAAGACGGGATGGTGCTTAAGTTGGAGGCTAACTTGGAGGTGATGGTGTTCCCATGCACCTGCTGCCCTTGTCCTTCTAGGTGGTAGAGGTCGCGGATTTGGGAGGTGCTGCCGAACAAGCCTTGGCGAGTTGCTGCACTGCATCCTGTAGATCGTACACACTGCAGCCACGGTGCCCCGATCGTGGAGGGTGTAGATGCCCATTAGCATCAGGAGCTAAGTGTGGTGCCATCGCTGTTTTGGTCCAACTTGCCCATTGCAATCCTTCTTCAGAGCGGCAGGTTGACTACTCGGATATTCTGCTGTTCCTGCTGGGCGGAACTTCCCCTCGCACTGTGAATAATGCGGGCACCCACCCCTAATATTCAAATGAGTCCCATCCTCAGGAATTTAGAC
Source organism: Squalus acanthias (assembly GCA_030390025.1). Taxonomy (NCBI): domain Eukaryota; kingdom Metazoa; phylum Chordata; class Chondrichthyes; order Squaliformes; family Squalidae; genus Squalus; species Squalus acanthias. The sequence goes on along the minus strand of CM059427.1, from coordinate 195,833,360 downwards.
TGGGCATTGTAAGATTTGGATCGCAGGTCACACACAGATTAGCCAAAGGTTCTTAGGAGTCATAGGTCGTTTTGTTATGGAACGGCAGTTCAAATATAGTTAAATACAACACGCAATCAGGATAGACATAGTAGACATACAACCCGTAACAAATGAGAACGGTTTACCGGCCCCGGAACGGACGGATGGACGGAGGTTGAGGCAGAACGGTGGTCTCGGATCCCTGCAGCCTGCGGCAGTGGCCTCTTCCTCTTCGGTCATCTCCCGAGGCTGGCGGAGGTGTTAAGCCGAAGCCAGCATGAATCCGCCCCAGGGAAGCCCTTCCCCTCTCTGCCTGTTTTGCCCTTTCGGCTGCCCGTTTATATACCTTATTTCGGTGGGCCGGTGGATACCTCGCGTCAATCATTTGTTTAATCACTTTTACCCATTCAATTGTCAATTACAGAGGAATAGGTACCTATGGCAGACCCCTCCCAGACTCTCGAGGTCATTCCTCTGCTTATCTCCTGTTTGGACATCTTGCACTTTCTCTAGACAGTTTTGTTTATCATAAGGCTCCTTACTCGACCTCTTATCAGGCCTAGCTATACCTACACGAAGGCCTGTTTCTGCGTTATGCCCTTGTAAACGGCCTCAGCTCTTTCTGCAACTGCTTATCTGACATGATTGGTTTCTTCTGTGTCATCAGCTTATCCTGGCTGCTGAGCGAGGCAAACCCGTTTCTTTTATAGAACCATTATTTCTTTTACAATTCACAATTTATTCCAATTCACGATTTCTTACAGCATGATGGACTCAAAGCATCAGTTTTCAAATCCCTCCATGGCCTCACCCCTCCCTATCTCTGTAATCTCCTCCATCCCTACAACACCTTCGCGATATCTGCGCTCCACCAATTCTGGCCTCTTGCGCATCCCCGATTTTCATCGCTCCACCATTGGCGGCTGTGCCTTCAGCTGCCAGGTCCCTAAGCTCTGGAATTCCCTCCCTAAACCTCTCCGCTTCTCTACCTCTCTCTCTGCTCCTTTAAGATGCTCTTTAAAACCCACCTCTTTGACCAATCGTTTGGTCATCTGCCCCAATTGCTCCTTACGTGGCTCGGTGTCAAATTTTGTCTGCTAACGCTCCTGTGAAGCACCTTGGGACTTTTTACAATGTTTAAAGGTGCTATATAGTGTCAGCCAGTGGCTCAGTGGGTAGCACCCTCGCCTCTGAAGATTGTGGGTTCAAGTCCCACTCCAGAGACTTGAGCACAAAAATCGAGGCTGACACTCCAGTGCAGTGCTGAGGGAGTGCTGCACTGTCGGAGGTGCCATCTTTCGGATGAGATGTTAAACCAAGGCCTCGTCTGCTCTCTCGGGTGGATGTAAAAGATTCCATGGCACTATTTTGAAGAAGAGCAGGGGAGTTCTCCCCGGGATGTCCGGGCCAATATTTATCCCTCAATGAACATCACTATAAAAACAGATGATCTGGTCATTGTCACATTGCTGTTTGTGGGAGCTTGCTGTGTACCAATTGGCTGCTGCATTTCCGACATCACAACAGTGACTACACTTCAAAAAAAAGTACTTCATTGGCTGTAAAGCGCTTTGGGACTTCCTGAAGTTGTGAAAGGTGCTATATAAAAGCAAATCTTTATTCCTTTTAAATTCTACCTCTTTGACCAGGCTTTTTGTCATCTGCCCAAATATCTCCTTATGTGGCTCGGTGTCAAGTTTTGTCTGCTAGCGGTCCTGTAAAGCGCCTTGGGACGTTTTACTATGTTAAAGGCGCTTTATAAATACAAGTTGTTGTTGTTGCTGTTATCAGTAGGAATTTCTAACCTCACCCTCGAAAGTGTCAAAAATATAAATATTTTACATAGGATTACATAGAATATACGGCACAGAAACAGGCCATTCGGCCCAACCAGTCCATGCCAGCGTTTATGCTCCACTCGAGCCTCCTCCCGTCTTCCCTCATCTAAACCTATCAGCGTAATCCTCTATTCCCTTCTCCCTCATATGCTTGTCTAGCCGCCCCTTAAATGCATCTATACTATTCGCCTCAACCACTCCCCGTGGTAGCGAGTTCCACATTCTCACCACTCTCTGGGTTGTAGAATTCGCAATATATCGCGATTTTATTAATAAGGAGAAAACACAGAGTTTCGTTCAAACAGCTTTTATTTCAGCAGAATGCTGACAGGTTTAAAGTGGACACAAGCAGCCTGTAAAATGGCCGCCGCACCTCGTGACAGAACATTCTAGACTTTTCAACAGGCAGACAAGATGGCGTTCCAATAAACATTTGTGCAAGATCGATTAAGATTCAGCACAGTGACGATAATACACGAGACATTATGGGTTTGCAGTATACACATAAATACTGAAATCGGTCTCCCAGGTACAAAGGAAAGCCATTGTACCGAGTAATCAAGGGCCCATCCAAAAGACATTAATATGTAAAATCCCAACGACTCTACGATGAGAGAGCCGTTAGCAGGTAGTTATACAGGACACTTGGAAGCCCCAAAACCCCTCCAGGGAGAACGCCGACCGATTTAACAATGGGAGAAATATTAACAGGTACTCAGACATTTACGAGTAGCCCCGAAACCCATTAAGAACGGAGATCACCCATACAAGACATTTGAGCGCCAGACCTTAAACAAAAGAATGGACATTATAGTTGGGCGGGAAACGGAATATTTTTGCACTATAATTGCAGGCTCCAAACCGTCCATCTTTCTCTTATCATCGTGGCTGCTCCTGTGCTCTTATCCGATCGATTCGTAACCTCGTGGCTGCTCCTGTGTACTCGTAGTTGGGCTCGCTCCTGCTTGCCTGTTGCCTCTTTTGAAAAGGACTGTTGAACTTTCTGATCCGTTCGGATCTACCTCGTGTCGCGTAACGAAGACCTATATTGGTAACCGGTATCGGAACCAAAGGCCCGAGATGAGATGAGATGAGATGAGAAGAGAGGAAGACCATATCCATCGCCACGGTCAGTAAATCCCGACCGCGCCTGTAGGTCGATTAGCCAAGTTTTCCTTGCCAGGAAGACTTCTTCGAACTTATAACGAAACATATCGCATCGATGATATAACTGGAATGTGAAAACCACCAATACAGATCTTCATCACAGCAGACGTTCCAGCCTGCTAGCCGGAGCAGCAGAAGCAAGTAAACAAGTGGGACCAGGAGATCTCCTGACCGACACGTGGGTGCTGCGGTGAAAAACATCCGATCAGCTATTCGGAATTTCTCCAAGTTATCACGAGTGGTGAGCATGAGTCTCGAAATCCTACGAATCTAGTTAGGATAGATATTGATAGGGGAGGGTTTAAGGATTAAGGATATTTGTAATGTGTGCCCCTATTTACTATGTGCCGTTCGTTCCTCGTTTCCCTAAGATCGACTATATAACTGTTTGTAAGATTGTACTGTCATTAATCTGTGCTTATGACATGTATTTCATAATCTTAAGTATCATGCAATAAAGATTTTCCATTTCGTACCATTCAAACCTAGTCTACATGAGTTTCATCTCCATTACTGCTCTCGCATCTAAGTCCAGTGTCTAGAACCGTAAGGGAGAGTGATTCGAACCACTCACAGGTGTGTCTAGTGTTCCCAGACTGGCTGGAGACCAGAACAGGCAACAAGGCCTAGACCCGCACTGACATACAGGCTGCACAGAGCCGCGTGAACCTCACAGGCTGCGAGACACGCAGGGTCAGAATCCCTTACAGGGTAAAGAAGTTTCTTCTGAATTCCCTATTGGATTTCTTGGTGACTATCTTATATTGATGGCCTCTAGTTATGCTCTTCCCCACAAGTGGAAACATTCTCTCTGTATCCACTCTATCAAAACCTTTCATAATTTTAAAGACATTTAGTAGGTCATGTCTGAGCCACTTTTTTCAAGAGAATAGAGACCCAGCCTGTTCAACCTTTCCTGATAGGTATACCCTCGCATTCCTGATATCATCCTTGTAAATCTTCTCCGCACCCTCTCCAGTGCCTCTATCTCCTTTTTAGAATATGGTGACCAGAACTGTAACGCAGTACTCTTATGTGTGGTCTAATTTTTTTTAAAAAAGCCAGTAATTTTACCTGGGGGGCAATTTTGCCAGCCCTGGGAAGGCGGGTTTGGAGGCGGGACGGCTGGGAAAATGGCAGAATCTGGGGGCGGGTACCCATCCCGCCCCCAACCTGCCTCCGTGCCATCTTCCCAAGAGGTGGGTACCCGACCCCCACCGGGTCTCATCTCCTCGAGGCGGGAAGGGGATTAGTGCCAATTAACTGCCTGTTAACAGGCAGTTTTTTTGAGAATCCCTATTTTCAGCCCTGAAGTGCGGGCTTCCTGACGGCTCCGAACCTCGCCTGGGTCAGCGAGAGGTAAGTGTGTGAGGTGTGTGTAAAGTGTTTTAATAAGTTTTACTTCTTCCTCCAGGCTTCCTCCCTTCAGGTCTCGGAGTCCCTCAGCTCTCCGGCACAGAAAGCAGAATGGCCGCTGAACTGTCAAAAGCTGCAGCCTTCTGCTTTCTGCTCAGGAGAGCTCTCTAACTGAGCCAATGTCCCAGGACTCAACTTAGAAGACAGATTGTCAGTGTTTGACAGCTTCACAGAGCTGTCAAACGATGACATTTCATCTGTCAAAAGCTCTTGACAGATGAAGTGTCACTCGTTGACATCACCTGTAACCGGCTTTCCCTTAATTGGCCTGCTAAGCCTGCTGGGCGGGCTTAACAAGGTCAATCAAGGGAAAATAGCGTGGGTTGGCCACAAGTCGTTGGAGGCGGGGCTAAAAGACTAAGACAAGTGGGAGCACTGCCTCCAAAAGCTCCCCATTGACAAAATCCAGCCCCTGGTTTCTGCTGGCCTGGATCTGGGAATGTTATAGGCTGCTGCCTATCGACAAGCTTCCATTATTAATAGCAAGTAACTGCGAGCTGACTTCAGGATGTGTCTATTTACAGCAATTAGTATCGGTGGCCTTAAAGTGACAGGCTGGGTGAAACACAGTTCCACCTTTACAGTCAAATAAGCAGAACGCAGTGTGCCATCTAAACAGTGTCATGTCTACTGATGAACGATCGGCCCGGATTTTCCGGGGCCTACGACAGTCAGCGTATGTGGTTGTAAGAGCCCCGCAAGTTCCAGGTCTCCGCATGCGCTGCGCATGCGCGAAAACCCGCAACTTGCTACCTGTCAAGTTTCTGCTCGACAGATCCTCTGCATCCCCGGGAAATGGACGCTCGCTGGCGCGGGGTGGGGCTAGTTGCCCAACTACGAATGCCCACCAAACCCTTACGCCTGTAGGGCCTTCTTTTACCAGCCTAAGGGTTTAAATAAATGTTAAAATGAAATTTTAAGAATTATTTTAACATTCCCTTAAATTTAAAATGAGCTGAGGTTATCTTTGTCCCGTTTAAAAATATTTAAATTTATTTTTCAAAAAATAAAATTTTTGTTTTAAATGTTTAATTAAATCGTATTTTAATTAATTTTTAACATGTGATGATTTATTTTTATTTAAGTGGGGTGCAAGTGTGTTTTTTTAGGGGATTCCTATTCTGCTTATTGGGATTCCGTACGTAAATGGAATCCCTGTAAGCAATAATGAGAATCCCCCTTTCTGTTTGGCTGGGCCGGCCCACGTGATCCCAGAGACGCTTGCGAACAGCCTGCGCCCCTGGGATGCGTGGGCCTTTACGCAGGCGTATGCCTGCAGGCCCAGGAGCGCAAGTGTTCCAAGGTCCCGAGCAATCAGGTAGGTGCGGAGTTTCCTTGCGGATCGGAGTCGCTTGCCCGCGGGAAGCCTCCGACCGCAATCTCCAGCACAATATAATGCACACGGCCTGGAAAAAAATGCAAAAACGAAAGCCCGGAATTTGCGGTCAGCAGCGAAGCAAAGGCTTCACATGGGGAAAAGGCAAACCTGAAATAAAGCTGTACAAACTTTGAAAAAAGCTAAACCAAATAATTTTTAGAAAAGTTTCTTAAACAGTTTGATTTTTATTAAAATGGACAAATTTCACACTGCACAAAATTGAAATTAAATTTTTTTGAGGATGTAACTGGTAGAATAGATAAGGGAGAACCAGTGGATGTGGTGTATTTGGACTTTCAGAAGGCTTTCGATAAGGTCCCGCATAAGAGATTAGTGTGCAAAGTCAAAGCACACGGGATTGGGGGTAAGGTACTGACTTGATAGAAAACTGGTTGGCAGACAGGAAGCAAAGAGTTGGAATAAATGGATCTTTTTCCGAGTGGCAGGCAGTGGCTAGTGGGGTACCGCACGGATCGGTGCTAGGACCCCAGTAATTCACAATATATATTAATGATCTAGACGAGGGAACTAGATGTAATATCTCCAAGTTTGCAGATGACACAAAGCTGTGTGGGCGTGTGTGCTGTGAGGAGCATGCAGAGAAAATCCAGTATGATTTGGACAGGTTGGGTGATTGGGCAGATGCATGGCAGATGCAGTATAATTTTTGATAACGGCGAGGTTATACACTTTGGTGGCAAAAATAGTAATAAAGATTATTATCTGAACGGCAATAGATTAGGAAAAGGGGAAGTGCAATGAGACCTGGGTGTCCTTTGTGCACCAGTCGCTGAAGGTAAGCATGCAGGTGCAGCAGGCGGTTAAGAAGGCAAATGGTATGTTGGCCTTCATAGCGAGAGGATTCGAGTACAGGAGCAAGGAGGTCTTTCTGCATTTGTATAGGGCTTTGGTGAGACCACACCTTGAGTATTGTGTGCAGTTTAGGTCACCTTATTTGAGGAAGGATGTTCTTGCCATGGAGGGAGTGCAGCGAAGATTCACCAGACTGATACCTGGGATGGCAGGAATGACGTATGAAGAGAGATTGGGTCGATTGGGCTTGTATTCGCTAGAGTTTAGAAGAATGAGAGGGAATCTCATTGAAACTTATAAAATTCTAACAGGACTAGACAGACTAGATGCAGGAAGGATGTTCCCGATGGCGGGGGAGTCCAGAACCAGGGGTCACAGTCTAAGGATAAGGGGTAAGCCATTTAGGACTGAGATGAGAAGGAATTTCTTCACCCAGAGAGTGGTGAACCTGTGGAATTCTCTACCACAGAAGGCAGTTGAGTCCAATTCATTAAATATATTCAAGAAGGAGTTATATATATTTCTTAAGGCTAAGGGGATCAAGGGATATGGGGAGAAAGCAGGGACAGGGTACTGAATTTGGATGATCAGTCATGATCGCATTGAATGGCGGAGCAGGCTCGAGGGGCCGAATGCACTACTCCTGCTCCTATCTTCTATGTTCCTATGTTTCTAGCTTCCCAGGCCCTTAAGCTTTGTTTAGCAGTCAATACGCTGTCAAAACCCCAGTTACAACTAACCCCTTTGCGTCTAACTTTTAGTGGGGAATTTAACAGCCTAATTACCATGGAAGAACCGAAGTTTTCGTCAGTTTCAATGATTTGGCTGATTACACAGATTGTCGGCTCTGTGGGGGAGTGGGGTGGGCAGGGGGGTGGGGGGGGCACAGCACAGCCTGTTTCGGAGCTGTCAATGACAGGCCGCAACTTCAGGATTTTCACAGGCGCCTGCGCCAAATCCAGACGTTGCCGTCAGTTTCAAAGGTGGCATGGCCTCGAACGCTGACGGTTCACCATCATCCCGACCGCAACTTCCGGGCCACAAAGAGCAGTAACATTTAAGATTCGTGAGCCGCTAATGCAGAATTATATTTCAACTTTTATTAAGTGCGATAAGTAATTATATTCCAGAACAATGTTTTATGCGATTAAACATAAATTTTTTATTTTTTTCTGGCGAGTTCATTTTTATAATTTGTTCATTTGGGGCACTGGAAGAGTCCGTCTCAATTAAATAAACATCTGTGACGTTAATTAGATTTTGTCCATTTTTCATGCAGAATATCAAATATTCCATTTAATATTGCAAATCTTAATACAAATGTAATTAGCCAGCGTTTCACCCGACCCTGTTTTCTCTCTGAGCTCTGATTATGTATTCATATATCGAATGCTAATACATATAACATTTTAGAACAGTTGACCTAATAACAGCGATTGTAGTTAAACACGACTTGGTAGCGGAATCGAGTAGCACGCAGTTTAAGAATGGTACCCTTTCAAGCTTCGAAATTGGGTTCAAATCCATCCTAGAATGTGAGAATGAATGTCTTATCTGCAATGGCTGTTCAGAGTACTAAATGAGCTTGAACAGTTGCTGATGCAAATGAGTTCCATTGCAAAAAGCTGCTCCAGATAAAGTATTGGTATGTTTTGGACTGTCACTTCAGACTGTGGTCATGATGCGGAGATGCCGGTGTTGGACTGGGGTGGACAAAAATGAGAAGTCGCACAACACCAGTTTATAGTCCAACAGTTTTATTTGAAATCACAAGCTTTCGGAGCTATCGATCGCCCCTTCCTCAGGTGAAGTAAAGAGATACAGAATCGCCAAAGCATGTATAGATAGAGAACAATGCATGTGTTACTTACAAAAGCAGACGACTACATTTAAATCACCCTGACTGTTTATCTGCCGAGGTGTGACAAAAGGCAATCAGGTCACATCAAAGACATAGCAAGATACAACTGAGACAATGAGGTGGAGCCACAGGGGGTCCAATGTGTCAAAAGCCGCAGTATGGGAAACGATAAACTTTAAAATTTTTACTTTTTTACTGGGAATCACATCTGTTAACAAGCCAACGACGACTCGAGTCTGGATCATGTCATGTATCGTGACATAAACCCAAGATCCCGGTTGAGGCCGTCCTCATGAGTGCGGAACTTGGCTATCAGTTTCTGCTCGATGATTTTGCGTTGTCGTGTGTTTCTAAGTCCACCTTGGAGAACGCTTACCCGCAGATCCGAGGCTGAATGTCCTTGACTGCTGAAGTGTTCCCCGACTGGGAGGGAACACGCCTGCCTGGTGATTGTTGCGCGGTGTCCGTTCATACGTTGTCTCAGTGTCTGCATGGTCTCGCCGATGTACCATGCCGCGGTGCATTCTTTCCTGCAACGTATGAGGTAGACAACGTTGGCCGAGTCACATGAGTATGTACCATGTACCTGGTGGGTAGTGTCCTCACGTGTGATGATGGTATCTGTGTTGATGATCTGGCATGTCTTGCAGAGGTTGCCGTGGCAGGGTTGTGTGGTGTCGTGGTTGCTGTTATCCTGAAAGCTGGGTAATTTGCTGCGATCGATGGTACTTCTGAGGTTAGGCGGCTGTTTGAAGGCAAGTAGTGGAGGCGTGGGGATGGCCTTAGCGAGGTGTTCGTCATCATCGATGACATGTTGGAGGCTGCGAAGAACATGGCGTAGTTTCTCCGCTCCGGGGAAGTACTGGACGATGTAGGGTACCCTGTTGGTTGTGTCCCGTGTTTGCCTTCTGAGGAGGTCTATGCGATTTTTCGCTGTGGCCCGTCGGAACTGTCGATCGATGAGTCGAGCGTCATATCCCGTTCTTACGAGGGCGTTTTTCAGCGTCCGTAGGTGTCCATCGCGTTCCTCCTCGTCTGAGCAGATCCTGTGTATTCGCAGGGCTTGTCCATAGGGGATGGACTGTGTCAGCCGTGGCTCAGTGGGTACCGAAACTAGGTGGGATTGTGAGTTGTGAGGAGGATGCAAAGAGGCTTCAAGGCGATTTAGATGAGTTGAGTGAGTGGGCAAATACATGGCAAATGCAGTATAACGTGGATAAATGTGAAGTCATCCACTTCGGTAGGAAAAACAGAAAGGCAGAGTATTATTCGGACACGATGGGCCGAAATGGCCTCCTTCCGTGCTGTAACTTTCTATGATTCTATGATTCTATTTAAATGGCGATAGATTGGGAAATGTTGATGTACAGAGGGGCCTGGGTGTCCTTGTACACCAGTCACTGAAAGCAAACATGCAGGTGCAGCAAGCAGTTAGGAAGGCAAATGGTATGTTGGCCTTCATTGCATGAGGATTTGAGTACAGGAGCAAGGATGTCTTACTACAGTTATACAGGGCCTTGGGGAGACCACACCTGGAGTACTGTGTGCAGTTTTGGTCTCCTTACCTATGAAAGGATATGCTTGCCATAGAGGGAGTGCAGCGAAGGTCCACCAGACTGATTCCTGGGATGGCAGGACTGTCGTAAGAGGAGAGATTGGGTCGACTAGGCCTGTATTCACTAGAGTTTTGAAGAATGAGAGGGGATCTCATTGAAACGTATAAAATTCTGACAGGGCTAGACAGACTGGATGCAGGGAGGATGTTTCCCCTGGCTGGGGGGTCGAGAACGAGGGGTCACAGTCTCAGGATATGGGGTAGGACATTTAGGACTGAGATGAGGAGAAATTTCTTCACTCAGAGGGCGGTGAACCTGTGGAATTCTCTACCACAGAAGGTTGTGGAGGCCAAGTCACTGAATATATTTAAGAAGGAGATAGATAGATTTCTAGACACAAAAGGCATAAAGGGGTATGGGGCGAGAGAGGGAATATGGTATTGAGATAGAGGATCAGCCATGATCATATTGAATGGCGGAGCAGGCTCGAAGGGCCGAATGGCCTACTCCTGCTCCTATTTTTTTTTCTATGTTTCTACTGCACTCTCGCCTCTGAGTCAGAAGGTTGTGGGCTTAAGTCCCACCCCAGAGACCTGAGCACAATAAATCTAGGTTGACACTCCAGTGCAGTGCTGAGGGTGTGCTGCACTGTCAGAGGTTCCGTCTTTCGGATGTGACGTTAAACCGAGGCCCCCGTCTGCCCTCTTGGGTGGACGTAAAATATTCTATTTTGAAGAAGAGCAGGGGAGTTCTCCCCGGTGTGCGGGCCAATATTTATCCCTCAATCAACATCACAAAAACAGATTATCCGGTCATTATGATATTGCTGTTTGTGGGAGCATGCTGTGTGCAAATTGGCTGCCACGTTTCCTACATTACAGCAGTGACTCCACTTCAAAAGTATTTCATTGGCTGTAAAGTGCTTTGGGACATCCTGAGGTCATGAAAGTTGCTGTATAAATGCAAGTCTTTCTTTCTTTCTATATGTGCCAAACAATCAAAAAGGCTAATGGAATGTTTGTCTTTATAACTCAAGGGTTGGAATAAGGGAGGAATGTTTGCTCCAGCTATACAAATCCCTGGTTAGACCACAATCTGGAGCTCTGTGTACAGTTCTGGGCACCACACCTTAGAAAGGATATATTGGCCTTGGAAGGAGTGGAGTGCAGATTCACTACAATGTTACCAGGGCTCCAAGCTTCAGATTATGAGGAGAGATTACATAAACTAGGTTTGTATTCCCTGGGATATAAAAGGTTAAGGGGTGATTTGATTGAGGTGTTTAGGATTTTGAAAGGATTGTTAGGGTAGATAGAAACTTTTTCCGCTGATGGGAGAAGTCTAGGACAAGGGAACTTAACATTAAAATCAGAGCCAGGCCATTCAGGAGGTTAGGAAACACTTCTTCACTCAAAGGGTGGTAGAAATGTGGAACTCTCTCTCACAAAAAGCAGTAGATGCTGGGGCTCAATTAATAATTTTAAATCTGAGATCGATAGATTTTTTGCTAGCCAAGGATATTAAGGGATGTGGAGCCAAGGCGGGTGGATGGAGTCAGCAATGATCTCATTGAATGGCGGAACAGGCTCGAGGGGCTGAATGACCTCCTCCTGTTGCTGTGTTCCAAAGGTCACTCGAGCACATGCTCCGTAGCTCCTTATGAACTGGAGCTGGCTTTTCCATGCCAGGTGTCTGGGTAATGCAGTCTGTCTAGAGGTCAAACTGGAGCCGCTGTTACTGACTTATCTTACTGTATATATGACGCGCCACCTTGTGATCTTCTAGTGGTTGAAAAGTGGTATCAGGCCACAGCTTAGGCATAAAGTAAACAGCCACTTTCTTATCAATATGTAGATAAGAAAACAGCAGTGTAAACAAACAGCTGATATTCAGTGATACACAAAATACAGGTCTTCCTCCATAGAAGATCGAAAATAACAGCCAACTATCCTGCACTTAAACTCACAGTAAAAATTGGACGTGAACATTGTACATAAATATAACTTTATTTAGAGTTCGCTGCTAATCTTGAACGCAGCCTCCAGTGTCTTTCTCTCTAAAACAAAAAGCAAAACACCGTGGATGCTAGAAATGAGATAGAATTACATAGAATTTACAGCACAGAAACAGACCAATCATCCCAACTGGTCTAGCCCAGTGTTTATGCTCCACACGAGCCTCCTCCCACCCTATGTCAGCCGTGGCTCAGTGGGTAGCACTCTCTCTTGCTCTTTGAGTAGTAATGGTTGTTGGTTTAAGTCCCGCTCCAGAGACTTGAGCACAAAAACCTAGGCTGACACTCCAGTGCAGTGCTGAGGGAGTGCTGCACTGTCGGAGGAGGCGTTAAACCGAGGCCCCGTCTGCTCTCTCAGGGTGGATGTAAAAGATCCCATGGCACTATTTCGAAGAAGAGCAGGGGAATTCTCCCTGGTGTCCTCACCAATATCTATCCCCAAAAACAGATTATCTGGTCATTATCACAATGCTGTTTGTGGGAGCTTGCTGTGCGCAAATTGGCTGCTGCATTTCCAACAGTGGCTACATTTTAAAAAGTACTTCATTGGCTGTAAAGTGCTGTGAGAGATGCGATTTCAATGCAAGTCTTTCTTTCTTTTTTAACCCTATCTGCATCTTATTGTATTCCTTTCTCCCTCATGTACTTATCTAGCTTCCCCTTAAAGGCAACGATGAAATGGACAAAGAAGGCTGAAGTAAGAAACAGAAAATGCTGGGACACACTCAATAGGTCAGGCAGCATCTGTGGAGAGAGAAACAGAGTTAACGTTTCATCAGAACTGGAAGAAGTCAGAGATGAACAGTTTTTAAGCAAGGGCAGAGCCAGGGGTGGGGGGCAGGGCGAGGAAAGAACAAAAGGGGTATGTCTGTGATAGGGTGGTGAGCAGGAGTAATTAAATGACAAAAGGTATGGTGGTGAAAGGCAAAAGGGTGTGGTCATGGGACAAGTAAAGAAAAAAAGATGGGTGCAGAGAAGGTGTAAATAGCAATAGCAGAGTACCAGAGGGGGAGGGATGCAAGGAACATCTGGCAAATAGGATAATGATTCCGTGGGTCTTTTTCTCTCCTTGATAGCTTCAGAAGACATGCTGAATTTGGACAAGTCAGTCAAAGATGCATTTTACAGTTTCTTTGAAGTTCCATCCAGCAACAAAGGTAATTACGAACCTACGAACAATGACGGAGAGGTAAAGACCCTTTGGTCCATCCAGCTTGTCCAACACCTCTTCAGATAGGTACCAGGAATGGCCAGAATGCCAATGCCTTCGTGCACAGGCACGATGGGCCAAACGACCTCCTCCTATGCTGTATCATTCTATCATTAACAGGCACTAGCATATTCAAGACACCTTGATGGAGGAGTTGGACCTCGCTCTGCCCATTTTCTGGGCATAGAATGTGACAAGGAAGCACCCATATTCATGGTTCCGTCTCCCGCCACCCATGGGTACCTGAAATACCTCTGACCCCGCGCCCCTGGCAACCGTCTAAACCAGCCATTAGGCCTCTTACATATGTAAATGAGGGGCCTAACGCCTGTTTTAGGACCCTTACGTAAAAATACATAGCATATACAGCACAGAAAGAGGCCATTCGGCCCAACTAGTCTGTGCTGGTGTTTATACTCCACGCCAATCTCCTCCCATTCCATCTACCTCATCTCAACCTTTCAGCATATCTTTCTATTCCCTTTTCTCGCATGTACTCATCTAATTTCCTTTTGAAAGCATCTAAGCTATTTGCCTCAACCACTTCCTGTGGTTCACATTCTAACCACTCTCTGAGTAAAGACATTTCTCCTTATTTCCTTATTGGATTGAAGCGTAACTATCTTGTATTTATGGCACCCAGTTTTGGATTTGCCCACAAGTGGAAACATTCTCTCCACCTCTACCCTGTCCAACCCATTCACAATTTTAAAGATCTCTATCAGGTCTCCTTTTTTCTAAAGTAAAAAGCCCCAAGTTGTTCAATATTTCCCGATAGCTGTCGGCTCTCAGTTCTGTTACCATCCTTTGTAAATCTGTTTTGCACTCTCTCCAGTGCTTCTATGTCCTTTTTATGGTATGGAGACCAGAACTGTGCGCGGTGCTGTAAGTGCAGCCTGACCAGGGTGCTACACAAGGTTAACATAACTTCACTATTTTTGAATTCTATACCCCTAGAAATAAATTCCAGTGCTTGGTTAGCACTTTTAATTGCTTTGTTGACCTGCAATGCTGCTTTCAATGATTTGTTCACCTGTATCCCGAGATCCATTTACTCTTCCACCCCCCTCTAGTTTCTTATTTTCTAAGGTGTAGGTGACGTTTCTGTTTTCCCGACCAAAGTGCATCACTTCACCAACATCACTAAAAAAAAACCAGATTACCTGGTGATTATCTCATTACTGTTTGTGGGAGCTTGCTGTGCGCAAATTGGCTGCTGCATTTCCCTACATTACAATGGTGACTACGCTTCAGAAGCACTTCATTGACTGTAAAACGCTTTTGGGACCTCCTGAGGCCGTGAAAGGCGCGATAGAAACGCAAGTATTTCTTTCTTTTTCTCACGTTTATCTATGTTAAAGTTCATTTGTCACTTAACTGCGCAGTCTGCAAGTTTTTTTAATGCCTTCTTAACCTTTCTACTAAACTGGACAACACGGTGCTAAAGTCAATGCAGTGAAAAGTAGAAGAGATGTAAACGGGCTGCCGATTCGCTGTCACGCATTTTACACTATCGCACAAAGTCAAGTTCTGCCCCAATCTCTCTCCACCTGTCTCTTGCTTCTCTTCATTTTATTGACACTCTTATGGTGCCAGAAACTCCACTCGGTCCCAGGACGGAACCTCTCGGGCCTTGCTCGGGCCTCGGGCGTGATGGAACTTGACCCTTCGCCTGATTCAGATATTCCACAGCCCGAGCGGTGTCTGGATTGTTTATCTTTGCCCTCTGCGGATATTAGCAGCATATAGTTAAGTGTAAATTATTTCTCTATAAACCGCCATTTTTAATCTGACAAAGATGCTTAATTACCCTTGTGTGAACATCATATTATGCTACTGTCAGTGGCCAGCTTTGCCGCAGCGATGAACAAGGGACTTAAAACATACCTCTAAAGTGACAGGCTGTAGAAAAATTAACCGTCTTTTCATTACTGCTCTGAAGAGTGGAAGGATAATTTATGCGCAAACACAAGACATGAGAACCAACGGCCCAGTCACAAAGATGAACTGCAAATTGGTAAGACGACAGGACTGTACAGCTACTTTATCTCACACGGCCTCCAGGTACAAGACCATGATTTCCAGCTGTATGATTAATGAACTCAATGACACAAACAAGGCTAAGTAGTGAGAATGTGGAACTCGCTACCACCTGCAGTGGTTGAGGTGATTAGCACAGATGCATTCAAGGGAAAGCTAGGTACGTACTTGAGGGAGAAAGGCATCGAAGGTTATGTTGATAGGGTGTGATGAAGCAGGGCGGGAGCAGCCTCGTGTAGAGAATAAACACCGACACAGACCAGTTGGGCCGAATGGCCTGTTTCTGTGCTGTGAAATTCTATGTCATTCTATGTTATATCCAGCATTGCGATCCCGAGCAACCACATCTGCAGTAAGTGTCTGCAACTCGAGGAACTCAGGCTCGGAGTTGTTGAGCTGGACTACGAGCTGCAGACATTGCGATGCATCAGGGAGGGGCAGAGTTACCTGGACACTTTGTTCCAGGAGGCAGTCACACCCTTTAGGTTAAGTAATACTTTAGAGTTCGTCAGTGGTCAGGGACAGGAGGGTGTGACTGCGAGTCAGGAAGGTATGGGGACCCAGGATGCAATGATGGAGGAGCCTCAGCCCTGGAACTTGTCCAACAGGTACGAGGTACTTTCTACCTGTATGGATGAGGAAAAGGACTGCAGGGAGGATGGGCAAACTGACCACGGCACTGTGGTACAGGGGGCCATCCAATTGGGGGGAGAAGGAAGGAATGTGGTAGTAGTAGGGGACAGTTGTTGGAGTAAATTAGGACTTAAAGTTAAAGAATGCAAAAGTTAAAGAATGTAAAAGACAAAATGGTTAACCTGACACAGTTCAATGGGAAAATGTCTGTGGTTAACATGTGTACGTGCAAGGAACCAAATCAGACAGACATCATAGACATACTGACCACATTCCGATGTTTATAGTTTCGGACTGAACCAAACAGACACACTGACCACATTCCGATGTTTATAGTTTCAGTGAGGAAGCTAAAAACCCCGTGTTCTAATTATTCGTTGTTGCTAAGGGAACGCGATTGGATGATGTAATGTATAAAAGAAGTTTTGATACCACTGTAAAGCCGAGAAGAGGTTCACCAGATAGCGGGATCTGTGAATTCTTCTCCCAGAACGCTCTGTTAAATAAACTGTGATCTTCTGCTTTAAAACAGACTCGAGTGAATTCATTTTTCACCAACAACAGTATAGTCAGGGGGATAGATACTGTTCTCTGCAGCCGCGAAAGAGAGTTCCGAAGGCTGTGTTGCCTGTCTGGTGCAGGGTTAAGGATATCTCCTCGTGGCTGGAGTGAGAGGGGGAGGATCCAGTTGTCGTGGTCCATGTAGGAACCAACGATATAGGTAGAACTAAGAATGAGGTTCTGCTGAGGGAGTTTGAGGAGCTGGCAGAACCACAAGGGTAATAATCTCTGGATTACTACCTGAGCCACGTGCAAATTGGCATAGGGTCAAGCAGATCAGAGAGTTAAATGCTTGGCTCAAAGAGTGGTGTGGGAAAAAGGGGTTTCAATTCATGGGGCACTGACACCAGTACTGGGGAAAGAGGGAGCTGTTCCGTTGGGACGGACTCCACTTAAACCAGGCTGGGACCAGCGTCCTGGTGAATCGAATAACTAGGGCTGTAGATAGGACAGTAAACTAAAAAAGGGGGGAGGGGTCAGGTGAGGGGAAATTTGGAAATCTAAAGAGAAAGGTCAAGGCAATAGAGCAGTGTAGTGATTTGGGTAAAAGTAAGCAGAATGTGACAGGAAGGGACAGAGAGTTTAATGGTAGCAGTGCAGCAGAGAATAAGGTCAAGGCAGGGAATAATGGTAAAAAATTTAAATTAAAGGCTCTTTATCTGAATGCACGAAGCATTCGTAACAAGATAGAGGAACTAATGGCACAAATAGAGATACATGGGTTTGATCTAATAGCCATTACAGAGACATGGTTGCTAGGTGGCCAAGGTTGAGAACTAAATGTTCCAGGGTACTTGACGTTTCAAAAAGACAGGCAGAATGGAAAAGGAGCGGGAGTAGCCCTGATAATAAAGGATGACATGAGGACAGTAGCGAGAAAGGATCTCGGCTCGGAAGATCAGGAAGTATAATCAGAATGGGTGGAGATAAGGAATAACAAAGGGCAGAAAACTCTATAGGCCCCCTAACAGCAGCTATACCGTTGGACAGAATATTAATCAAGAAATAGTAGGAGCTTGCAACAAAGGTAATGCAATAATCTTGGGGGACTTTAATCTTCATATAGACTAGACAAATCAAATTGGCAAAGGTAGTCTGGAGGATGAGTTCATGGAACGCATTCGGTACAGTTTCCTAGAATAATATGTCATGGAACCAACCAGGGAGCAGGTTATTTTAGATTTTGTATTGTGTAATGAGACAGGGTTAATTAGCAATCTCATAGTAAAGGATCCTCTGGGGCAGAGTGATCATAATATGATAGAATTTCACATTAATTTTGAGAGTGACTTGTCTAAGTCCGAAACTAGAGTCTTAAATTTAAATAAAGCCAATTACATAGGTATGAGGGGCGATTTGGCTAAGGTAGATTGGAAAAATAGATTAAAACGTATGGCGGTAGATAAGCAGTGGCTAGCATTTAAAGAAATATTTCATAATTCTCAAAAAAATACATTCCATTGAGAAACAAAAACTCCACGGGAAAAATGATCCAACCGTGGCTAACTAAAGAAGTTAAGGATAGCATTAGATTGAAAGAAGACGCTTATAATGTTGCAAAGAAAAATAGTAAGCCTGAGGATTGGGAGAGTTTCAGAAACCAGCAAAGGTTGACCAAAAAATTGATAAAAAGGGAAACAATGAGAGAAAACTATCAAGAAATATAATAGCAGATTGTAAGAGTTTCTACAAGTATGTAAAAAGGAAAAGAGTAGCAAAAGTAAATGTTGGTCCCTTAGAGGCTGATACAGGAGAAATTATTATGGGGAATAAGGAGATGGCAGAAATGTTAAACAAATATTTTGTATCTGTCTTCACAGTAGAAGGCACAAAAGCATACCAAAAAATGGTGGGGAACCAAGGGTCTAATGAAGGTGAGGAACTTAACGTAATTAATATAAGTGGAGAAAAAGTAATAGACAAACTAATGGGACTGAAAGCAGACAAATCCCCTGGACCTGATGGCCAACATCCTAGGGTTCTAAAAGAGGTGGCTGAAGAGATAGTGGATGCATTGGTTTTCGATCTTCCAAAATTCCCTAGATTCTGGAATGGTCCCAGCGGATTGGAAGGTCACAAATGTAACACCGCTATTCAAGAAAGGAGGGAGAGAAAACATAGGGAACTATAGGCCAGTTAGCTTGACATCAGTCGTCAGGAAAATGCTGGAATCCATTGTTAAGGAAGTGGTATCAAGCCACTTAGAAAATCATAACATGATTAGGCAGAGTCAACATGGTTTTATGAAAGGGAAATCGTGTTTGACAAATTTATTAGAGTTTTTTGAGGATGTAACTAGCAGGGTAGATAAAGGGGAGCCAGTGGATGTAGTATATTTGGATTTCCAAAAGGCATTTGATAAGGTGCCACATAAAAGGTTATTACACAAGATTAGGGCTCATGGGGTTGGGGGTAATATAGTAGCATGGATAGAGGATTGGTTAACGGACAGAAAACAGAGAGTAGGGATAAAAGGAACTTTTTCAGGTTGGCAGGCTGTAACCAGTGGGGTGCTGCAAGGATCAGTGTTGGGGCCTCAGCTATTTATAATCTATATTAATGACCTAGATGAAGGGACTGAGTGTAATGTATCCAAGTTTGCTGATGATACAGAGGCCAGTGTCTGGAGCGGAGAGAGCAGCAGCACAGTGAGTATTTAAACTCACTTTCGCGGGCTTTTTTTTGCAGAGGCCAGTGTCGGGAGCGGAGAGAGCAGCAGCACAGTGAGTATTTAAACTCACTTTCGCGGGCTTTTTTTGCAGAGGCCAGTGTCGGGAGCGGAGAGAGCAGCAGCACAGTGAGTATTTAAACTCACTTTCGCGGGCTTTTTTTTGCAGAGGCCAGTGTCGGGAGAGACGAGACCGGAAGTAGGTACAGAGTAGGAACCCCCACCCGCCCTCCTCCTCTAACCTACTAGTCTTTTAGCAGTCTAAAAACAGAGGTCACAAATTTTTTGGTCTCAGTTTCTTTTCAGCAGGACAGAAACCGGGAGGAGCGGGAAGTCGGCGTAGGACCAAGGGGACACAAGACCGGGAAGTCAGCGAAAGACCAGGGAGGTAAGACTAACTGGTAAGTACTTTCCTCAAACCTTCCTAGAAAGTAAAACTAAAACTAGTGGGATTTGGTTAGTTTAAAAAGGAATAAGAGGAGTACAGTATACATTGGTCTAAGTAAGCTTCGGGAAAACAAAAGTCAATAAATAAACTAAAACTAGAAAATTAAAAAGTAATATAAGGGTTAAGTCATGGCAGTAGAGCTCGGACCTGTGTCATGCTCCTCCTGTAACATGTGGGAAATCAGGGACGCTTCCTGTGTCCCTGACAACCATGTGTGCGGGAAGTGTGTCCAGCTGCAGCTCATGTGGGACCGCATGACGGCCCTTGAGCTGCGGATGGACTCACTTTGGAGCATCCACGATTCTGAGAGGGTTGTGGATAACACATTTAGTGAGTTGGTCACACCGCAGGTTAAGGCCAGCGTAGATAGTACATGGGTGACCAAAAGGCAGAGCAAGGGCAGGAAGGTAGTGCAGAAATCCCCTGGGGTTGTCTCCCTTAGCAACAGGTTCACCGCCTTAGGTGCTGTTGTCGGGGGGGATGACTCATCGGGGGAAGGCACCAGCAGCCAGGCTCATGGCACCATGACTGGCTCTGTTGCAAAGAAGGGAGGGAAAAAGAGTGGCAGGGCTATAGTAATAGGGGATTCGATTGTAAGGGGAATAGATAGGGGTTTCTGTGGTCGCGACCGAGACTCCAGGATGGTATGTTGCCTCCCTGGTGCAAGGGTCAAGGATGTCTCGGCGCGGGTGCAGAACATTCTGGAGGGGGAGGGGGAACAGCCAGTTGTCGTGATACATGTTGGTACCAACGACGTAGCTAAAAAAAGGGAAGAGGTCCTACAAGTAGAATTTAGGGAGTTAGGAGCCAAGCTAAAAAGTAGGACCTCGTAGGTAGTAATCTCTGGATTACTACCAGTGCCACGTGCTAGTAAGAGTACAGAGAACAGGATAGTTAGGCTAAATACGTGGCTTGAGCAGTGGTGTAAGAGGGAGGGTTTTAAATTTTTGAGGCATTGGAACCAGTTTTGTGGTAGGTGTGACCTATACAAAAGGGACGGTCTACACCTGTGCAAAGATGGAACTGATGTTCTCGGGGTAATTTTTGATAAAGCAGTTCGGGAGCATTTAAACTAGTATGGCAGGGGGCTAGAAACCTATGTAGTGAAACAGAGGAAAGTGAAAGGCAGACAGAAATAAATGGTAAAAGAGTGAGGAACAAAAAACAAAGGGCCAAACTAATTCATAAAAAATGTGAGCATAAAAAAAGCCTGAGGGTTTTATACCTTAATGCGAGAAGCATCAGGAACAAGGTAGATGAATTAGCTGTGGAAATAGAGGTTAATAATTATGATCTAATTGGGATTACGGAAACATGGTTGCAGGGTGAGCAGGGCTGGGAGCTTAACATACAGGGGTATTCAGTATTTAGGAAGGATCGACAAAAAAGAAAGGGAGGAGGGGTAGCATTGCTGGTAAAAGAAGGGATAAATGCAATTGAAAGGAAGGATATTAACTCAGTTAATACAGAATCTATATGGGTGGAGCTAAGAAATAGCGAGGGGCGAAAAACATTAATAGGAGTGGTATATAGGCCTCCAAATAGTAAAATAGAGGTTGGGGAGGGCATCACGAGGGAAATTAGAGAAGCGTGCAATAAGAGCACAGCTGTCATCATAGGTGACTTTAACTTACATATAGATTGGAATAGCCTAATCAGTAAAAATAATGAGGAGGAGGAATTCCTTGAGTGTTTAAGGGATGGTTATCTGGATCAATATGTCGAGGAACCAACTCGGGAACAGGCTATATTGGACTGGGTACTGTGCAATGAGAAGGGACTAATTAGTAATCTTGTTGTACGGGGACCCTTGGGTCAGAGCGATCATAACATGATCGATTTCTCACTCGAAATGGAGAGCGAAGAAATTAACTCAGATAATAAGGTCCTGAATTTAAACAAGGGGAATTATGATGCCATTAGACGGGAACTGAGTAGGTCTGATTGGACAACGTTCCTGGGAGGACTGGAGGTAGATAAACAATGGCAAGCATTTAAAGATAGAATGACAAAATTGCAAAAATTGTTTATACCAATCTGGCATAAAAGGAAATCTAAAAAGGTGACTCAACCGTGGATAACAGGGGAAATTAGAGACAGCATAAAATCCAAAGATAGGGCGTATAAAATAGCCAAAAAAAGCGCCAGAGCGGAAGATTGGGAACAGTTTAAGATAGAGCAAAGGAGGACAAAGGGCTTAATCAAGAGGGGCAAAATAGCTTACGAAAGCAAGCTGGCGGAAAATATAAAAACTAACTCCAAAAGCTTTTATAAGTATATCAAGAGGAAAAGACTGGTGAAAACCAAAGTTGGCCCATTGCAGTCAGATACGGGGGAATATATAACGGGAAATAAGGAAATGGCAGACCAACTAAATGCATACTTTGGGTCAGTCTTTACGAAGGAAGACACAAAAAACCTCCCTGGGATATCGGGAAAAATAGGGACATTTGCAAAGGAGGAACTGACGCAAGTCAATATCTCTAAGGATATGGTGTTAAGGAAGCTAAAGGGATTGAAGGCGGACAAATCCCCAGGGCCTGATAACATGCATCCTAGGGTGCTGAAGGAGGTGGCCCTAGAGATAGCGGATGCACTAAGTATGATTTTTCAGAATTCATTAGACTCGGGAACAGTGCCCATGGATTGGAGGGTAGCTAACGTTACCCCACTATTCAAAAAGGGGGGTAGGGAAAAAGCAGGTAATTACAGACCTGTAAGCCTTACATCAGTTGTGGGCAAAATGCTGGAGTCCATCATTAAGGATGAAATAGCGGAGCACTTAGCAAATGGGGACAGGATAGGACAGAGTCAACATGGATTTACAAAGGGTAAATCGTGCTTGACTAATCTATTGGAATTTTTTGAGGGAGTAACTGGTAAAATAGATGGGGGAGAGCCAGTAGATGTGGTGTACCTGGACTTCCAAAAGGCCTTCGATAAGGTCCCACATAAAAGATTAGCAGGGAAAATTGAAGCTCATGGGATAAAGGGGAAAGTATTGACGTGGATAGAGAACTGGCTGTCAGATAGAAAACAGAGAGTTGGAATAAACGGCTCATTTTCTGAATGGCAGGCAGTAACAAGTGGGGTACCACAGGGATCTGTCCTGGGTCCCCAGCTGTTCACAATTTACATTAATGACCTGGATCAGGGAGTCGGATGCAGCATTTCCAAATTTGCAGACGACACTAAACTAGGAGGGGGGGTGGGCTCAGAGGAGGAGACCAGGAAGCTCCAGAGCGATTTGGACAGACTGGGTGATTGGGCGGATAAATGGCAGATGCACTATAATGCGGACAAGTGCGAAGTTATCCACCTTGGGTGCAGGAACGGGAGGGCAAATTATTATTTAAATGGCAATAAATTGGGAGAGGGGGAAGTACAGAGAGACCTGGGTGTTCTTGTACACCAGTCACTGAAGGCGAGCATGCAGGTGCAACAGGCGATCAAGAAGGCAAACGGTATGCTGGCCTTCATAGCAAAAGGGTTGGAATACAGGAACAGGGATACCTTGCTGCAGCTGTACAGGGCACTGGTGAGACCACACCTCGAGTACTGTGTACAGTTTTGGTCGCCTCATCTGAGGAAAGATGTTCTTGCCATGGAGGGGGTGCAGCGGCGATTCACCAGGCTGATACCAGGAATGGCGGGATTGACCTATGAGGAGAGACTATGTAGTTTAGGGATGTACACACTGGAGTTTAGAAGATTGAGAGGGGACCTCATAGAAGTGTATAAAATTCTGACAGGTCTAGACAGACTAGATGCAGAAGGAATGTTTCCCTTGGCGGGTGAGAACAGAACTAGAGGACATAATTTAAGGATAAGGGCTAAACCATTTAGGACAGAAATGAGGGGGAATTTCTTCACTCAGAGGGTGGTGAACCTGTGGAACTCATTGCCACAGAGGGCAGTGTACGCCAGCTCATTAAATATATTTAAGAGGGAATTAGATGTATTTCTACAGGCAAAAGGGGTTAAGGGTTACGGAGAGAAGGCGGGGACGGGATACTGAATTGGAGGATCAGCCATGATCTCATGAAATGGCGGAGCAGGCTCGAAGGGCCGGATGGCCTACTCCTGCTCCTATCTTCTATGTATCTATGTATCTATGTAAAGCTAGGTGGGACAGTAAACTGTGAGGAGAACTGAGAGCTGAGAGGTAATTTTAAAACTGGGGCGGGCTGGGGTCGTGTAATCCGCATTTCGTGTTAGCCACCCGATTCTAAATCGATGTGGGAGAATGAAGCCATTTTAACCTAATTGGCCAATTGAGTTCCAACATGTGGGAAACCATGGCCAGTGAGTTTTTCCAGTCTGAAAGTCGCCTCCGATGACATCATCATTGCTGCTGCATTTAAGGTCTGCAACAAGCCTTGCTTCTTCTGGAGACTGCCAAGCTTTTGCCCTTGCATGTTAGAGGCACCTGCAGGAAGAATGGACAGCCAGAGACCTAGGTCTGCACCCTGCTTTGATGACATTGCCCTGCAGGCTTTAGTAGAGGGAGCAAGCGCCAACAGAGAGGTGCTCTTCCCTTCTTCAGGGAGGAAGAAGCCTCCCCAGCAAACCAAGGCTGTGTGGATCCAGGTGGCAGAGGAGGTCAACTCGTTGTCCATAACCCGCAGAACCTGGCTTCAGTGCAGGAAGAGGCTTCATGACCTTCTGCGCACTGGAAAAGTGAGTATGAATTTCCCATCACCCTCAATCTGATCCCCATTACCTCTCCTCACCAGCACTCAGCTTTAGCAATCTCTTCCTCCACATCCCACTTGACACTGACATCCATGCACCCTTACCCATTCCCTTTCTCTCTATGGTCACATTCACCTTACTATTCGACTATGCAGCCTTCACACTCCCTATCACTGTGATGCAATTACAACTTACAACACACAGGGAGGGCCCTTGGTCTTGCCACCTCACTCCATCTTTGTCTCCTTCTAAGCATCTATGCTATGGATTCTCTACACTCACTCCTTCATTCTCACTCAAACTCCACTTGTCTCCCTCATTGCAGGAACAGAGAGCTCACAATAAGAGGGAAAGAGTGAGGACAGGAGGAGGGCCATCCTCAGTAGCCTAGCTCACCCCCTGGGAGGAGGTGGTCCTGGAGATAGTGGGAGTGGAGGAAGATTCCCAAGTGGGGGACGGACAGCCGGGCGCATCACAGCAAGCTGGTGACAGAATAGTTTTCCATCTCTCTCATTGACATTGCATGAGTTGCTGATAATGATTCTGAAGCTCTAACAGATGGACTTATGATCATCTGCAATATTCAATGTGCATGTAACCTTGGCCTCACATCTCTGACTCTTTCCTTTACTCTGCCCCAGGACCCTCGCAAGCACCTGTCCCCACTATCCAGGAGGAAGAGCATGAGCCTCAAGACTCCTCAGAGGAAGCTGCAACCTCTGAGGGCGCAGCGTCAGCAGAATTCAGCGCACCCAGCACCAGCGCAGACACTCACACCTCGAAGGGAACATCGTGAGATAGAGTAGTGTTGTCACCTGGTGTATCACAGCTCACAAGTGAGCATCAGCAGATAGTGGAGACAGGGACAGCAGTGGAGAGTCCTAGTCGGAGGGCGCAGGACTCTCCCAGCTCGGCTCAGCTGCATGTCGACCCTCTGCCTTTGGGTCCATCCATAAGATCAGCGGTGCTGGGATTCCAGGAACTGATGCAGGAGTGTCTGGCAGGTTTTGTCTCCAGGGTCCCTGCGAGTGTGGAGCGAATGGAGGAGTCCATAGCGAACATGAGCAGAGCCTTTGTGGAATCATTGGCGCATGAACACATCACCACGGAAAGGAAGGCAACCTCCGTCGAAAGGATGGCTACAGTAGACGAGAGGATGGCTGCGGCCATGGAGGAGATAAGTCGCCAGAGTGCAGAAAACATGGTGAGTGTTCAGAATAGAATGACAGCTCTGGCGGAGCGATGGTCATCTATTGAACACAGAAACCAGACCTTCATGGAAGTCCTTCTGAGTAGGACTTCCAGTGCAGATACGGATCCCCATGGCCCCCCTGATGTGCAGCAAGGTGCTCTCAATCCACTTGCAAGCGGTGAGGTGGACCTGACCCATGAGAGGGATGTTGTTTGCAGAGAACAAGGAAGTGCAGGCTCCTCTCCAAACGCTCACACTTCCATGCCACTGAGAAGTCCTCGGTCAGAGCACCACCAGAGTCCGCACCCAACTGAGATCGGCATCTCAACCCCTGCACAGCCGCAGGAGCAGAAGACTGCTGGCGAGCCCTCAGAGGCTCGCAACCCCAGAGGATGCCCGCCAAAGGTGTCGAGACAGGAGCAGCAAGAAAGTGAGCAAGGGGCCTCCACATCTGCTGAAGCCACAGGGGAAGCACCACGTAGGAGCACGCGTAAGAGAAAGATAGTGCACAAATAGTCACAAGAGTAGTCACTTGGGTGAATTTTGATGTTTTATGTTAAAAAGCCATCAGATGATTACTGTAAATAAAAAATCTGATGGCTACTGCTGTAGTTGTGGCGTGTGTCATTTTGTGAATGGGACTTCCACATTGAGGGCTTAGGATTACTTGCAATTGTCAGTATGGTGTTCAAATTGCTAGGAATCCGCTGGTTCTTGGCCATTGTCGATGCTCAGGTAAGAAGCTGCGAGGCAAAAGTGCCTGATTGGCTAGGCTAAACAAATCTGGCCAAGATGAGAGCGTTCCTTGCATCCCGGGCAGCAATGTTCTCGCGTACTGCTGCCGTTGGTTGATGGGCCTCTGCAAGATGTTCGTTTTTGCTCTCCTCCTCTTCCTCCTCCTCCTCATCTGAGGAAGATATGTGACGAGCCACTTGGTCCTCAGGAATCTGCAAGCCACAATGCTGTGCCATGTTGTGAAGTGCACAGCAAACCACGACGATTCTGGAGACCCTGGCTGCTGAGTACTGCAGGGCTCCACCTGATCTATCCAAGCATCTGAAGCGCATCTTCAGCAAACCGATGGTTTGCTCGATTATGGCTCTAGTGGACATGTGGCTGGAGTTGTAGCTCTCCTCAGCTGCGTTGGATGGGCTCCTCAATGGCGTCATTAGCCACGTCTGCAGGGGATAGCCCTTGTCTCCAAGTAGCCATCGTTAAGTTGGTCTGGCGGACCGAATAGCAGAGGCACACTAGTCTGGCGCAGTATGAAGGAGTCATGGCAACTGCCAGGGTACTTGGCACAAACATGCAAAATTTCCTTCTTGTGGTCACACACCAGCTGAACGTTGAGGGAGTGGAAGCCCTTGCGGTTGACAAAAATACCTGGATTGCGATGGGGTGCCTTAAGGGCCACATGTGTGCAGTCAACGACGCCCTGCACCCTTGGAAAGCCTGCCAGATTAGCTAATCCAACCGCACGCGCCATGACACTTGCTTGATCCTTGGTGAAATGGATGTGATTGTGCACGATGGCAAAGAGGGCATCGGTTACCTGTGTGATGCAGGTGTGTGCGGCCGCCTGGGAGATGCCGCTGATGACTGCTGCTGATCCCTGGAATGAGCCTGAGGCAAAAAAGTTGAGTGCGGTGGTGACTTTGACGGCCACTGGTAAGGGTTGTCCTCCTGATCCTCTGGGCTCCAGGTCTTGTTGCAGCATTGAGCAGATGTCACCCACTACCTCTCGCGAAAGTCGGAGCCGCCTTTGGCACTGCTGCTCAGATATGTTGAGGTAGCTGACCCTGTGTCTGTAGACCCTGTTTGGGGGTTATCTCCTGCGCCGACGGGCTTCCATGCACTGGCCCCTTCTGGCCTGTGCAGCTTCAGGTGGGTGAGCTGCAGCTTGGCGCTCCTGTTGTTGCTGCTGTTGTTGCTGCTGCTGCTGTTGGTGCTGGTGTTGTTTATGGTTCTGCTGGTGCCGCGGCTGATCTTCATCCTCATCTGATGTCCAGAAGGGAAGGAAATAAATGGCTCCCATGCTTCTGGTATATGCCTCAGTTGAGGAAGCGCTCAGTCAAGGTGGCGAGAGGGGTTTCCCAGGAGGTCACACTGGAGATGGGTGTCAGGCTCCAAACTTCCACAGCTGTGGTTATGCCTTCTAAAAGTTCCCCCAGACCTGAGACAGCAAAGTCCTGCCACCTGCAAATGATGGCTGATCAAATCTCCTATTTAATGGTTGAGCTGCAGCTGATAGTCAGCAATCCAAATGTGCTACCGCCAGGTTTCACCGTCGTGTTTCAGAACAGGCGTGCTTCACATGGGAAAAGGGTTAAAATCACAAAGGCCTATCAAAATGGCATTATAGAGGCAATTTAGTGCTTGTTAAGGGCCTTAACGGCCTATCCCGCCTCTTGGAGGCGGGACGGAGACGGGGCCAATAGACACGATTTAATGAAAATTGCTTGGAGGCGGGATGGAGGCGGGGTTGGGCCCGCCCGCCAGTTTTTGCAATTTTAACCCCACACATGCCTCCAATCCCGCCTCAACGGCCCGATGAAATTCGAGCCCAAAGAATCTGCAAAGGGATATAGATAGACTTAGTGAGTGGGCAGTAAGGTGGCAGGTGGAGTATAATGTGGGGAAATGTGAGGTTATTCACTTTGGTAGGAAGAATAGAAAAACAGAATATTTTTTAAATGGTGAGAAACTTTCAAATATTGGTGTTCAGAGAGATTTGGGTGTCCTCGTGCAAGAAACACAGAAAGCTAGCATGCAGGTACAGCAAGCAATAAGAAGGCAAATGGCATGTTGGCCTTTATTGCAAGGGGTTGGAGTATAAGAGTAAAGAAGTCTTGCTACAATTGTACAGGGCCTTGGTGAGACCACACCTGGAGTACTGTGCACAGTTTTGGTCTCCTTATCTAAGGAAGAATATACTTGACTTAGAGGCGGTGCAACGAAGGTTCACTAGATTGATTCCTGGGATGAGAGGGCTGTCCTTTGATGAGAGATTGTGTAGAATGGGCCTAAACTCTCTGGAGTTTAGAAGAATGAGAGATGATCTCATTGAAACATACAAGATTCTGAAGGGGATTGACAGGGTAGACGCTGAGAGGTTGTTTCCCCTGGCTGGAGTGTCTAGAACTAGGGGGCACAGTTTCAGGATAAGGGGTAAGCCATTTAAGACTGAGATGAGGAGGAATTTCTTCACTCAGAGGGTTGTGAATCTTTGGAATTCTCTGCCCCAGAGGGCTGTGAATGCTGAGTCTTTGAGTATATTCAAGGCTGAGATCGATAGATTTTTGGACTCATGGGGAATCAAGGGATATGGAGATCAGGCGGGAAAGTGGGGTTCAGGTCGATGATCAGCCATGATCTTATTGAATGGCAGAGCAGGCTCGAGTGGTCGCATGGCCTACTCCTGCTCTTATTTCTTATATTCTTATATATTATACTCATTGTTTATTATGTCACTTGATTCCAGCTTTCTCTCACTGATCCACTAATCTACAGTTCAGCTCAGATACCAGTTCTTTAATCCTACCACTTTAATCCGTTCACCACTCCATTAGACCAAATATGGATTATTTTCCAAATCAACTCGTAAATGTGAAAAGACTGTGGTCCTGAACTTCCTGGGCTAGCCCAAGGGGTGGAGGGGGGGTGGGGGGGGGGGGGATGGTGGGGGGAGGCCACAGTGGAATTCCTACCCACCCACTGTAGATGACACTGACCCCTGCAGAATATCGAAAGTCGGACCCCTGCACTGTTTCTGGTACAACTGTGGAATCTGGAGAAGCTTTGCTGTCGCAGTGTAAGTCGGACCATCAGAACTCTTGCCTTCTACACTGGAACAGTGACGACACTTCAAAAGTAATTCAGTGGCTGTAAAGCGCTTTGGGATGTCCGAAGGTTGTGAAAGGCGCTATCGAAACGTAAGTCTTTTTTTCTGCCATAGTTTAAGCAATTATACGTGCGATCGATTGCATTTCTGACACTGGCCTTTGACGTTTTGAACTCCTCCCCATTCCAGCCAATGGTGGATACCAGCAACTCACAGGTCTCCCTGGCATCTAGCATAGGAATATAGTCCATTCAGCCCCTTGAGCCTGCGCCGTCATTCAATTAGATCATGGCTGATCTGTACCTGATCTGTACCTCAATTCCATTCACTCGCCTCAGCTCCATATCCCTTGATACCCTGATCCAACAAAAATCTATCAGTCTCAGTCTTGAAAGCTCCAATTGTCCCAGCATAATTGATGGAAATATATTTGTATTTTTCTCATTTATGTTGCCTCACAAGGTTTCCAATGGGGGCAAAAAGAGGTGGAACACTGGTGAATCCAGCTCCGTCCCAAGTTCTGCCTTCCATTCCCGCTGGCAGATTTCCCTGAAACTGCCCTCGCTGACATTACAAAATTTGGGATTTGAACCCTGTGTCCCTGACATTACATTGATGCTCCCTCTCCCTCTCCCTCCAATTTTCTCTCCTTCATTCCTGAAAGCGCCGACTCAAGCTTTTTTCATTCATTCTCAGAATCTGACAGTCTTTGTCAAAGCCAGCATTTATTGCCCATCCCCTTGTTGCCCTTGAGAAGGTGGTGGTGGTGAGCCGCCTTCTTCTTGAAACGCTGAAGTCCATGAGGGGCTGTTAGGGAGGGAGTTCCAGGATTTTGGCCCGGTGACGATAAAGGATCAGCGACATATGTCCAAGTTGCGAAAATGTGTAACTCGGAGGGAATCTTGAAGGTGATGGTGCTCCCATGCTCCTGCTGGCCTGGTTCTTTTCGGTGTTGGAGGTCCTGGGTTCGGGAGGTGCTGTCGAAGAACTGGGGTTTAGTTTCAGGGCTGGCAGCTAAAACTCAATAAAGTGCCCATTCTTCATACGGGCATGTCGACGGGCTTTCCAATAAGGAAGTCATCATGGCCATGGCTGATCTCACCCTCACGAGATGCCCAAACATATATATACATTTTCCAAATGGAGTCACTGGACGCCAGTCGGATGTGTACTAAGGGAATGAAGGCGGTTAAATGGAGGTGAGATACAGATCAATCATAATCTAATTTAATGGTGGAGCAGGCTCCAGGGGCTGAATGGCCGACTCCTGTTCCTATATATGCTATAGTTTGTTGGCAGAGTGGAGTACTTTGAGACTGGGAGCGTTCAAACATCTGTCACGGACCTGAAACGTTAACTCTGTTTCTTTCTCCACAGATGCTGCCTGACCTGCTGAGTATTTCCAGGATTTTCTCTTCATATTTCAGATTTCCAGCATTCGCAGTATTTTGCCTTTTGCAGTATTAATACTGTTTTGTAGCTGATTAAAGATTTTGTCCGTTACTAGAGCGATAATAGAAGGATACCTCACCCGGCGCATTAAAAAAAAACTTTTTTTCTTCCTTTCAGCTGTGAAAGATCGCGAGTTGGCTAGGATGGATTGGGGAGCGTTACTTAAAGGGTTGATGGTGGATAGGCAATGGCAAACATTTAAAGATTGCATGGATGAACGACAGAATTTGTTCATCCCTGTTTGGCATCAAAATAAAACAAAAAAGGTGACTCAACTGTGGCTAACAAGGGAAATTAGGGATAGCATAAGATCCAAGGAAAGGACATATAAATTGGCTAGAAAAAGCAGCAAACCTGAGGATTGGGAGCAGTTTAGGATTCAGCAAAGGAGGACAAAGGGATTAATTAAGAGGTGGAAAATAGAATATGAGAGTAAGCTTTCAGGGAACATAAAAACTGACTGTAAAAGCTTCTATAGATATGTGAAGAGAAAAAGATTGGTGAAGTCAAGCGTAGGTCCCTTGCAGTCAGAATCAGGGGAATTTATAATGGGGAACAAAGAAATGGCAGACCAATTACATACATACTTTGGTTCTGTCTTCACAAAGGAGGACACAAATAACCTCCCAGAGATGTCGGGGAACATAGGGTCTAATGAGAGGGAGGTATTGAATTAAATCAGTATTTGTAGGGAAATGGTGTTAGGGAAATTGACGGGATTGAAGGCCGATAAATCCCCAGGGCCTGATAATCTACATCCTAGGGTACTTAAGGAAATGGCCCTAGAGATAGTAGATGCATTGCCGGTCATCTTCCAAAATTCTATAGACTCTGGAATAGTTCTCATGGATTGGAGGGTAGCTAATGTAACCCCACTATTTAAAAAAGGTGGGAGAGAGAAAACGGGGAATTATAGACCGGTAAGCCTGACATCGGTAGTGGGGAAAATGCTAGAGTACATTATAAAAGATGTAATAGCAGAGCACTTGAAAACAGTGACAGGATCGGACAAAGTCAACATGGATTTACAAAAGGTAAATCATGCTTGACTAATCTACTGGAATTTTTTGAGGATGTAACTGGTAGAATAGATAAGGGAGAAACAGTGAATGTGGTGTATTTGGACTTTCAGAAGGCTTTCGATAAGGTCCCGCATAAGAGATTAGCGAGCAAAGTTAAAGCACATGGGATTGGGGGTAAGGTACTGACTTAGATAGAGGACTGGTTGGCAGACAGGAAGCAAAGAGTTGGAATAAACGGGTCTTTTTCCGAGTGGCAGGCAGTGACTAGTGGGGTACCACAGGGATCGGTGCTCGGACCCCAGCTATTCACAATATATATTAATGATCTAGACGAGGGAACTAGATGTAATATCTCCAAGTTTGCAGACGACATAAAGCTGGGTGGGCGTGTGTGCTGTGAGGAGGTTGCAGAGAAACTCCAGTATGATTTGGACAGGTTGGGTGATTGGGCAGATGCATGGCAGATGCAGTACAATGTGGATAAATGCGAGGTTATCCACTTTGGTGGCAAAAACAGGAAGACAGATTATTATCTGAACGGCAATAGATTGGGAAAAGGGGAAGTGCAACGAGACCTGGGTGTCCTTGTTCACCAGTCGCTGAAGGTAAGCATGCAGGTGCAGCAGGTGGTTAAGAAGGCAAATGGTATGTTGGCCTGCATAGCGAGAGGATTCGAGTACAGGAGCAAGGATGTCTTGCTGCAGTTGTACAGGGCCTTGGTGAGACCACACCTTGAGTATTGTGTGCAGTTTTGATCGCCTTATCTGAGGAAGGATGTTCTTGCCATGGAGGGAGTGCAGCGAAGATTCACCAGACTGATACCTAGGATGGCAGGAATGACGTATGATGAGAGATTGGGTCGTTTAGGCTTATATTCGCTGGAGTTTAGAAGAATGAGAGGGGATCTCATTGAAACTTATAAAATTCTAACAGGACTAGACAGACTAGATGCAGAAAGGATGTTCCCAATGGTGGGGGAGTCCCGAACCAGAGGTCACAGTCTAAGGATAAGGGGTAAGCCATTTAGGATTGAGATGAGGAGGAATTTCTTCACCCAGAGAGTGGTGAACCTATGGAATTCTCTACCACAGAAGGCAGTTGAGGCCAATTCATTAAATATATTCAAGAAGGGGTTAGATATATTTCTTAAGGCTAAAGGGACCAAGGGATATGGGGAGAAAGCAGGGACAGGGTACTGAATTTGGATGATCAGCCATGTTCTCATTAAATGGCGGAACGGGCTCGAGGGACCGAATGGCCTACTCCTGCTCCTATCTTCTATGTTTCTAAGCTTCAATAACTCTCGGATACCGACGCGCCTCCAGAACCTTCTTCCCCATCACTTTCCTCTGACCCCACCCCTTCTTCTAATCTCATCCCTTTGCCATGTTTTCACTATCCCCTCCGACCTTCTTTTCTTGCCCCATTACCATCTCATTTCGCCTCGTACCATCAACCCTTTTGTCATTTAATCTCTCCTGCCTTCCACTCTATCACAGCCTTCCCTTTTGCTCTTTCCTCCCCTCCCCACTTTCCCTGCCTCTGCCCTTGCTTAAAACTCTAACTATTTCCAGTTCTGACGAAAGTACAAAGACCTGAAATGCTAACACTGTTTCTCTCGCCACGGACGCTGCCTGACCCGCTGAGTATTTCACGCATTTTCTTTTTTATTTCAGATTTCCAGCATCTGCAGTATTTTGCTTTTTTATATTATAAGAACATAAGAACGTAAGAAATAGGAGTAGGAGTCGGCCATTTGGCCCCTCGAGCCTGCTCCGCCATTCAATAAGATCATGGCTGATCTGGTCTTGACCTCAACTCCACTTTCCTGCCCGCTCCCCATAACCCTTGACTTCCTTATCGTTCAAAAATCTGTCTATTTCCACCTTAAATATATTCAATGACCCAGCCTCCACAGCTCTCTGGGGTAGAGAATTCCAAAGATTCATGACCCTCTGAGAGAAGAAATTCCTCCTCATCTCCGTTTTAAATGGGCGACCCCTTATTCTGAAACTGTGCCCCCTAGTTCTAGATTCCCCCACTAGGGGAAACATCCTCTCTGCATCTACCCTGCCAAGCCCCCTCAGAATCTTATATGTTTCACTAAGATCACCTCTCATTCTTCTAAACTCCAATGAGTAATGGCCCAACCTGCTCAACCTTTCTTCATAAGACAATCCCTTCCTCTCAGGAATCAACCTAGTGAACCTTCTCTGAACTGCCTCCAATGCAAGTATATCCCTCCTTAAATAAAGAGACCAAAACTGTACGCAGTACTTCAGGTGTGGCCTCACCAACGCCCTGTACAGTTGTAGCAAGACTTCCCTACTTTTATATTCCATCCCCCTTGCAGTAAAGGCCAACATTCCATTTGCCTTCCTAATTACTTGCTGTATCTAAATGCTAACTTTTTGTGTTCCATGTACAAGGACCCCTGGATCCCTCTGTACCGCAGCATTTTGTAGTCTCTCTCCATTTAAATAATAATTTGCTTTTTTATTTTTTCTACCAAAGTGGATAACCTCACATTTTCCCACATTATACATCATCTGCCAATTTTTTGCCCACTCACTTAACCCATCGATATCCATTTGCAGATTCTCTGGGCTGGATTTTGCCAGCCGAGACGAGTTGGGGGCGAGACTACATAAGAACATAAGAAATAGGAGCAGGAGTAGGCCATTCGGCCCTTCGAACCTGCTCCGCCATTCAATGAGATCATGGCTGATCTTCTGCCTCAACTCTATTCACCGGCCCTTTCGCCATATCCCTTGTTGCCCTTACTAGTCAGAAATCTATCGACTTCTGTTTTGAATATGCCCAATGACTGAGCCTCCACAGCACTCTGGGGTAGAGAATTCCAAAAATTCACCACCCTCTGTGTGAAGAAATGTCTTCTCATCTCGGTCCTGAATGGCCTACCCTTTATTCTGAGGCTGTGACCCCTAGTTCTAGACTCCCCAGCCAAGGGAAACATTCTCCCAGCATCCACCCTATCAAGCCCTGTAATGATTTTGTATGCTTCAATGAGATCCCCTCTCATTCTTCTGAATTCAAGAGAATACAGGCCTAGTTTACTCAATCTCTTCTCATACGACAGTCCCGCCATCCCAGGAATCAATCTCGTGAACCTTCGTTGCACTCCCTCTATGGCAAGTATATCCTTCCGTAGGTAAGGAGACCAAAATTTTACACAGTACTCCAGGGGTGGTCTCACCAAAGCCCTATAAAATTGGAGTAAGACTTCTTTACTCCTGTACTCAAATCCTCTTGTAATGAAGGCCAGCATACCATTTGCCTTCCTAATGGCTTGCTGCACCTGCACATTCACTTTCAGTGACTCATGTACAAGGACACCCAGGTCCCTTTGAGCATCTGCATTCCCCAATCTTTCACCATTTAGGAAATACTCTGCCTTTCTGTTTTTTCTACCAAAGTGGATAACTTCACATTTATCCACATTATATTCCATCTGCCATGTTCTCGCCATGTTCACTGAGCCTGTCGAGATCCCCTTGAAGCCTCTTCACATCCTCTTTGCAACTGACACTGCCACCTAGCTTTGTATCATCAGCAAATTTGGAAATGTTACATTTAGTCCCCTCATCCAAATCATTGATATAGATTGTGAATA
Organism: Squalus acanthias; assembly: GCA_030390025.1. Classification (NCBI taxonomy): domain Eukaryota; kingdom Metazoa; phylum Chordata; class Chondrichthyes; order Squaliformes; family Squalidae; genus Squalus; species Squalus acanthias. The sequence goes on along the minus strand of CM059427.1, from coordinate 195,797,900 downwards.
GCTGGGGCCCAAGCACCGATCCTTGTGGTACCCCACTAGTCACAGCCTGCCATCCTGAAAAAGACCCGTTTATCCCTACTCCTTGTTTTCTGTCTGTTAACCAATTCTCAATCCATGCTAGTATATTACCCCCAATCCCATGTGCCCTAATTTTGTTCACCAACCTCTTGTGTGGGACCTTATCAAAGGCCTTCTGAAATTCCAGATAAACCACATCTACCGGTTCCCCTTTGTCTACTCCACTAGTTACATCCTCAAAGAACTCCAATAGGTTTGTCAAACAGGATTTCCCTTTCATAAATCCATGTTGACTCTGCCCAATCTTACTATTAGTTTCTTAGTGCCCAGTTATTGCATCCTTTATAATAGATTCCAGCATTTTCCCAACAACTGATGTGAGGCTAACAGGTCTGTAGTTCCCTGTTTCTCTCTCCCTCCTTTCTTAAATAGCGTGATTACATTTGCTATCCTGCAATCTGCAGGAACCGTTCCAGAATTGATAGAATTTTGGAAGATGAATTTTGGAAGGGACTGCTGCCTTCCAGGTTCTAGTCCCGCCCCCAGCGACGTCTGATGAACAGACACTATTTTCCCTTGATTGGTCTTGTGAAGCCCGCCCTGCGGGCTTGCCTGCCAATTAAGGGAAAGCTGGTGTCAGATGACGTCAGTGCATGACGCTTCATCTGCCAGTTTTCTTAAAGGGACAGGCCCCATAATTTTTTGACAGATGATTTGTCAGTGTTTGACAGCATTGAGGTGCTGTGAAACACTGACAATCACTGTCCAAAGGTGAGCCCTTGCACCCAAGGCTCTCCAATGACTCTCTCCTTAGGAGAAAACAGATGGCAGCTGCATGCGAGATTGCAGAAGCCGTCTGTCAATTCTCCCCATCAGATGAGGCTTCACAGAAACATCAAATCTTGTCACCTGCAGATAAACAGAATAAAAATATTTCTCACTACATTCTCTCACCTGTCATACTTACCTGTGCACCATTGCACCCATCACACTACCTCTGCAGCTGTCATTTGCACACTTACACTGCAGCAGACCCACAGCTCGCCTCGCTGAACCTGGCGGGGTATCCCGCCGTCGGGAAGCCCGCATCAGCAGGCTGAAAATGGGGAAAAGCCTTTAAACTGCCTGTTAACTACCTGTTAACAGGCAGTTAATTGGCTCTAATTCCCTTCCTGCCTCTAGGAGACGGGTCCCTGTGCGAGTCGGGGACCTGGCTCCCGGGAAGATGGTTTGGAGGCGGGTTGGGAGCGGAGTCGGGACCTGCTCCCAATTTTTCCCATTGTTCTAGCAGTCCCGCCTCCTTAGGGCTGGGAAAATCCAGCACTTTGTGTCCTCTTCACAAATTGCTTTCCCACCTATCTTTGTATCATCAGCAAATTTGGCTACATTACACTCGGTCCCTTCATCCCATTCATTAATACAGATTGTAAACAGCTGAGGCCCCAGCACTGATACCTGTGGTACCCCACTAGTTACAGTTTGCCAACCTGAATATGACCCATTTATTCCGACTCTCTGGGCTGGATTTTTTCAATGGGTAGCTTTTGGAGGCGGGACTCCCACTAGTCGGGTTTTAGTCCCACCTCCATCGACTTGTGGCCAACCCACGCTATTTTCCCTTGATTGGCCTTGTTAAGCCCGTCCAGCGGGCTTAGCCGGCCAATTAAGGGAAAGCCGGTTACAGGCGTCGTCAGCGAGTGACGTTTCATCTGTCAAGAGCTTTTGACAGATGAATTGTCATCGTTTGACAGCTCTGTGAAGCTGCCAAACACTGACAATCTGTCTTCTAAGTTGAGTCCTTTACTCAAGACTCAATTAGAAAGCCTTCCTGAGCAGAAAGCAGAAAGCTGCAGCTTTTGACAGTTCAGCGGCCATTCTGCTTTCTGTGCCGGTGAGCTGAGGGACTCCCGAGACCTGAAGGGAGGAAGCCTGCAGGAAGAAGTAAAGGTAAGTAAAACTTATAAAATCACTTTACACACACCTCGCACACTTACCTCTGCACACATGCACCTATCAATCACCGGAACACCGGACATCTTGGCCCCTCCGACCCCCGCAGACTGATGACCCGCCTCGCTGACCCTGGCGAGGTTCGGAGCCGTCGGGAAGCCCACACTTCAGGGCTGAAAATAGGGATTCTCAAAAAACTGCCTGTTAACTACCTGTAAACGGGCAGTTAATTGGCACTAATCCCCTTCCAGCCTCGGGGAGGCGGCTCCCAGCACGGGTCGGGTACCCGCCCCCAGATTCAGCCATTTTCCCGGCAGTCCCACCTTCAAACCCACCTCCCCAGGGCTGGCAAAATCGCCCCCTCTGTTTCCTGTTAGTTAGCCATATTATAATAGAAGTATATGTGTACGGGCCTGTTAGATAGAAGACTTCCTTCCTGGACCACACTTCCTGTAGAGTCTATAGCTTTCTTATTTTGTGTATCAGCTAATTCTCTCCTCTTTGTTTACAAGTGTTGAGAATATGACTGCCAGCAATACGCCTGACAAAAAGACTTCACCTATTCCCGCTTTGTAAGTGCCATGTACTTCTGGAAAGACTTTGGTTACTGTGCTGGACTGAGGGATAAGCCCTCTGTGCATTTTCACTTGCCGGGGGATTACTTTAAACCCACTGTAAGCCTGATACGGCTTTTTATTTTGGTATTGCTAAATCCAGATGAATGCCCAAGTCTCAAATTCCAGGACATCACCCAAGGTTGGAGAAGGAAAGACAAGGTAAAGTGTGATTTATCATTCACAGGGCTGGACAAGGTGAATAAACAGAAAAAAGAATGAAAGACTTGCATTTATATCGTGCCTTTCATGAACACCGGCCGTCCCAAAATGCTTTACAGCCAATGAAGTACTTCTGGAGTGTAGTCACTGTTGTAATGTAGGAAACGCGGCAGCCAATTTGCGCACAGCAAGCTCCCACAAAGAGCAATGTGATAATGACCAGATAATCTGTTTTTGTTATGTTGATTGAGGGATAAATATTGGACGTTATTGTTGTACAAACTCGCGATTCCATTAAAAGAAGCTGTGCTGGAACATGAGGATGAGGTGAAGGTGAGACTTTTTTAAGAGTAGCCCCTGCTGATTGGTTTGTCAAACAGCAAATCAAGAGACTCCTGTTAACAATACCTTTAACGAGTGCAGGCAGTTGCTGGTCCTCTATAAAGGCAGGGAAAAGGGTCCTCTCATTTCCATTGCATACTGGTAAACCTTTTAAAGGAAAAAAAAACTGTTATGTTGTTTTATTAAAGGGATGTCGCTCTGGAATTGAAAGTTTCATTGTTAATTAACAGCAGCATACTCTTGCACAATCTTTCTTCATTAAACAACTGCAGAGAAACTAAATACCTTACAGTCCCTTTGAATTAACACGTGGGAAGAAAGAGGAAGCTTGCATTTATATAGCGCCTTTCACAACCTCGTCCCAAAGCGCTTTACATTCAATTAAGTACTTTTTGAAGCGTAGTCACTGTTAGAAACATAGAAACATAGAAGATAGGAGCAGGAGTGGGCCATTCGGCCCCTCGAACCTGCTCCGCCATTCAATGAGATCATGGCTGATCATCCAAACTCAGTACCCTGTACCTGCCTTCTCCCCATATCCCTTGATACCTTTAGCTTTAAGAAATATATCTAACTCATTCTTGAATATATTTAATGACTTGGCCTCAACTACCTTCTGTGGTAGAGAATTCCACAGGTTCACCACTCTCTGGGTGAAGAAATTCTTCCTCATTTCTGTCCTAAATGGCTTACCCCTTATCCTTAGATTATGACCCCTGGTTCTGGACTCTCCGATCATCGGGAACATTCTTCCTGCATCTAGTTTGTCCAGACCTGTCAGAATTTTATATGTTTCGATGAGATCCCCTCTCATTCTTCTATACTCCAGCGAGTATAAGCCCAATCGACCCAATCTCTCCTCATATGTCATTCCTGCCATCCCAGGTATCAGCCTTGTGAATCTTCGCTGAACTCCTTCCATGGCAAGAACATCCTTCCTCAGATAAGGCGACCAAAACTGCACACAGTACTCAAGGTGTGGTCTCACCAAGGCCCTGTACAACTGCAGCAGGACATCCCTGTTCCTATACTCAAACCCTTTCGCTGTGTTGTAATGTAGGAAAGGGAGCAACCAAAATTGCGCACAGCAAGCTCCCACAAACAACAATGAGATAATGACCAGATAATCTGTTTTTTTTTCATGGTGTTGGTTGAGGGATAACTATTGACCAGGACACCGGGGATAACTCCCCTGCTCTTCTTCAAATAGTGCCACGGGAATCCTTTCCCGCCACCTGAGAGGGCAGACGCCAGTTTAGCGTTCATTCTGAAAGACAGTGCCGCTGACAGTGCAGCACTCCCTCAGCACTGCCCTGGAGTGGAGTGGAGCAGCAGCCTAGATTATGCGCTTACAGTTTCTTGGAGTGGGGCCTGGATCCACAAACCTTCGGACTGAGAGGTGAGAGTGCTACCAACTGGGCCACGTCCGACGCAGCCGCAGAGTAAAACAATGAATTCATAAGGAGTGGATTCTGAACGCTGACAGTGTCGGGAAATGATATGGCTTAAAATTTAAGGAACAATACACTCCATTCAATTTGTCACTCATCCTGACAGAGTTGAGCTCCACAGTCTAGAATACATGCGTGATAGCGACATTAAATTTAGAAGTTGCCATCTATTTTCCTCGGAGAGCCACAATATCTGTTCATAACAGAGGTGACTGATTTGAATACTGACATTGAGATATGTCTGGATCTCACCAGCAGAGACTGAGTGTAAGTTCCGCATTGGTATTGAAGACGTCAACACTGTATCATAGAATCATAGAATAGTACAGCACAGAAGGAGGCCATTCGGCCCATCGAGTCTGTGCCGAAATGTTAGTCCCACTCCCTCGCTCTTTCCCCATATCCCTGCAATTTTTACTCCTTCAAGTGTTTATCCAATTCCCTTTTGAAGGCTACTATTGAATCTGTTTCCACCACCCTATCAGGCAGCGCATTCCAAATCCTAACCACTCGTTGCATAAAGAAGCCTTTCCTCGTGTCGCCTCTGGTTCTTGTGCCAATCACCTTAAATCTGTGCCCTTTGGTTATCGGCCCTTCAGCCACTGGAAACAGTTTCTCTTTATTTACTCTATCTAAACCCTTCATGATTTTAAACACCTCTATCAAATCTCCTCTTCAACTTCTCTGCTCCAAGGAGAACAACCCCAGCTTCTCCAGTCTATCCACGTAACTGTAATCCTTCATCCCTGGAACCGTTCCAATGAATCTCTTCTGTACCCTCTCCAAAGCCTTCACGTCCTTCCTAAAGTGTGGTGCCCAGAATAGGACACAATAACCTCAGAATTGTCTATGAGAGGCACAATTATTTCCCTTATTATTTATAACTAGTATTGTTGGTACTCAGTGGTATGGATCAAAAAATACATGACCCAGATTTTGCTCATTAACATTCACTTCAGACGACCATTATGTCCGACTTTTGACGCATCCTTGCCCACCCTGCTGTAAGATTCTCAAAATTCACAGATCCCCCAAAACTCGAAGACAAACCCTAAGGAAAAAGACTTTGGACTCTTTTCTAACTATTTCAAGGTGGTGAAATGCATTGGGCCTAACCGAAGGACATTTTAGAGCAAAGACCAAGATTTGGTATTTTAAAAGACATGTCTGGACTTGTAAGGGAGAAAAGGCTGTAAAGGAAGGTGGGTTCAACCTCTGTAAAAGACAGTTTGGATATTGGAGTCAATGCAAACTGTCTGGGGAACCACATGACCTCGCTTGGAGTTAAATCGGCCCCTATCAAACATTAACATCCTAACAATAAACCCGAGGAAAAGCAGTCTCCACCCAAATTTACAGAACCCATCAAAACATGCATAAAACAGATCACCATGACCCACTCTATAGAAATCCCAGGCCCAGTCAAGAAACTAAAAACCTGGGAAAATCAACTACAATTAAGCAGCAGATCGACAGGATGGAGCCATCCCGAAACCACTTCATACATTAACAAACAAGTTACTGTTAACGGGTCCGCCAAAATCTAACAATGACCGGGATCTGATTTGGCGCGCAGATAAGGAAGCTTCAATTAGTATAATTGAAGGCCCGTTCTCAACCTGAAGTAGAGGAAGAAAGAAGGTGCAGTTCATCCATGGAGGCATTCACCGCAACACAGTTCTCAAACACCACCGTTCAACATTCCGTGTCCAGCCAGGAGGTCGACAGCTCGAAGACCAGACCATTCAACAAAGGAGGCCAACAGCTCCTGAAGTACGCCGACACGTGGAAGAAACCAGAGTGACCGCCTCAGTAACCATTGGACACCTCGCGGCAACAAGGCCCTCACGAAACAACCAATCGAACACCAAGTACCAATATTTGGGCCACCTGCGACCAAAGAAAACCAACTTGAAGAAAACCCGAAGATCCGCAAAGTTTCCACTCTACAATCTACTCCTGACTTACCCCTGGGTAAGATTTTCCCCAAAAGACTCTAAACCCTACTTCTAAACCAAAGAAAAGTGGGTACTCACCTGAGAGATCCAATACGCACCCTACCGCATCAGCGGACTCGCGAAGACCGACCAGCTACGCAGTTGAAGTCCTCTACCGCGTACGGGGTATGGCAGACACCAACCAACATATAGAGCGAACCCCAAAACCGCGAACCAGCCCAACTGTCAAGGATTTTGGTTAGTATCATCCCTGGTCCTCTAGAATCCAACCTAGCTAGTGAAGTGGGATTGGGAGGGGTGAAGTATTCTTCTAATGTTATTTCCCTCATTTGTACCGAACTGTTCCCCATTTTATTAGAGTGTTAAGAGTTTCTGTGTTGTGTTTTACTCTTGAATAAAGATTAAAGTTCTTGCATCAAAACCAGTTGTCTGTTGCACTTTTGTCACAACCCCCAAATAAGTCCAAGGTCTAGAACCAAGGGATTGGGAGCGATTCGAACCACTCAGAAGTCAGAGGTGAAGCTGACACAAAAAATACCACCCCCTCCACTGCGCAATTTGAGTAATGAGAATTGACAAGCCAAGTTACTGGAGACAGCAGCAGGAGCTATACCTTAATGCTTCTTTAGTTTATTAGCAAAATTTTAATTCAACTGGGTTTAGTAACCTTTCCTTGCTAGTTAACAGACGATCATAAAATGACATAGAAGCTACAGCACCGAAACAGGCCATTATCCCACCACTCTATTGTAAAGGAATAGCCATATTTCAGAAAAATACACCATCCTATAAACAGAATTCTGACTTTATTAAAATATGACAAACTGGGTTTGAAAATCTAAAAGCCTCAACGACACAAAGCTGTAAATACAGGCTTCTGCGATAAGATGAGTCACAAAGCTGTAAACACCATACAAGCTTTTGAAATGGGAATTGGTTGTAAATATTAAAACAATGGCCCTATTCAAGCAAAGGGTTGGAGGTTCCACGAAGTCTGCAGTTTGGAACCAACACAATAGCTATACCCAGTTCAAAGTGTTAAAAACTAACACTTCGAACAGAAACACAGAACATTAAAAAACCATGTGCCTTTGTAAAAGTAACATCAAATGAAAGACAGGAAACATAAGTTTGTAATACAACCAATTGAAGCAGCTAGGAAAACAATCAAGTACTCGGTTGAAATGTTTTTGATTTACATATTGTAAAAGGTACAAACAGAAGACTTTGTAAATATTAGATCAATAGATGCACCAAGCAATCACATTGTTTATGTGTTGAACTTGGAACACATGGAGACAGAAGTCTGCTTTCAACCAGTTAAAGTGATTTAAGAATTCAATGGAAGACCTTCGTAAGAATGGCATCAAATAGATGAATCTGTTATAACCATTTTTATGATAAGTTTTGAAACACCTACACAGTAGATATAATTATGCATGCACCAGCTGAACTGACAGTAAGAATAGAAAGAAGTCAACAGAAGTATGACTGGAGATAATTAGCTTACATCAGCAGAAAACTTCAAATAATTTACCACTGAAAAAGAGTATAAAATATGAGCTTTCAGAAAGAAAGTCAGAAGTCGCTGGAAGGGGTGTAAGATTTTCAAAATTTGCAGATCCCCAAAACATATATCGAAAGGAAAAAAAATAAGGACTTTGGAAATTTAAAGGAAACATGCCCAAACATGTATGGCACGTGCCTGGTCTGGGAATTCAAAGACCAGCAAAACATTACCATTTGAACAATAGGCTCTGGGGAAAAACTGCCCCACCCAAAACACAGAGCCCATCAAGTTTTCAACAAGACAATGAACAGGCCTCACCTGAAAACTCACGGCATCACGAAACCAGTTTTTTTCATGAGGAGTTTGTGGTGGGGGGGGGGGGGGGGGCGCGAAGAGGACTATAATTACCGCAGGACCCAAGATTTCTTTCTCTTTTCGACTCGACCGACTACGCTGGAACCAAGGGTCTCTTGCAGCACTGCCCAGAAGCCACATGGTAAAGGAAGACGTTCGATGACCAGAATCACCATCGACTTACCTGGCTGGATTTCGTACGATTAATACCCCTGTCTGGTGAGCATTATCCCTGATCTCCTGAAACTGAAACCTAGATAGAAGTGGGATTTTTGGGAGGGATAAAGATTTTTATTTTTCTTGTATAGTGTAATTTTCCTCGCCTGTAACCGTGTGCTCCCCAAACCTGTTTAAGTGTGAAGTGTGTTTAAGTTTGTTACCTTTTAACTTGAATAAAAGTTATAGTTCTTTCATTGGAACCTGTGGTCGACTGCATCTTTATTCACAACCCCTAAATAAGTCCAAGTTTTGAACCTGGGGCGTGGAAGCAATTCGAACCGCTCACTGAGTCAGGGGAAAGGCTGACTCTTATAACAACCCTCACCCCTACAGGGGCAAGCGATTCTCAACTTCAGAGGCAGGCTCTGTAAGTTTTTAACTCTTTGAGTCTCGGGGATCAAAGTTATTTGTTTTTGGTGGATATTCTAGATTAAGAATAAGTAGAAATATAAAAATGTAACGAAGTTAAGATTTGAGAATAAGGATCTCTGATAAGAAATGTAAGCTATTTGTATTTTGAACTGCCAAGTTTGAGATTGAATTACCAGCTGTTAGCTGCATGTTGGTTCTTTAATAAATATATATATTTTTATAATTGTCTCACATAGTATTTCTGTATCAAACTCGTGAACTCAATCTCTGTACACTCTTTTGTGAGGAGTTGCAGAATTCTGGGGGGGTTTCCGGACCCTCATAATATCCGGAAGGTTACAGTCTAGTTAAACTTATTAAAAGTGCTATCTGGAGGACGGTAACATCTTCAAGTCGTTTCTTTCCTTTAGGGAGAGATAGCCTGGACCTTTAGACCCAATTAAGCATCTCTAGGATTCGGCTACCTCTGACTTTAGTTGAAGGTGAATGTCTGGGGAATACGCCTGATCTGGGGCAGCCCGCAAAGGGCTAGGACTAGTAATTATCCCTTCACCATCAGCATAACCTTCCACACATTTCTCCCTCATGCGCTTATAGACTTTCAACAGGTCCTCTGAAATCCTGGAGGTGTTGCGGGGGGTTGGGGGGGGGGGGGTGCTGGGGGAGTAGCTGGGATTCGGGGGGCAAAGGGTCCTTCGATTTTGCCTGCCTGGGAACAGACTTGCCTCTTGCTGCAAGCATTGAGAATTATTTTAAAATCTTACCACCGCAATACACTAACATTTTCTGTAAGAACCTTTCCTTTGGATAACTTGTTTTCAAATCCCTCCATAGCCTGGCCCCACCCTGCCTCTGTAATCTCCTTCAGCCCCACAACCCCCCCCTGAGATATCTGCGCTCCTCGAATTCTGCCCTCTTGAGCATCCCTGATTATAATCGCTCAACAATTGCCGGCCGTGCCTTCTGTTGCCTAGGCCCTAAGCTCTGGAATTCCCTGCCTAAACCTCTCCGCCTCTCTACCTCTCTTTCCTCCTTTAAGATGCTCCTTAAAACCTACCTCTTTGACCAAGCTTTTGGTCACCTGCCCTAATTTATCCTTATGTAGATTGGTGTCAAATTTTTTGTCTTAAAATAATCCTGTGCAGCGCCTTGGGACATTTTACTACGTTAAAGGTGCTATATAAATACACATTGTTGTTGTTGTTGTTAACTGATATTGTCTTTGGCAATTTAAAGACAGTGTGGGGGGGGTGGGGGTGCGGTGGAGGGTGGTTCCCACGAGTGTGTGAATATTGGCAGAGTCTCAACTCCCGACACTATGAAGATTGAAAAGTCACTGCTCGAAAAGGGGCTCTCCCCACCTGCTGTGATTTTTGTTTTAATTGTTAATTTTCTGATACCTATGAAAAGTTTGCAGTGGTGATCAAAGATGTTGGAAGACCCAAGGCTATCCGCAAAGAAATTTGTTCAGATAATCATCTTCAAATAAGTTTAATCGGAAGCTCAATGCAGTCAGTTTATCGGGGCAGGAGCGGAGCCTCATTGAGCAGAAAGAGCCCACATTCTGTAGCACTTTCTCTTACTACTGTTCGGACCGCGAGAATTACGAATTAGCTTAACAATGACAGACAAGGATGTGATCAATAAAATTGGTCTTTTAATCAGACTATAGTTCAAAATTTGAATGTGCGTAGAAGAACCTTTGGCAATAAATTCAAAGAACTCTCAGCAATAAATATGCCTGCAACTTATTAATTCAAATGTACATAAAAGTGCCCCTTTAACAATATCTAAGCTTATATCTGATTCCCATACATACTCCTTCAACTCTGGGTGATCTCCCTCCTGCGCTGTCTTCTATGTTCTTTTTCTGTGTTCTCTGATGTTCTTTCTTCGGAAAACTTGAAAACTCCCGCCCCTGGGTTATCGTAAATCACACTCTGCCGCCCTCTGATAGGTCAGTTTCACTCCAAGCCTTCCCTGATTGGAGTTCCTTCCGCATGACACGTTCCTGTTCCTGTGAGATGTATGGGGGGCGGGACTTCCTTGTCAATCATTGTCCAGGTGGCCTCTCAAACAATGAACACATACTGACCACCATTTTGTCTCTTCACAAACAAAGAACATCTGCTGATTTCCTACATTTAAATCCATCCGTTATCATCTCACAATTCGTTCGCAATTCCGATCTCCACACGGTAGCAGCGGTTTTATGACACTTTTCAGAATCTTACAATTCCATCCGCAGTTTGATTTCGGCCACGGCGGTGGTAGGAATGTTACAATTGACCCAGATACCCCTGGTTTAGTGAGGGCGAAACTGGCCACCGTTCCCACTCCTGATATAGGATTACCTGGGGGGGCCCTCTGGACCCAAATTCTCCAACCTGCTCCCGGTAGGCGTAGGTCCCCAGCGGCGGCACAAATTCATAAAATTGTCCCTCATACCTCAGCAAGTTTCGGTGCTTCAGGATAAAGGGGAGAAACTTGGAAAGTGCTTTATATATTGGACATAACTAGCTGTCTAGTGTTCACCTTGATCGTAAAAATTGAGGCGGTGTAGATGCTTGTCCATTGACCTTGAAGCAATGAGCAGAGCTTGTCCATAGCTGAGAAATAACAAGGGGTAGAAAACGTTAGTGGGAGTGCTTTATAGACCTCCAAACAGTAATACGGAGGTTGGGGACAGCATTAAAAGGGAAATTAGAGAAGCATGCAGTAAGGGCACAGCAGTCATCATGGGTGACTTTAATTTACATTTAGATTGGGCTAACCAAATTAGTAAAAATACTGTGGAGGAGGAATTCCTAGAATGTTTACGGGATGGTTTTCTGGAACAATATGTCGAGGAACCAACCAGCGATCAGGCCATCTTAGACTGAGTATTGGGCCGAAAATTCATCCCGCGACGCGAGAGTACGCACTGTGCACTCTCGCGTATTCCCACTCCAATTGCCGGTTTTCTGCATGCCCTGCGGACCTGGGTGGAGCAACAGCGGCGAGGCGGCGGCGGTAAAAGGCGGCAGCGACCAGGTAGGCCCACAGAGGCGGCGGACCTGGGTGGAGCAACAGCGGCGAGGCGGCGGCGGTAAAAGGCGGCAGCGACCAGGTAGGCCCACAGAGGCGGCGGACCTGGGTGGAGCAACAGCGGCGAGGCGGCGGCGGTAAAAGGCGGCAGCGACCAGGTAGGCTTTCACCAAGCCGAGAGCAGGAGAGAGGTAAAAAATAATCGAAGTGTGACGTCACCAGAAAGCAGGTAAGTGATTGGTTGGTGAGTATTTCTCTTTTTTTTTTATACAAAACTTCAATTTTATTGTTTCTCGGGTATCTGTGGTGTAGCAGAGACTGCTGGCATAAATTAACTGAAGGGTAAATAATACATTTTTAATTAATTACATAGAATGGGAGAGCAGGTGATGTGTTACTGCTGCAATATGTGGGAGCTGGTGGACACCATTGATGTTCACGGTGAACACATTTGCAGTAAGTGTTGGCTGCTCGCGGAACTCCGGCTCCGTGTTGATGAGCTGGAGTCCGAGCTTCAAACACTGCGACACATCAGGGAGGGGGAGAGTTACCTGGACTCCGTGTTTCAGGAGGTAGTCACACCAATTAGAGTAACTAATTCAGAAGTAGCCCGTGGTCAGGGACAGGAAGGTGTGACTACGAGTGAGGCAGGTACAGGGATCCAGGAGGTAGTGTTGGAGGAGCCGCAGCCCTTGCTCTTGTCCAACAGGTTCGAGGCTCTTACTCCCTGTGTGGATAGGAGCGGGGACTGCAGGGAGGATGAGCAACCTGGCCACAGCACCGTGGTAAGGGGGGCCATTCAAGTGGGGGGAGTAAAAAGAAATGTTGTAGTGGTAGGGGATAGTATCATTAGGGGGATAGATAGGGTTCTTTGCAGCCAAGAGCGAGAGTCCCGAAGGCTGTGTTGCCTGCCCGGTGCCAGGGTTAAGGACATCTCCTCTGGGCTGGAGAGAAACTTGGAGTGGGAGGGGGAGGATCCAGTTGTCGTGGTCCATGTTGGTACCAATGACATAGATAGGACAAGGAAAGAGGTTCTGCTGAGGGAGTTTGAGCAGCTAGGGGCCAAATTAAAAAGCAGAACCTCGAGGGTAATAATCTCTGGATTACTACCTGAGCCACGAGCAAATTTGGCTAGGGTAAATAAAATCAGGGAGTTGAATGCGTGGCTCAAAGACTGGTGTGGGAAAAATGGGTTTTGCTTCTTGGGACACTGGCACCAGTACTGGGGCAGGAGAGAGCTGTTCCGTTGGGACGGACTTCACTTGGCCAGTGCTGGGACTAGTGTCCTGGCGAATCGAATAACTAGGGCTGTGGAGAGGGCTTTAAACTAATTAGTGGGGGGGAGGTTTCAAGAGAGCAAAAAATAAAAATGACAACAGAGAGGGTCATAGACATAGGTAGCAGTAGGGGAATCACAAATCAGAGCGTGGCAGGAAGGGACAGAGTGTGTGGAGTAAAGGGTAAACTGGTAAAAAGTGAAAAAGCAGGAACTAAGTGCCACAAAGCATATTTGAAAGTTCTCTATCTGAATGCACGTAGCATTAGTAACAAAATAGATGAGTTAATGGCACAAATAACTACATATGGTTATGATATTGTGGCCATTACAGAAACATGGCTGCAGGGTGACAATGCCTGGGAATTAAACATACCAGGTTATTTAACGATCAGGAAGGACAGGCAGGAAGGAAGGGGAGGTGGGGTGGCTATGTTAATAAAGGAAGGAATCACTGTAATACAGAGTAATGATATTGGGTCAAAAAATCATGATAATGAAACAGTTTGGGTGGAGATAAGGAATAATAAGGGGAAAAAAACATTAGTGGGCGTAGTCTATAGGCCTCCGAACAGTTGCAACTCTATTGGACGGAGTATCAATCAGGAAATAGTTGAGGCATGTAATAAGGGAACATCTATAATTATGGGGGATTTTAACTATCACATTAATTGGACAAATCAAATGGGGCAGGGCTGCCTTGAGGATGAGTTCATTGAGTGTATTAGGGATGGGTTTCTTGAGCAGTATGTAACTGAACCGACCAGGGGGCAAGCAACCTTAGATCTGGTCCTGTGTAACGAGACAGGATTAATTAAAAATGTCCTAGTAAAGGATCCCCTTGGAATGAGTGACCATAACATGGTTGAATTCCATATTCAATTAGAGGGTGAGAAGGTTGGATCTCAAACAAGCGTGCTAAGCTTGAATAAAGGAGACTATGAAGGTATGCGAGCGGAATTGAGTAGAGTGGATTGGGAAAATAGATTAAAGGGTAAGACGACACATGATCAGTGGTGTACATTCAAGGAGTTATTTTACAACTTCCAAAAAAAATATATTCCACTGAAAAGAAAAGGGTGTAAAAGAAAGGACAGTCATCCGTGGCTAAGTAAAGAAATTAAGGATAGTATTCGACTAAAAACAAGGGCATATAAGGTAGCGAAATCTAGTGGGAGGACAGAGGATTGGGAAAACTTTAAAAGGCAGCAAAAAATAACAAAAAGATTGATTAAGAAAGGGAAGATAGATTATGAAAGTAAATTAGCAAAAAATATAAAAACAGATAGTAAGAGTTTTTATAGTTATATAAAAAGAAAAAGGGTGGCTAAAGTAAATGTTGGTCCCTTAGAGGATGAGACCGGGAAATTAATGGTGGGAAATATGGAGATGGCAAAAACACTGAATGAATATTTTGTATCAGTCTTTACAGTTGAGGACACTAAGAATATCCCAACACTGGACAAACAGGCGGCTATAGGGGGAGAGGAGCTAAACACGATCAAAATCACTAAGGAAGTGGTACTCGGTAAAATAATCGGACTCAAGGCGGATAAATCACCTGGACCTGATGGCTTACATCCTAGAGTCTTGAAGGAAATGGCGGTAGGGATTGTAGATGCATTGGTAATAATTTTTCAAAACTCCCTGGATTCCGCTAAGGTCCCGGCAGACTGGAAAACTGCTAATGTAACACCCTTATTTAAAAAGGGCAGTAGACAGAAGGCTGGTAACTATAGACCGGTTAGCCTAACATCTGTGGTAGGTAAAATTTTGGAGTCCATTATTAAGGAAACAGTAACAGGACATTTGGATAATCATAATTTAATAGGACAAAGTCAGCATGGTTTTACGAAGGGGAAGTCATGTTTGACAAATTTGCTGGAGTTCTTTGAGGAAGTAACATATAGAGTGGATAAAGGGGAACCAGTGGACGTAGTGTATTTAGACTTCCAAAAGGCATTTGACAAGATGCCACACAAAAGATTATTGCTTAAGGTAAAAAATCACGGGATTGGGGGTAATATTCTGGCATGGATAGAGGATTGGCTATCTAACAGAAAGCAAAGAGTTGGGATAAATGGTTCATTCTCAGACTGGCAATCAGTAACTAGTGGTGTTCCACAGGGGTCAGTGCTGGGTCCCCAACTCTTCACAATCTATATTAACGATTTGGAGGAAGGGACCAAGTGTAACATATCAAAATTTGCAGATGATACAAAGATGGGAGGGAAAGTAGTGAGTGAGGAGGACATAAAAAACCTGCAAGGGGACATAGACAGGCTAAGTAAGTGGGCAGAGATTTGGCAGATGGAATACAACACTGGAAAGTGTGAGGTGATGCACTTTGGCAGGAAAAATCCTAGAGCAATTTATTATCTTAATGGCAAGAAACTGGAGAGTACTGAAGTGCAAAGGGATCTGGGGGTCCTGGTGCACGAAACTCAAAAGGTTAGTATGCAGGTGCAGCAAGTGATTAAGAAGGCAAATGGAATGTTGGCTTTCATTGCTAGGGGGATAGAATATAAAAATAGGGAGGTATTGCTTCAGTTGTACAAGGTATTGGTGAGACCGCACCTGGAATACTGCATACAGTTTTGGTGTCCTTACTTAAGGAAAGACATCCTTGCTCTCGAGGCAGTGCAAAAAAGGTTCACTCGGTTAATCCCGGGGATGAGGGGGTGGTCATATGAGGAGAGGTTGGGTAGATTGGGACTCTACTCATTGGAGTTCAGAAGAATGAGAGGCGATCTTATTGAAACATATAAGATTGTGAAGGGGTTGGATCGGGTGGATGCGGGGAGGATGTTCCCGATGACGGGTGAGACGAGAACTAGGGGACATAGTCTTAGAATAAGGGGCTGCTCTTTCAAAACTGAGATGAGGAGGAACTACTTCACTCAGAGGGTGGTAGGTCCATGGAATATGCTGCCACAAAAAGCTGTAGAAGCTACAACATTAATTAAATTTAAAACAGAAATAGACAGTTTCCTAGAAGTAAAGGGCATTAAGGGTTACGGGGAGCGGGCAGGAATTTGGACATGAGTCTAGGTTCGGATCGGTCATGGCCCTGTGGGTAGTGGAGCGGGCCCAGGGACTGTGTAGCCTGATTCTGCTCCTATTTCGTGTGTGCAATTCTGTTAGATGCAGGAGATGGTTCTGTGATAGATAGTAGATTGGCGGTTAGGATCAGATCAGCCATGATCTTATTGAATGGCGGAGCAGGCTCGAGGGGCCGATTGGCCTACTCCTGCTCCTATTTCTTATGTTCTTATGTTCTTATGCGCTGAAAACCGGCAATTGCTCTTTTGAAAAGGGGGCGGTTTCTCGGTGCATCGCGTGCGCGCTACAGGCTGCGCGCACGCTGTGCACTTCATGCTTTGGACGCGCAGGTAAGTACTGAAGATTTTGGAAATGGAAAAAGGAGGAGTAAGACCCACTTTTAACAAGGTAAGTAGTGAATTAAGTATTTTTTAAAAAAATTTTTAACAGGTATATCTTTTTTAGAGACTTTAAAGACAGGTAAGTTTATTTTTATAACTTTTTAAAAGATTTTAAACTTTTTCAAAAATTTAATTTTTTATTTAAAATGGTTAATTTATTTAACTATACTTATTTTATTAATGTGATGGTTTTTTTTTTTAATTTAATTGAGGTTTAGCTGTTATTTTGGGGGGGTGTAAGATTCATAGATTTCACAGCACGTATGTGAAACTTATGAATACATACATAGATACATAGATACATAGAAGATAGGAGCAGGAGTAGGCCATCCGGCCCTTCGAGCCTGCTCCGCCATTTAATGAGATCATGGCTGATCCTCCAATTCAGTATCCCGTCCCCGCCTTCTCTCCGTAACCCTTAACCCCTTTTGCCTGTAGAAATATATCTAATTCCCTCTTAAATATATTTAATGAGCTGGCGTACACTGCCCTCTGTGGCAATGAGTTCCACAGGTTCACCACCCTCTGAGTGAAGAAATTCCCCCTCATTTCTGTCCTAAATGGTTTAGCCCTTATCCTTAAATTATGTCCTCTAGTTCTGTTCTCACCCGCCAAGGGAAACATTCCTTCTGCATCTAGTCTGTCTAGACCTGTCAGAATTTTATACACTTCTATGAGGTCCCCTCTGAATCTTCTAAACTCCAGTGTGTACATCCCTAAACTACATAGTCTCTCCTCATAGGTCAATCCCGCCATTCCTGGTATCAGCCTGGTGAATCGCCGCTGCACCCCCTCCATGGCAAGAACATCTTTCCTCAGATGAGGCGACCAAAACTGTACACAGTACTCGAGGTGTGGTCTCACTAGTGCCCTGTACAGCTGCAGCAAGGTATCCCTGTTCCTGTATTCCAACCCTTTTGCTATGAAGGCCAGCATACCGTTTGCCTTCTTGACCACCTGTTGCACCTGCATGCTCGCCTTCAGTGACTGGTGTACAAGAACACCCAGGTCTCTCTGTACTTCCCCCTCTCCCAATTTATTGCCATTTAAATAATAATTTGCCCTCCCGTTCCTGCACCCAAGGTGGATAACTTCGCACTTGTCCACATTATAGTGCATCTGCCATTTATCCGCCCAATCACCCAGTCTGTCCAAATCGCTCTGGAGCTTCCTGGTCTCCTCCTCTGAGCCCACCCCCCCTCCTAGTTTAGTGTCGTCTGCAAATTTGGAAATGCTGCATCCGACTCCCTGATCCAGGTCATTAATGTAAATTGTGATGGAAGATGGTGTGCTGCCATTGGCTCTAACTGAGTCACGTGATCCCACAGCTCGCACGAATTCACTACGCCGGTGGGATACGCAAGCACTGCC
Organism: Squalus acanthias; assembly: GCA_030390025.1. Lineage (NCBI taxonomy): Eukaryota > Metazoa > Chordata > Chondrichthyes > Squaliformes > Squalidae > Squalus > Squalus acanthias. The sequence goes on along the minus strand of CM059427.1, from coordinate 195,779,833 downwards.
CGGCTGATGTCTGGAACATCAAGTTCGTGCGAGCTGGGTCTGAAAAAGCACAAGCGAGGTGAGAGATCGCGGGGAAGCCTTACCCCCGCGGGAACAGAGCGAGATGAATTTCTGGGCCATTATGTAATGAGAAAGGATTCATTAGCAATCTTGTTGTACGAGGCCCATTGGGTCAGAGTGATCATAATATGATAGAATTCTTCATTAGGATGGAGAGTGAAGTAGTTGAATCAGAGACTAGGGTCCTGAATTTAAATAAAGGAAACTACGATGGTATGAGGCGCGAATTGGGTAGGATTGATTGGGGAATGTCACTCATAGGGTTGACGGTGGATAGGCAATGGCAAACATTCAAAGACTGCATGGATGAACTACAGAATTTGTTCATCGCAGTGTGGCATAAGAATAAAACAAAAAGGGTGACTCAACCGTGGCTAACAAGGGAAATTAGGGATAGCATAAGATCCAAGGAGAGGGCATATAAATTGGGCAGAAAAAGCGGTAACCCTGAGGATTGGGAGCAGATTAGGATTCAACAAAGGAGGACAAAGGGATTAATTAAGAAGGGGAAAATAGAATATGAAAGTAAGCTTTCAGGGAACATAAAAACTGACTGTAAGAGCTTTTATAGATATGTGAAGAGAAAAAGATTAGTGAAATCAAGTGTAGGTCCCTTGCAGTCAGAAGCGGGGGAAGTTATAATGGGGAACAAAGAAATGGCAGACCAATTAAATGCATATTTTGGTTCTGTCTTCACAAAGGAGGACACAAATAACCTCCCAGAGATGTTGGAGAGCATAGGGTTTGATGAAAGGGAGGAACTGAAAGATTTCAGTATTTGCAGGGAAATGGTGTTAGGGAAATTGACGGGATTGAAGGCCGATAAATCCCCAGGGCCTGATAATCTACATTCTAGGGTACTTAAGGAAGTGGCCCTAGAAATAGTAGATACATTGCTGATCATCTTCCAACATTCGATGGAATCTGGAACTGTACCCATGGATTGGAGGGTAGCTAATGTTACCCCACTATTCAAAAAGGGTGGTAGAGAGAAAGCGAGGAATTACAGACCGGTAAGCCTGACATTGGTAGTGGGGAAAATGCTAGAGTCCATTATAAAGGATGTAATAGCTGAGCACTGGAAAAACAGTGACAGGATCGGACAAAGTCAACATGGATTTACAAAAGGTAAATCGTGCTTGACTAATCTACTGGAATTTTTTGAGGATGTAACTGGGAAAATAGATAAGGGAGAACCAGTAGATGTGGTGTATTTGGACTTTCAAAAGGCTTTCAATAAGGTCCCGCATAAGAGATTAGCGTGTAAAGTTAAGGCACATGGGATTGGGGGCAAGGTATTGACTTGGATAGAGAACTGGTTGGCGGACAGAAAGCAGAAAGTAGGAATTAATGGGCCTTTTTCTGAGTGGCAGGCAGTGACTAGTGGGGTACCGTAGGGTTCGGTCCTTGGACCCCAGCTATTCACAATATACATTAATGATCTAGATAAGGGAACTAAATGTAATATCTCCAAGTTTGCAGATGACACAAAGCTGGGTGGGCGTGTGTGCTCCGAGGAGGATACTGAGAAACTCCAGGATGATTTGGACAGGTTGGGTGAGTGGGCAGAAGCGTGGCAGATGCAGTATAACGTGGATAAATGTGAGGTTATCCACTTTGGTGTCGAAAACAGAAAGGCAGACTATTATCTGAATGGCAATAGATTGGGAGAAGGGGAAGTGCAACGAGACCTGGGTGTCCTTGTGCACCAGTCGCTGAAGGTAAGCATGCAGGTGCAGCAGGCGGCGAAGAAGGCAAATGGTATGTTGGCCTTCATAGCGAAAGGGTTTGAGTATAGGAACAGGGATGTCCTGCTGCAGTTGTACAGGGCCTTGGTGAGACCACACCTTGAGTATTGTGTGCAGTTTTGGTCGCCTTATCTGAGGAAGGATGTTCTTGCCATGGAAGGAGTTCAGCGAAGATTCACAAGGCTTATACCTGGGATGGCAGGAATGACATATGAGGAGAGTTTGGGTCGATTGGGCTTATACTCGCTGGAGTATAGAAGAATGAGAGGGGATCTCATCGAAACATATAAAATTCTGACAGTTCTGGACAAACTAGATGCAGGAAGAATGTTTCCGATGGTCGGAGAGTCCAGAACCAGGAGTCATAATCTAAGGATAAGGGGTAAGCCATTTAGGACAGAAATGAGGAAGAATTTCCTCACCCAGTGAGTGGTGAACCTGTGGAATTCTCTACCACAGAAGGTAGTTGAGGCCAAGTCATTAAATATATTCAAGAATGAGTTAGATATATTTCTTAAAGCTAAAGGTATCAAGGGATATGGGGAGAAGGCAGGTACAGGGTATTGAGTTTGGATGATCAGCCATGATCTCATCGAATGTCGGAGCAGGCTCGAGGGGCTGAATGGCCTACTCCTGCTCCTATCTTCTATGTTTCTATGTTTCTATGTTCCATGGCAACCATGGTGAAGTTCCCTGGTCATGTTACTAGCTGTCATGCCGATAACTGGTTGCACTGGTATTCAATTGTGCTGGTAAAAAATGACATGCCAAAGCTGATGGGCTGAGGCAGGGGCAGAAGTGGGTGATATTACGGAGGTGGAAATAGGCAGTCTTTGTTACAGAGAGGATATGGGGATCAGAACATAACATAAGAATTAGGAGCAGGAGTAGGCCACACGGACCCTCGAGCCCGCTGCGCCATTCAATAAGATCATGGCTGATCTTTGACCTCAACTCCACTTCCCCTCACCCCCGTGATATCCCTTGATTCCCCTAGAGTCCAAAAATGTATCTATCTCAGCCTTGAATATAGTCAGAAGCTCAACTCAGGATCAAACAGGACACCAAGTTGTGAACAGTCTGGTCAACCTGAGACAGTGGGTGGGGAGGGGGATTGAATGGGTGACGAGGGTATGGAGTTTGTGGAAAGGGGGTGGGGAGGGGGCAAAGACGATTGCTTTGGTCTTCCCAAAGTTTAACTGGAGGAAATTGAGGCTCATTCAGACTGTAGGGGGGAGAAATTCAGTATCGCCCCATTTGGGGCGCCATTATCTGCCGGGCGCAAAGATTAGTGCCTGGCGCTAATTATCGCGTCCGACTGCAAACTTGACTTTTATCGCCCCTGGAGGTGATTTGAGCGCTAAATCAGGCGCTGCACACCTGTCTTAAGGCGCAAAGGCCGAGGAGCGAGGCGCTACCTCAGAGCGCTGGCGAAGCTCATGTGATGTCAGTCAGCAATGGAACACACACACAATGGCGCCGGCCATTTCTTAAAGGGAAGGGTTGATCTTGCTTTCCATCCACATCCTGCTCATTGCAGCCTTGAATCTCGGCCTGGAGAGACCTGTACATCAAATCTGCTTGAAAGAACAATGGAGAGGCCCAGGGAAAGAGCTCAGAGTGCAGCCCCCATATTCTCTTCTAAATCGATACAAGGAAGGGCAAATCAAAATGAACCTGCAAAGTGCTGCTCAGTACCCAAAACTCCTTCACACAGCATTGAATCTCTCCAGAAGTCTGTCTCTCTCTCTCTCAGAATGCGTGGTTCAAAAATGTCACCAACAATAAAAGGCAGGAAGCGGTCGCCATTAAATAGCGCTCCCCCAGTCCCTTCCGGACTGCAAAACGCTCCCTTCAACCTGTCGTTGCTAGCGGTAGGAGGTAAGGCAGGGGGCGCCACTCAATATCCGCTCTGGGGCGCTACCGGGGCGTTGCACACTCGACTGACGTCACGATCTGCCGACACAGGAGATCGTGGCGGTAGTGTTTAGCGCTGCTGCAATATGTCTAGTTAATTTCGCGAGCGGCGCAAACATCGCCGCGCCCGGGCGCTAGATGCATTGCGCCCCATTAGCACCCTCTTAAGGCACTAACGGGAGGCGCAAACAACTGAATTTTCCCACCTAGGTCTATAAGTGAAAGCGGATCATTCTTTTGTGATTGTCCTCAACTGGGCCAGAAATTTGGCTGTTGTCGGGTGAGTACGCGCTGTGTACTCACCTGTAAGGCCACCTGAAGTGCCGGTTTCCTGCATGCACTGCGCATGCACTGGGAAACCGGAACTTCCGTTCCCCTGAAGGGAGGGGTTCAGAAGTCGAACACGCAGCGAACTTCGTTTTTTTTTCAGGTTTCTCCGGGAAGGTAAGTATGAGAAGCTGCACTTTTAAAAAGGAGGCGCAAGGCCTGTTTTTAACAAGGTAAGTGGTTAATTAATTACAATTTAAACATTTTTTCAACAGGTTTATCTTTTTTAGATACTTTAAAGAAAGGTAAGTTTATTTTTAGCACCATTAAAAAGTATAATTAATTTTTTCAAAAATTAAAATTTTTGTTTAAAGTAGTTAATTTATTTAACTTATAGTTATTTTAAAAATGTGATGTTTCTTTTTCAATTTATTTGAAGTTTAAGTGTGCTTTTGGGGCCGATCTCTATTCATAGATTTCACAGGTCTTCCTGTCAAATCTTTGAATGAAAATGCCCTGCTAGGATTGGCTCTCCATGGCCCACGTGATCCCAGGGGACGCTTCGAACTAACTGCGCCCCTGGGATACGCAAGCATTGCCTGCTGGCAGCTGGAGGAGGCCCAGGACCCGAAGTCCTCGTGGGCCCAAAGCACAACTGCAGGCGCGGTAGGCAAGTACGCGCGCGATGCTTGCACCCGCAGGAAGCCGGAAAGCTGAATTTCTGGCCCAGTATATTCAACAACAACAACAACAACAACAACAACAACTTGTATTTATATAGCGCCTTTAACGTAGTAAAATGTCCCAAGGCGCTGCACAGGAGTATTTTAAGACGAAAAAAATTTGACACCGAGCCACATAAGGATAAATTAGGGCAGGTGACCAAAAGCTTGTTGAAAGATGTAGGTTTTAAGGAGCATCTTAAAGGAGGAAAGAGAGGTAGAGAGGCAGACAGGTTTAGGCAGGGAATTCCAGAGCTTAGAGACTAGGCAACAGAAGGCACGGCCACCAAAGGTTGAGCAATTATAATCAGGGATCCTCAAGAGGGCAGAATTGGAGGAGCGCAGATATCTCGGGGGGTTGTGGGGCTGAAGGAGATTACAGAGATAGGGAGGGGTGAGGCCACGGAGGGATTTGAAAACAAGGATGAGAATTTTGAAATCGAGGCGCTGCTTAAGACAGAGATCGATAGATTTTTGAATATTAAGGGAATCAAGGGATATGGGGATAGTGCGGGAAGGTGGAGTTGAGGTAGAAGATCGGCCATGATCTCATTGAATGGCGGAGCAGGCTCGAAGGGCCAAATGCCCGACACCTGCTCCTATTTCTTATGTTCTTATGCTCCTCCAAGTTTATGAATGTGAAGTGGGCTGACCCCATCGTAACTTCCAGGAGAAGCCGAATTTTAATATTTGGGGTGAGCTCCAGATGTGAGTAACGTTGACCATTGGCAGCTTGTTGGTTGGGAGTAGGAAGCCAGCATTTAAGATCCTGCAGCTGCTAAATGGGCCAGTCACGTCACGGGAGTTCCTGCAACCATACCCATCGGTGCAGGAACGCCTATAAGGGAGTCATCTCTCCCTAACAGCTGAACGAACTAACAAGATTTGAGTGTGGTAGGCGTTATTCACCCATAGAGAGACTGAACTATTACTGAGAAGAATAATGGACTTTGAAATTTCAGGGGGTGGAGTGCAGTGTAACGTATTGATATGTAAAACCACATCTGGGCTATTGCTATCTGGTAAAGAAATAGCAGTTTAGAATCTGGGGAGGAAGTGCTAGTTTGACCTGGAAGTGTCAGGAGTCATGTATCAATAGAAAAGTTGGTGCAATAATCAAACCATTGTTTTTTTTTTCCAGAGCTGTTGCCTTGTGTGTCTTCTTCGAACTAGCTCATGTAATTATTACAGGGATATCAAAAGTACTTCATTGGCTGTAAAGCGCTTTGGGACATCCTGAGATCGTAAAAGACGTGATATAAACGCAAGTCTTCTTCTTCTATTATAGATGGGACATTTGGAATTCAGAGAAACCAGACAGGAATGTCCAGAGGAGCAAGTTGGCTGATCCCTGCTTGTTTGGTGGGGTAAATTTGAGAGGTCGCACAACACCAGGTTATAGTCCAACAGTTTTATTTGAAATCACAAGCTTTCGGAGCTATCGATTGCTCCTTCCTCTCTTCACCTGAGGAAGGAGCAATCGATAGCTCCGAAAGCTTGTGATTTCAAATAAAACTGTTGGACTATAACCTGGTGTTGTGCGACCTCTCAATTTTGTCCACCCCAGTCCAACACCGGCATCTCCGCATCATGTTTGGTGGGGTACCAGGGGTTTGAGAAATGTTGGTGCTCCCTTCGTGTCCTAATGAATGCTCTCCCTGTTTTCATGTTGGCCTTGTTATTCAAAAGTGGGGTTCAATGATTGGGCGAAGATGGTGCTGAGCAGTTTAGGGGGTACAGTAGTGTCGTGGTTATGTTACTGGACTAATAATCCAGAGAACGTGAGTTCAGATCCCACCACAGGAGTTTGAGAATTTGAATTCAGTGCTGGCACTGCATCAGTAAGAGTGACCACAGAGCAGTGTATGACTCTATTCCCACACCAACGTGGTTGACTGTTAACTGCTCTCTGAAGTGGCCTCGCAAGCCACTCGGTTTAGGGATGGGCCATCAGTGGCTGCCTTATCAGCGATACTCACACCAAGAGTGGCTCAGTGGGTCGCACTCTCGCCTCTGCATTAGAAGGTTGAGGGTTCAATTCCACTCCAAAAACTTCAGCACAAAATCGAGGCTGACACTCCAGTGGAGTACTGAGCGAGTGCTGCACTGTCGGGGGTGTCGCCCTTTGGATGAGACGTTAAACCGAGGCCCCATCTGCTCTCTCAGGTGGATTTCATGGAACTAAGTTGAAGAAGAACAGGGGAGTTCTCCCTAGTGTCCTGGCCAATCTTCGTCCCTCAACCAACATCACAAACAGATTATCTGGTCATTAACTCATTGCTGTATATGGGAGCTTGCTGTGCACAAATTGGCTGCCGCGTTTCCCACATTACAACAGTCACTACACTTCAATAAAAGTACTTCATTGGCTGTAAAATGCTTTTGGATGTCCTGAAAAGTGCTCTATAAATGCAAGTCTTTCTTTCTTAATGATTGCAATTCTTGTCTATGTACTAGAAATGAGCCTTCTGAATGCAGAGTCAAACAATTACAAGTTTATTAAGGGTTACGTGAGCATACTCACAGACAACACACAGTGCTGCATTGCTGAAGAAAGATCACACATTGCAGCTCCATTTTCCAGATCTCTATCTTCTGTTTCATCTTCTTTTAACCTCACGTTCCAATTTTGCCGATTTCGTATCTTTCTCACTACATTACCTCACATGATCTTGATGCACTTTACATCAACAACAACAACTTGTATTTATACAGCGCCTTTAACACAGTAAAACGTCCCAAAACAAAACAAAATTTGACACCGAGCCACATAAGGAGAAATTAGGGCAGGTGACCAAAAGCTGGGTCACAGAGGTAGGTTTTAAGGAGGGTTTTAAAGGAGGGAAAGAAGTGGTGGTGAGGTAGAGCTGGGTGTTGTCAGCGTACATGTGGAATCTGATGCTGTGTTTTCGGATGAGGTCGCCGAGGGGCAGCATGTAGATGAGGAATGGGAGGGGGCCAAGGGTAAATCCTTGGGGGACACCAGAGGTAATGATGCGGGAGCAGGAAGAGAAGCCATTCCAGGTGATTCTCTGGCTACGATTTGATAGATAAGAGTGGAACCAGGCGAGTGCAGTCCCACCCAGCTGGACGATGGTGGAGAGGCATTGGAGGAGGATGGAGTGGTCAACTGTGTCAAAGGCTGCAGACAGGTCGAGAAGGATGAGGAGGAATAGTTTACCATGGTCACAGTCACATAGGATTTCATTTGTGACTTTGATAAAAGCCGTTTCGCTACTGTGGCAGGGGCAGAAACCTGATTGGAGGGATTCAAACATGGCGTTCTGGGATAGATGGGCACGAACTTGGGAGGAGACAACACGTTCAAGGACCTTGGAGCATGATGAATTGAGATGGAGGTTGAAATCACCGAGGATGAGAAGTCGCTCAGTGCAGAGGCTGAGGGAGGAAAGCAGTGAAGATATCTCGGTGAGAAACTTGGCGTGGTACTTGGGTGGGTGGTAGAGAACAAGGAATTTAAATGAGAGGTGAGAGGGGTGGAATCAGGTGAGACGTTCAAAGGAGGAGAAAGTGCCGGAGGAGTAGGGGGACAGACCAAGGAGTGATTTGGTGATGAGAGCCACACCGCCACCACGGCGGTCTGAGCGGGGCAAGTGGTGCAAGGTATAGCCAGGCAGGGAGGCTTCATTTAAGGGTAAAGTGTCATCATCCCTCAGCCAGGTTTCTGTCAAGGCCATGATGTCGATGCAATCATCCATGATAAGCTCACGGATGGCAAGGGCCTTGTTCACATGTGAATGGACATTCTGGCGGGAGATGCGGAGAGGGTCGGTGATGGTTGCCCCACTGCCAGAGTCCACAGGGTCAGCGCTGGGGGGGATGAGTTGGACGGGGAGCAGATTGGCAAGATTAGCCCCCAGTGGGTGCGCTGGGCGGGAAGGGTCAGCGAGAGGGTAGGATGGGAGAGTTGGGGTTGCTGCTCATGAGGAGGCAGCGACGAGTGCCACGGTGAGCCCTTCGTAGGATGTCAAGAGAGGCACAGAGGGAGTGTGTCAGCTTAATCTAAGTGGGAGTCAAGCCTGGGATGGCGGCAGGAGAGTAGGAAGTTTGAAGATTAATGAAGGGATTTGGGTGGGCAGAGCTCCTGAGAGAGGAGAAATGAAAGGAGGCATGACGACAGGAGAGCGTGTTCAAGGAGGGGTAGAGAGAAAAGAAAAATGGTAAGAATAAAAGTGGAAATAGAAGTGATTGGCTCGGGTCCGGAGCGGCAGCCAAAAGGTGCATGCGAATGGACACAGGGAAAAGTCAAGTTATAGGCCTGGTTATGTTGTAAATATTAGGATACATATATCCTGGTAGTAACAGGGAATAGATAGGAGACAATAGGAGGGAGTCTAGAGTTAAAGTCAGAGGTCCCATGGAGGGATAGAGTTGGCCTAAGTAGGGTGGAGTCAGCACTGAGCATCGATGAACTGTTCTCCAAGTTCGGAGACAGGTGTAACGGATGAATGAAACCCAGAAGCTATTTGAAGGGTAAGAGAATTGGAGGATGGAGGTTATTTCCATGGGAATGAGGATCCAGGAGATGTGCATAATCAGTTGCGGAGCCAAAAGATGATGGCAAAGTTGGAGGTCACCGTAGATCAGAAGCGGCGGAGTAATGTAACCCACTAGCCAGAAATCAACAAAGCTGAAAAACCAGTAGAACGAGTCACCCAGCTCAGCAGAGAACAGCAGCGGTGGGGGAAAGGCTCTAGATGATCAATGTTACTTTAACATTTTAGCAGCAGAACAGCAAATCAGAGACACAGCAGAGGAGTCTTAAGGTGTAATCCAGTGCAGAAGCCTAGTCATGTAATCCAGTGCAGAAGTGTAGTCGTGTAATCCAGTGCAGAAGTGTAGTCGTGTAATCCAGTGCAGAAGTGTAGTCGTGTAATCCAGTGCAGAAGTGTAGTCGTGTAATCCAGTGCAGAAGCGTAGTCTTGATGTCCAGAGAAGTCCAGGAATTCAGAAACCAAATTTGAGAAGAGATCCAGCAGTTCAATGAGAGAAGCAGAGAGCAGGCATAGGGGTGCGGGAATGGGTAATGGCAGTTTAAAATAGCAATTAACTTGAAGTTAGGGCTAAAATGCACCAACTGTTGGAGCCAGAGGAACTTGAACAGTGGGAGAGAAAGGGCAAAGGATGGCAGGAGATTTCCATGGACAGAGGTGAAGCAATGAAGAGCTCACCTATGGAACTGCCAGCCTAGCAGCAGCTATCTTAATACCCGAGAGCCTGTTCTCACCAGTCTTTATCAAAACGATCCAGACTCTCTAAACATCTACCTCCTAAGGTCTTCTTTAACTTTCAGGGTCCAGAAATGCTGGTGTTTAGGATTAGCAAGGTTGGTCCAGAACGCTAGCAGAAACTGCTATGTCAGCTGCTGTGTCTCAGTTGGTGTAGCACCTCTCACCTCTGAGTCAGAAGGTTGTGGGTTCAAGTCCCGCTCCAGAGACTTCAGCACAAAAATCTAGGCTGACACTCCCAGTGCAGTACTGAGGGAGCGCTGCACTGCTCAATTTAGTACTTGGCTTCTTGTAAACTCACTGGCATGACATTACACCGAGGGCATGACATTACACCGAGGCCCCGTCTGCTCTCTTGGGAGGACGTACAAGATCCCATGGCACTATTTCGAAGAAGAGCAGGGGAGCTATCCCCGGTGTCCTGGGGCCAATATTTATCCCTCAATCAGCATCACTAAAAACAGATTATCTGGTCATCATCTGGACACGCTACAGCCCTCTGGACTCAATATCGAGTTCAACAATTTTAGATCATAACCTCAGCTCCAATCACATTTATATTTTATTTTTTCATCCACCCTTTTATTTGCCCCCCCCCCCCCACTTTCTTTTTCCTCCTAGAAGCTGGCAGCTGTCCTTCATTCTGCCAGTGGATTTCACACTTCTTTCAGCCTTAACCTGTCACATTAACACCACCTCTCGCCTTGCATATCTCTTAATATCTCTTAATGTCTCTTAATCTCCCCTTTTGTTCTTTCATCCCCTCCCGCTTTTCCCAGCTTTATCCTGGCCTTAAATCGATTTGATTTCCGGCTCTTTCCAGTTCTGACGAAAGGTCATCGACCTGAAACGTTAACTCTGTTTCTCTCTCCACGGATGCTGCCTCGCCTGCTGAGTTTTTCCAGCGTTTTCTGTTGTTATCTGGTCATTATCACATTGCTGTTTGTGGGAGATTGCTGTGCGCGTTTCCCACATTACAACAGTGACTCCACTTCAAAAAGTACGTCATTGGCTGTAGTGCGTTTTGGGACATCCTCAGGTCGTGAAAGGCGCTATATAAATACAAGTCGTTCTTTTTAACTTTAGGCTTTAGTACAAAGTCGACACTTTTACTTACAAAATGGATTGCTTCACTAGCTCTCGCTCCCCTAACAATGAGAATGAATACACAAAAGAAACACAAACAGTGAATAATTTTCCAGTTTCCTTTGAAGGATCTGAAGGGGGCTGCAATTGCTTTATAATAAAAAAAAGATATATTTCACTGATGGGATCATCGCTAGATGAAAATAGGTCAATAATATTAAAATGGAAATTGCGAGTTAATCCATCCATAACAAAGTGGCAGAGTAATGAGATGGCCAACACGATACGAAAGTAAGGGAATCAGCGATGACCTTTCCAACGAGACCTGGAAACCATCTGAGCGTTAGATGGAGGTTACGACTATATTCAGATCTTCAGGTCGTCTCATTTGCTGAAGTACTAGTATCGGACGAGGTAAAACACGCTGCACACCGAACACTGTGAACACTGCCACAGGGCGACGAGGCCAGGTTAAGATACTTGCGGTAAGGGAACGTACGAAAGGACAGACTGTGGCGTGACTGCGATAATTCGCCACTTATTGCTCCTTTGTAGGGATTGCGAGTTCGGGCACAGTAGGAATAGGAAGAGCTTTTAAATTCTTTTTTAAATGTGTTTTTCTGTACGTCCCATCAAGGGGGTGGGGGGGGGTCGCGGGGGGGTTAACAATGAAAACTGCATATGAAATATAAATACACAGAGGGAAAAAAATGAGGACAGCAAGGCCCATTTTGAAAAGGGCCCTGACATACATTTCAATAATAATGTTTTTGCTAAGGGATGGGAGATATTTGAAGTCTATTGCATTACATGGTTCTGAAATCTGACTCTAATGTAACCGTGCAAACAACTTTTAATACATGTCTTTGATACATAATAATAAAAAAAAAGCAGTTTCCGAAAAGTCTTTATTGCCTCATCGTGAAGTACAGTAATTCAAAATGGAATCTAAGTTGTAGCTGGGAGCAAGATATTACAGTGGATCTGTTGAGTTGTACTACAGCTTAAATAATTTATTTCCCTACATAGAAAGAAAGAGGGGATTTTCAATTCTCTTACTAAAATGTTATTCCATAAATACTTTAGCAGTATTTACATATTTATGAAACTAAAAAATTGATATTGTGCTTTGTTATATTCTCTTACTGTCTGCCTAAAGGGGTAACGGAAATATATAACAATAAACAGTAACTGGAGATGAACTCTGAGTTAGATCCAGTCAATTCTGGCCTCTTGTGCATTCCCGGCTTCTTTCTCCCCACCATTGGCGGCCGTGCCTTCAGCTGCCTGGGCCCTAAGCTCTGGAATTCGTTCCCTAAACCTCTCCGCCTCTCTACCTCTCTCTCTCCTCCTTTGAGAAGCTCCTTAAAACCCACCTCTTTGACCCAGCTTTTGGTCAACTGCCCTAAATGCCTCCTTCTTGGACTCGGTGTCGAGATTTGTCTGATTACGCTCCTCCTGTGGAGCGCCTCGGGACGTTTGATGACGTTACAGACGCGATACTGATGCAGATTGCTGTTGTTGCGCTGCTAACGTTGGAATGCTATGGCCCGAGCTTGTCCCTTCACATTCCGGCATTCTAGGATTTGTGGGGGGCCTGAAGTTACGGTGCTTCCGATGGCGTACGCTGTCAGAAGCCTTCGGAAAGGCCCCCGCAAGTTCCGGGTTTCCGTAGGCGCTGCGCTTGCGCGCAAACCCGGAACTCGCGATCTGTCGAGTTTCGCATTGATAGATCCTTCGCAGCCGCAGCAAAATCACTGTCGCTGGCACAGCGTTGGGGCGATTTGCCCAACTACTACCCAGCGAATGCCCAGGAAACCCTTACGCCTGGTGAAAGCAGGCGTAAGGCCTTCTTTCACCAGCGTAAAGGTTAAAATAATTTTTTTTTTAAATGATTAAAACGTACACATACATTTAAAATTAGTTTAGGAAAATTTTGGCCCGTTTTAAAATGTTTACCTTTATTTTTCAAAAAATTACATTTTAATTTTACATCCTTAATGAAAGGGTCTTTTAATTAATTTTGAACATGTGATGATTTATTTTTATTTCAGTGTTGTGAAAGTGTGTTTTTTAGGGGTTCCTATTATGCTCATGGGGATTCTGTACGTAAATGGAATCCCCAGAAGCATCATAGGAACCCCCCTTCCTGATTGTGATCCCAGGGACGCTGGCGAACCGCCTGCGCCCCGGGATCCGTGGGCCTTTCCCCAGGCATAGGCCCGCAGGCCCAGGACCGCAAGAGTCCGAAGCTCCGGAGACACCAGGTACGTTCAGATTTTTTTTTTCAGTTCGGAGGTGTCTTCTTCTGGTACGCCTCCAACCGCAAGTTCAGGGCCAATGTTTGACAGACATCAAGGATGCAAGAAGGGTAAGACTTTATTTATTTGGAGCCTATTAGTTCTAAAACCACCTCATGTGCTATGAATTACTTTGAGGTGGGACTGACCTTGTGTAGGCAAAGCCTGGGCTCTTTTTGGACGCAGTGCGATCCCACAAACAGTGACGACTAACCTACCTTTGTGGATTTTGGTTGAAGAAGAAGGAATGATAGCCCGGGCACGAGGAGAACTCGCTGCCCTCCTTCATCGAATAGTGTCATGGAATCTGCACCGCCCCCCCCCCCCTAGAACTAAAGCAATGGACAGCATCCTCCTCAGTCCCTCGGTACTGGACGGGAAGATCAGCCTAGGTGACGTGGTTATCTCCTGAAGTGGTGTCTGAGCCCGCAGCCTTCTGAGTTCGAGGTGAGAGTGACAATAAGTTAAAATTAGTATGGATGATACTTCATGAGGCAGCGGTGGACATGGGCTAACCAGGTAACTCATGAGCAACAATGGGTGAGATGGAACAATACTGGCCAACTTAGCCAGGAGAAGAAATGCCAATCTGTACATGCAACCTGTAATTGACAGTTTACTGGGAAGAAACAAAATTGGCTATAAATTCATAAGAAACATAGAAACATAGAAAAATAGGAGCAGGAGTAGGCCATTCGGCCCTTCGAGCCTGCTCTGCCATTCAATATGATCATGGCTGTCCTCTATCTCAATACCATATCCCGCTCTCTCCCCATACCCCTTGATGCCTTTTGTGTCTAGAAATCTATCTATCTCCTTCTTAAATATATTCAGTGACTTGGTCTCCACAGCCTTCTGTGGTAGAGAATTCCACAGGTTCACCACCCTCTGAGTGAAGAAATTTCTCCTCATCTCAGTCCTAAATGTCCTACCCCATATCCTGAGACTGTGACCCCCCTCGTTCTAAACCCCCCAGCCAGGGGAAACATCCTCCCTGCATCCAGTCTGTCTAGCCCTGTCAGAATTTTATACGTTTCAATGAGATCCCCTCTCATTCTTCTAAACTCCAGTCAATACATGCCTAGTCGACCCAATCTCTCCTCATACGACAGTCCTGCCATCCCAGGAATCAGTCTGGTGAACCTTCGCCGCACTCCCTCTATGGCAAGTATATCCTATCACAGTACTCCAGGTGTGCTCTCACCAAGGCCCTGTATAACTGTAGTAAGAAACATAGGAATTAGGAGCAGGAGTAGACCATTTGGCTCCTCGAGCCTGCTCCGCCATTCAATAAGATCATGGCTGATCTTCGACCTCAACTCCACTTTCCTGCCCCATCCCCATATCCCTTGATTCTCTGAGTGCCCAAAAATCTATCGATCTCTGTCTTGAATATACTCAACGACTCAAAGCCGCTCCAGTTTTTTGGCCGTTAATGGGCCTAATGAAGCCCTAATATGGTCGGGCAGAAAGCGCGCGTGCATTTCTGGCCTAAAGTGCACCGCTCGTCATATCGGGAAAGAACAACAAAAATCGTCATGCAGTGTCCATGTCTGAAACAGGTGTTAGGACCTTTGCATATGGTTTTCATAATCGTGGAGGCTTCACAAGTACTGAAATGTCGGGGAGATAATTCTTTCAGCTTTTTGTACAGGTTTAGTGACTAAATGCCCAGTGACAGGCTCGGGTGTATGGCTGAGTGGGCCATATACTCTCACCTCTGAGTCAGAAGGCTGTGGGTCCAAGCCCCACTCCCCAGCCTTGAGTACATAATCTAGGCTGACACTCCAGTGCGGTACTGAGAGAGTGCTGCAATATCGGGAAGTGCCTTACTATCGGAGGTGCCGTCTTTTGCATCAGATGCTGAACTACCTCTTAGGTGGACTTAGGAATCCCACGGCGCTATTTGAAGAAGAGTTCTCCCCAAGGCTTGGCCAATATTTATCCCTCAACCAACACCACTAAGACGGATTACCTGGTCGTTATCACATTGCTGTTTGTGAGAGCTTGCTGTGCACAATTTGGCTGCCGAGTTTCCCACATAACAACATTGACTACACTTCAAAAAGTACTTCATTGGCTGTCAAGCACTGTGCGGCGTCCTGAGGTCATGAAAGGCGCTACAGAAATGCAAGTCCTTTCCTTTTGTTTCTGGTCTCACAATGAAAAAAAAAACGGAACCTGTTTGGGCCTCTTCTGGTTCTGGATCCTCTTCCCCCCTGTCTTCACCTGGCGGGCAATGCCCAGCGGCCTCCCCGCTCAGGTGACCGTTTGAAATCGCAGTCTTGGCCAGATGGCTTCATCGGAATCCGATCTGCATCTTTAAAGAAGGACCCCGTCGGCTTCAGGCGGGCGTCCTTGTCGCCTGTTCAGAAGAGAAGGTTATAGGTTAAGGTGGAGGGAGTCGTTCGGGACGTCGTCGGGTAAGTCATCAGGCGGGGAGGGTTAAAATCGCCCCGCCTGCTTAATGCACCATATCACTCAGTCTCCGTTGAGGGAACGTTAGTGTTTAATTGATGTCATGACCAAGTGACTCTTCCCTCTTTCCACGATGGCTCTGAAGTCAAAGATTAAAGGCAAGAAAAGGACAGACTTCTATTTCTTTCGCACCTTTCACGACCTCAGGACGTCTCAAAGTACTTTACAGCCAATGAAGTACTTTTGAAGCGTAGTCACTGATTGTAATGTAGGAAACGCGGCAGCCAATTTGCGCACAGCAAGCTCCCACAAAACAGCATTGAGATAACGACCAGATATTCTGTTTTAGTGATGTGGGTTGAGGGATAATGTCTTGCCTCCAAAACACGGCACCTCCGACATTACAGCGCTCCCTCAGTACTGCACTAGAGCGTCAGCCTGGATTATGTGCTCAAGTCTCTGGAGCGGGATTTAAACTCACAGGAACGTAACCTTCTGATTCAGAGGCGAGAGCGCTACCCCCGCTGTTGCCATATTTGAGGAATCTTCCTCCTTCTCTCTGGGCTGGATCACAGCTCAGTTTTGAAACACAAGCCATTGCTTTCTCTGATGGTGATGGATTCAAACCTGGGCCTGAGCAATGAAATAGCTGTAAATCTGACTAGGACAGCCCAGTCCCCATCTAAGCTACAAGATTTATCCAGCTATCTCTGGATGGGATTGAAGGCTTGGTTTAGAAGCTAAAGACCTATATTCTAATGCAATGCTACCATGGAATCTCCATCAGAGAAGCGATCTTCATCTCCTCGGTTTCAGCTAGATTAAAAAAATCAGAAAGTTAGCAATAAGAAGGAAAGTCAGGTATTTGCTTCGTTGGAAGAGAAAATAAACTAAAGTCTAGAACCTGAGCTCTGCAATGTCAATATATAAGCTTGAACTAAAGGGCCCATCCGATAAGGTGGTGGGAGGTGCGCTCTCGGTGTAGGAACATAGGCAGGAACATAGCAACAGGAGCAGGCCATTCAGCCCCTCGAGCCTGTTCCGCCATTTAACGGCCAGGCCTCATTTTAACATTCATGGCAAGCTGCGAGTGCTTCATCGGCAGCTTGCCGTTCAGGGAGTGTGGGGGGGGGGGGAGTTGAGGAAATCCAGCAGCTTCTACATGGAGCCGAGGTGGAAGTAATGAGTTCAAGGCTGGGGGTGGGAGGGTGGGGGGGAGCGGGGGGGGGGGGTGATGGGGACAGCAGGGGTGGGGGAAAGGCCAGAAGGTGGGAAGATTTTGTAGGGCTCGGAAAAGCATATGTTTACGTATAAAACGTACCTTTCCTGTTGGTGTGTGTGTGTGAGACCCACAGTGGTCACTTTAAGATCCACCAGTTCTTTTGCCTTGTGCCAACAACAACAACAACTTTCATTTATACAGTGCCTTCAGTGTAGTAAAATGTCCCAAGGTGCTCCACAGGAGCGTTATCAAACAAAATCTGCCCGCCGCACTCTCCCCGCCCATTGTTGCCTCAGTATTATGTCCTCGGACCCTGATTTTTGCATGTTACAACTCGGCTCCCGCCTGAAACAGGCAGGTTGCCCGGGGCAGCCCTTGTTGCAGGCCCCAAACAAAATGGCGGCCGGGCAGAGCGGAAGCGGGAACAAGGGCGCTAAGTTTCGCCTGCGACTTTCGGAGCGCGAACACCGTGTTCTCGCTTGGCGGAGGCTGTGAAAATCGGCTCCTGACATTTTGAACGGGTTTCGCGTACAGTTGAAATAACGGGAAAAGTAATTTAATCGGAATGTGTTGAGCGTTTGGACATGAATATTTCACAGTGGCATTTATAGGCTTTTAGGACCAGTAGTTCTGCACTGTTTCACTTGCAACACGAAAGCTCAGCCGATCCTGCATCCTAATAGTTTCTCTCAGATTCTCTCTTTATTTTTACCAGAGGGCGAGGAAACATTAAATCCCAATTGATGCTGAAGGGTGCCGGATCGGAGGTGAAAAGCGACTAGGGAAGGCAACGCAAAGCCGGAGACAGCGAATTGCCAGCCCGATGTGCGCACAATTTGCCGGATTTTTTTTTCCCCGTTGATGATGTACAGTAAACTCTCGTTTAAACGGCACCTAATCAACCGGAATTCTTTAATAACCGGCAAAACAGATGACCGGTAATCTTGCCGAATCCATCCATTTTTTCGTTTTTCCGAGTTTCCCGCGGTGGCCGAGTTAGTCACTGGTTTTTATTTATTTTTTGTCTTAAAAATTGCCTACCTCTCGGTTTATCCAGAATTTTTAATCAACCGGCACCATCCCGGTCCCGTCGGTGCCGGACACGAAAGAGTTTACTGTATTGTAGCAAAGAAAATCGGGCGGGGTGTGAAGCGGGTTCCCGATGCGCCATCGCCCATTCTGTACCGCCGCCCAAGACGCATCTCACCCCCGACCCCCCCCACCGCCCCCAGTCGAGCCTGCGGAAAGCCACAGGTGAAGGGGCAGATGGGCACGGACGGGCTCCTGAGCTGTATTCTAACCAGATACACAGAGCCAGGGTCTGGTATCGATACTGGTGTTGCACCATTTGACAACAACAACTTGCACTTGAGTAGCGCCTTCAATGTAGTAAAACATCCCAAAGCGCGTCACAGGAGCGATTATCAGACAAAGTCGGACACTGAGCCACATAAGGAGATATTAGGACGGATGGCTAAAAGTTGGTCAAGGAGGTAGGATTTAAGGACCGTCTTTAAAGGAGGAGAGGGAAGCGGAGAGGTGTGGGGAGGGAATTCTAGAGCTTAGGGCCCCAGGCAGCTGAAGGCACAGCCGCCAATGGTGGAGCGATGGAAATCGGGGATGCGCAAGAGGCCAGAATTTGAGGAGCGCCAAAATTTGGGAGGGTTGTAAGGGCTGGAGGAGGTCATAGAATAGAATAGAAATTTACAGCACAGAAGGAGGCCATCCAGCCCATCTGGTCTGTGCTGGCTGACAAAGAGCTATCCAGCCTAATTCCAGCACTTGGTTCGTAGCCTTGCTGGTTTCGGCACTTCAAGTGCATATCCAAGTACTTTTTAAATGTGATGAGGGTCTCTGCCTCTACCACCCTTTCAGGCAGTGAGTTCCAGACCCCCACCACCCTCTGGGTGAAAAAAGTTCTCCTCAACTCCCCTCTAAACCTCTGACCAATTACTTAAAATCTATACCCCCTGGTTATTGACCCCTCTGCTAAGGGAAATAAGTACTTCCTATCTATTCTATCTGGGCCCCTCATAATTTTATACACTAAATCACAATTTTATACTCTAGATCACAAAGACCGCCTACATCCACGTTTGTAACATCGCCCGTCTCCGCCCCAGCCTCAGCTCATCCGCTGCTGAAACCCTCATCCATGCCTTTGTTCCTCTAGACTTGACTACTCCAACGCACTCCTGGCTGGTCTCCCACGTTCTACCCTACGTAAACTTGAAGTCATCCAAAACTCGGCTGCCCGTGTCCTAACTCGCACCAAGTCCCGTTCACCCATCACCCCTGTGCTCGCTGACCTACATTGGCTCCCGATTAAGCAGTGCCTCGATTTCAAAATTCTCATCCTTGTTTTCAAATCTCCCCATGGCCTCGCCCCTCCCTATCTCTGTAATCTCCTTCAGCCCCACAACCCTCTGAGATATCTGCGCTCCTCTAATTCTGCCCTCTTGAGCATCCCTGATTATAATTGCTCAACCGTCGGTGGCCGTGCCTTCTGTTGCCTAGGCCCTAAGCTCTGGAATTCCCCACCTCGCTACCTCTCTTTCCTCCTTTAAGAGGCTCCTTAAAACCTACCCCTTTGACGAAGCTTTTGGTCACCTGCCCTAATTTATCCTTATGTGGATCAGTGTCAAATTTTTTGTCTTAAAATATTCCTGTGCAGCGCCTTGGAACGTTTTACTACGTTAAAGGCGCTGTATAAGTACAAGTTGTTGTTGTTGTTGATAGGGAGGGGCAAGGCCATTGAGGGATTTAATAAAACAAGGATGTGATTTTTTAAATCGAGGTGTTGCCGGACCAGAAGCCAATATACGTCAGGCAGCAGAGTGCAGCGAAGGTTCACCAGACTGATTCCTGGGATGGCAGGACTGTCGTATGAGGAGAGATTTGGTCGACTAGGCCTGTATTCACTGGAGTTTAGAAGAATGAGAGGGGATCTCATTGAAATGTATAAAATTCTGACAGGGCGAGACAGAATGGATGCAGTGAGCATTTTTCCCCTGGCTGGGGGGTCTAGAACGAGGGGTCACAGTCTCAGGATATGGGGTAGGACATTTAGGACTGAGATGAGGAGAAATTTCTTCACTCAGAGGGTGGTGAACCTGTGGAATTCTCTACCACAGAAGGCTGTGGAGGCCAAGTCACTGAATATATTTAAGAAGGAGATAGATAGATTTCTAGACACAAAAGGTATCAAGGGGTATGGGGAGAGAGGGGGAATATGGTATTGAGATAGAGGATCAGCCATGATCATATTGAATGGCGGAGCAGGCTCGACGGGCCGAATGGCCTACTCCTGCTCCTATTTTTCTATGTTTCTATACATTACTTAGGTGCCGACCAAGTCAAGCTAAGCTAAGTCTCTACGGCGCGTTAAAAATATCTGGTTTTTTTTAGAAAGCAGAAAGATCCATTTTTGTAAAGCAGTAACACGGAGACAGTGAGCTCTTTCGTTCAGGCAGCAGAAAGTTGCATTCTTATGTTTGATTAAAGAATATGTCGATAAGAGCTTTCCCCTTGGGGCTAAATTTGTTGTGCAGCTCGCAGTAAATTAGCACAGATTCCATTACACTCAAAGTGCAAAATTATCATCATGAACATAATGAAAGACGAGAGCGGAAAGGCTACAGCCAGCAGTTGATAGCAGCAATTCCACTGCAATTTCATCTGAAGATGTTTATGTGCAGGGACATGCCTGCATTAAAAACAGTTTTAAAAATAAAATTGTTCCGTCGCACTCAGAATTTACAAGAAGCGGAAGAACCTTTTTCCATCCTTGTATCTTTACTTAGCCTCATTACAAAATCTGAGGGAAACCATTCTGCTGCGGTCTATTAACAGCATGGTAGCCTAACGCTTTATCCTACTGGACGGGAAAACCCAGTGTTCATGTGCTCAACGCTCACTATGGCAACTTATGGGCGCGATCTTGCCAGCCCTGGGGAGGCGGGTACGGAGGCGGGACTGCCGGGAAAATGGCAGAATCTGGGGGCGGGTGCCCAACCCGCCTCCGTGCCACCTTGCCAGGAGGCGGGTAGCCGACCCGCACCGGGTCCCGTCTCCTTGGAGGCGGGAAGGGGATTAGTGCCACTTATCTGCCTGTTAACAGGTAGTTAACAGGCAGATAAGAGGATTATCCCCATTTTGCCCACACAAGTGTGGGCTTCCCGAAGGCTCTGAACCCTGCCAGGGTCACCGAGGCGAGTAGTGGGTCAGCGGGGGGCAAAAGTGCGCTGTGAAGGTAAGTGATGGGTGCAAGTGTGGAGAGGTGAGTATGTGAGGTAAGTGGAAAGTGTTAGAAAAAGTTTACTTACCTTTGTTTCTTCCTGCAGGCTTCAGTCGGTGGGGATGCGGAGAGTCTCACACCTCCGCGGCAGAGAAGACAGATGGCCGCTGCATTCTCCAATGTGACAACCATCTAATTTCTGCAAAAGAAAGAGCTTTGATGAGGTCTTGAATACAAGAACTCATCAAATTACATAGAATGTCAGTGTTTGACAGCTTCACAGAGCTGTCAAACGATGACAATTCATCTGTCAAAAATTTTTGACAGATGAAACGTCATATGTTGACGTTCTCTGTAACCGGCTTTCCCTTAATTAGCCGGCTAACAAGGTCAATCAAGGGAAAATACCGTGGGTTGGCCAGAAGTTGATGGAGGCGGGACTGAAACCTGACAAGTGGGAGTCCCGCCTCCAAAAGCTCCCCATTGGCAAAATCCAGCCCTATGAAATTGAATTCACTTAGGAAAGCTGCTAATTTGTTATGGAAATCCAACTGCGTTCTAACCATTGCTGCATTAACCAGAGTTCGGGTCCTGTATTGATACAGCTATTGAGTCATTGAATTTGATCGTAGAATCATAGGCCCCGAGTCTAAAGAACAGAAGATCATAAGAACATAGGAATTAGGAGCAGGACTCGGCCATATGACCCTTCAAGCCTGCGCCGCCATTCAATAGGATCATGGCTGATCTTCGACCTCAACTCCACTTTGCCGCTCGATCCCCATATCCCTCGATTTCCCCCAGGGGAGGTGCAGTGAATGCAAGCCCCGAAGCGGGCAGCACACCCGGGGGAGGGGGTTGGAGGGTCCGGGCACGCGGAGGCCAGGCCCAAGCTTAAAGGCCATGCCGTCATTTGAATTAACATTCTCTGACTCCCAGCTGAGCCTGGCCACTACCTGGCCGATGGGCGGGAACAGGAGGCCATAGTCGGGGACCCCGTAGGAACAGTCCCCACCAGGCAGTCAAGGGGGGTGCGGGGTTGGGGGGGGAGGCTTGTGGAAGTGATCAGCAACAACAACTTGCATTTATATAACGCCTTTAATGTAGTAAAACGTCTCAAGGTGCTTCACAGTAGCGATTATCAAACAACATTGAACACCGAGCCACATTATGAGGGGCTGAGATAGAGTGGATAGGGAGGGTCAATTTCCCTTAGCAGAGAGGTCAATAACCAGGGGGCACAGATTTAAAGTAATTGGTAGAACGATTAGAGGGGAGTTGAGGAGAACTTTCTTCACCCAGAGGGTGGTGGGGGTCTGGAACTCACTGCCTGAAAGGGTGGTAGAGGCAGAAACCCTCATCGCATTTAAAAAGTACTTGGATATGCACTTGAAGTGCCGTAACCTCCAGGGCTACGGACCAAGAGCTGGAAAGTGGGATTAGGGTGGATAGCTCTCTTTCGGCCGGCACAGACACGAGGGGCCGAATGGCCTCCTTCTGTGCCGTAAATTTCTATGAGTAGGAGCGATCAGGACAGACAATGAGGTAGGTTTTAAGGAGCCTTTTAAAGGAGGAGAGAGGGGTTGCGAGATTGGGGCCGGGGAGTTCTGGCTGCGATGTGGGGTGGGGCCAGGGGGAGGAAGCCCGGGGCAAAGGAGGTCCAAGGCCTACTTGTGAAGGCCCAGAGGAGCACTCCTCCTGGCCCGCAAGGAAACCTCAGGCTTCTTCTGGCCCACGATCCCCCTTTCATCAGGTTAGACCTGATGAGGAAGCCGTCACTGCTCCCCCCCCCCGCTCTCAGCCTCTGACTAAAATTGCAGATCGGGTCCTGATGACATCGTCTGCACATTTAATGTAGGTCCCCGCCACCTTCCTGTGGGTCTCCTGTTCATCTGCTCAATTGATCAGGTTAAGATCAGGACACAGCAGGAAGGCAGCGGGTCCAGAGGGGGTAAGTGACTGGCCTCATTTTAACTGCCCCCCACCAACCACCCCACCGGCCCGGTTACCACCAGACGTGGTGGGGGGAGGGGGGGGGCAATTAAAAACACTTTGTAGGAACTGTCCAATTAGTCCCACTCTCCCGCACCTTTGCAACTCTCTCCATGGCCATCCAGGGTCGTCCTTTGCCCTTTCCCCTCTTCCTGTCCTCCACTGGTTTAGATCCCAGCCTCTAATGGTGGGTTGCATTTTAGCTCAATCTACAAATTCATGCTACAAGTTTAAAATTTAAAGGTCTTGAAGCCTCCCAAAACCAAACCCCATCTTTCCCGCAACTCCATGTTAGAATCTCTCCGATCAGGTTTCCGCCCCTGCCACAGCCCTAATCAGAGTCAAAAATGACATCCTCTGTGATTGTGAACATGATGTATATTCTCTCCTTGTCCTCTCTGCAACCTTTGGCCTGGTTGACCACACCATCCTCCTCCATTACTTCTCCTCTCTTGTCCAGCTGTCTTGTACCTATCCAATCGTAGCAAGTGCATCTTCAGCAATAGCTTCCCATTTGACCCCTGCACCATTACCTCTGGAGTCTCACAAGGATCTATCCTTGGCCCACTCCTTTTCCTTATCTACATGCTATTGCTTAGTGTCATCATCATAGGCCCAGCGATGTTCACCGATGACACCCAGCTCTACCTTACTACCTCCTCTCTCGGCTACTCCACTGTCTCTGTGATGTCAGACTACATGTCCGACATCCGATAAGTCACATTTTCCTCCAGTTAAACATTGGGAAGACTGAAGCCGTCGCTTTCTGCCCTCACCACAAACTCTGTATCGTTGACACCGATTCCATCCTCCTCCCTGGCCACTGTCTCGGGTTGCCTGTCTCAGAACGAGTTTTCAATCTCGGAGTCCTATTCAACCCTAAACTAAGCTGCCAACCCATAACCCTCCATCATAAATTCTCTATTCGCCTGATTCTGATCTCCTGTGCCCCTCTCCTTTCACTTACATAAGAACATAAGAACATAAGAAATAGGAGCAGGAGTAGACCAATCGGCCCCTCGAACCTGGTCCGCCATTCAATAAGATCATGGCTGATCTGATCCTAACCTAAAATCTAAAGAACACAAGAAGTAGGAGCAGGACCCGGCCACTCAGCCCCTGGGCCCGCTCCGCCACCCACAGGGCCTTGACCGATCCGAACTCAGCCTCATGTCCAATTTCCTGCCCGCTCCCCGTAACCCCTAATTCCCTTTACTTCTAGGAAACTGTCTATTTCTGTTTTAAATTTATTTAATGATGTAGCTTCCACAGCTTCCTGGGGCAGCAAATTCCACAGACCTACTACCCTCTGAGTGAAGAAGTTTCTCCTCATCTCAGTTTTGAAAGAGCAGCCCCTTATTCTAAGATTATGCCCCCTAGTTCTAGTTTCACCCATCCTTGGGAACATCCTTACCGCATCCACCCGATCAAGCCCCTTCACAATCTTATATGTTTCAATAAGATCGCCTCATTCTTCTGAACTCCAATGAGTAGAGTCCCAATCTACTCAACCTCTCCTCATATGTCCACCCCCTCATCCCCGGTATTAACCGAGTGAACCTTCTTTGTACTGCCTCGAGAGCAAGGATGTCTTTTCTTAAGTAAGGACACCAAAACTGTATGCAGTATTCCAGATGCGGTCTCACCAATACCTTCACCATCGGCGGCTGTGACTTCAGCCATCTAGACACTACGCACTGGAATTCCCTCACTAAATTGCTCTGCCTCTGTATCTTTCTCTCCTCTTTTCAGACCCTCCTTCGAGCCCACCTCCTTGACCAAGCCCTCCTAGTATCCCCTTCATGGCTTGGCACCCAGTTCTTGTCTGATTATGTCTGTATGAAGCACCTTGTAAAGTTTTTCTAGGTTAAAGGCACTATATAAATGCAAGTTGTTGTTGTTGAATATACATTTGTAATAGGAAGAAAGACCTTAAATTGATATAAGGCCTGCCCATATCCTGAGGCAGGACATCTCAAGGTGCTACACAACTATGAAGTGTTATTGTTGTTATGAAGACAAACACAGCAGCCAATTGTGTACAATAAGGCCCCACAAACCGTAAACTGGACGAAAGACCAGTTCATCTCATTGTGTAGTGGCGCTGGTTATTTCCTAAGACACCGGAAGAACCTTGTGCCCTTCTTTACATATTTCCGTGGGATCTTTTACATTCAGATGAGGCCTTGGTGTGACGCTTGATCTGATGGGTGGCCCTTCCTAAAATGCAGAAGCTCCCTTAGCACTGCACTGAAGTGTCAGCCTGGATAATTCGGCACCTTTTATTGTCCAATTAACAGCTTTTTATTGTCCAACCCACAACGTTTTTGATTTAAAGTTGAGCATTTCACCAACTGAACCAAGCTGAAACATTCTTCATTGTTGGCATGTCACTCTGTGCTGAGTGTAATTATCGCTTTGTCACGTACCAAAATGTAAAAAGGGGTGCCTTGTTTCTGTCATATTTGTTGTGATAATTATAATTTAATATCTATCACCCAGTCCTTGTGGAATATTGTTCACTCACAAAAAGGCAAAACTATAGTAAGAATATTTCAAGGATGTTCAAATTACTGAATGCTCAAACCCTTCCTCTTGCTAATCCTTTCTGTGATGTCTCTAATGATAATTGCACCCAGCCAGTGATGGGCATGTCAAATTGTAACTTAACAAGTCTCGACTGAATCTTACATAATGGGCCAGATATTCGAACTCCCACGGGTGTGTACGAGGCGTGTACGCGCCCATAGGGGCCTCGCAAGTGCCGGTTTCAGGAATGCGAAGGGCCTGCGCGGGCGGGAAGTAACGCTTTCTGTAGAACCTCCGCCCGCTGAAAACCTTAAAAAATCTTACGCCTGGTAAAAGCGTGTGTAAGGTTTGCTTTTACCAGCATAAGAGTTTAAAAAAATGTTAAAAATATTTTTTTCACTCATTTATAATTTAAAAATACTTTTAAAAAAGATAAGCTTATTTTTGTTTAAAATATTTAATTTAATGTAATTTTAACTAATTTTAAATACGTGATTTTTAAAAAAGTTTATTTAATGTTTAACTGTGTTTTTTAAGTGAGCCCCATTCACACTTTTGACAGATTCCCTTCTCCCATTGGCTCCCCATGGCCCAAGTGATCCCAGGGACACTTGCGAACCGCCTGCGCCCCTGGGATACCTGGGCCTCTGCGCATGCGGACCAGGAGAGGCCCAGGATTTGGAAGTCTTGGGACCTATGGAGCCAGCAGGTAAGTGCGTAGATTTTTCCCGATCGGAGGCATCCGCACGCAGGAAGCCTCTGATCGGAAAATCCGGCCCAATGTATCTTCACATCTGTAAGGTTTCCAAAATTTACAGATCCCCAAAACCTAGGGAAAAAGGACTTTGGAACTACCTCAGAGAGATAAAAATGCATTTGGGCCTAACATAAGGAATTTCAGACCAAAAACCAAGTTTTGGCATTTTAAAAACATGTCTGGGCCTGTAAAGGGAGAAAAGGCTGCGAAGGAAGTTGGGCTCGACCTCTGTAAAAGCAGTTTGGGTATTGCAGTTAATTGCAATGTCTGGGGAACCGGGATGACCTCACTCAAAGCCCCAGCGAGCATTAACATTTTGACAATAGACCCTGGGAGAAGACAGTCCCACCCAAAACAACAGGTCCTATCAAACCGATTACAGGGCCCATCAGAAAACATGCATAATACAAATCACTCAGGACTAGGCTATAGAAAAGACTGAGTCTAGCCTAGAAACCCAAAACATGAGGACAATTCAAACTCCGATTAAACAACAGATCGACAGGATGGAGCTATCCTGAAACCACTTCACACATTTACAAAACCAGTTAACACGCTAGTAAAGTAATTACTGTTAACGAGGCCTCAAATCTTACAAAGGATTTGATTTGGTTTTGATAAGGAAGCTTCGATGGGTATAATTAAAGGCCTGTTCTCAACAGTTCTCCAGTAACAACAGTTCAAGTTCAACAGAAGGCAATTCTGCAGTTTGCGAGTTCAATTGAAAGCCTGTTTTCAGCAGAAGTCAGTGCTGGAGTTACCGAGTTCAGGAGAAGCAAAGAGAAGGCAGTTCCACAGTTCTGCAAGAAGGCAGTTCCACAGCTTGGAAGAAGACAGTTTAAACAGAGGCAGAGTTCAACAGAAAGAAGTTCAACAAAGAAGGCCAACAGCTCCAGAAGTAGGCCGGCACGCAAGAAGAGACCAGAGCGACCGCCTCAGTGACCATCGGACACCTCGCGGCAACAAGAGCCTTACAAAACTTTTTCTCAAAAGACTCTAAACCCTAACTCTCAACTGTCAAGGATTCGTTTGGTGAGCATTATCCCTGGTTCTCCAGAGCCCAACCTGGCTAGTGAAGTGGGATTGGGAGGGGTGAAGTATTCTCCTAATGTTATTTCCCTCGCTTGTACCGAAGTGTTCCCCACCTTTAGAGTGTTAAGAGTGTTTGTGTTGTGCTTTACTTTTCTTGAATAAAGATCAAAGTTCTTTCATCAAACTCAGTTATCTGCTGCACCTTTCATCACAACCCCCAAATAAGTCCAGGGTCTAGAACCAAGGGAGTGGGAGCGATTCGAACCGCTCAGAAGTCAGAGGTGAAGCTGACACAAAAACATCCCAATCAAATAACTAGTGTCTTGCTAAGTCTCAATTTGGGTCGTCAATTATTAAGTGTGTACACTGCTTGATGACAGATTCTGGTCAACACAATTGTGCCGAACTGACAACAACAACAACTTGCATTTATATAATGGCCTGGATTTTCCGGGACCTATGATCGCGTTCGCACAGTGCCCCGCAGGCTCCGGATTTCTGCGTGCGATGCGCATGCGCGAAAACCCGGAACTTGCGATATGTCAAGATTCTGCCTGACAGATCGTATGAATCCGAAGGAAGTGGACATTCGCTGGCGGAGAGTTGGGCTAATTGCCTGACTACTGCCCAGCGAATGCCCACGAAACTCTTGCGCCTGGTAAAAGCAGGCGTAGGGCCTACTTTTACCAGCATAAGCATTTAAATAAATATTAAAATAACATCTTAAAAATCATTTAAACATTCAAAAACCTTTAAAATTAATTTAGGTTATTTTTGGCCCTTTTAAAAATGTTTAAATTTATTTTTCAAAAAATTAAAATTGTTGTTTCAAATGTTTAATTAAAAAATTGTATTTTAGCTAATTTTGAACATATGATGATTTATTTTTATTCAGGTTGTGTGAAATTGTATTTTTTGTGTGAGTCCTATTATGCTCATGGAGATTCCGTACGTTAATGGAATCCCCGTAAGCATAATAGGAATCTCCCTTTGTCATTGGTTGGGCTGGCCCACATGATCCCAGGGGCGCGTGCGAACCTATGCCCGCAGGCCCAGGAACGCAAGTCTTCGTAGGTCTGGGGCCATCAGAGTAAGTACGGATTTTACTCGCGGTTCAGAGGCGTTAGCCGGCGAGAAGCCTCCGACCGCAATTTCAGGTCCATTGACCTTAGCCGAGAAGAAATATGTCCCAAAGCGCTTCAGAAGCGCAATCAGACAGCAATGGATGGCAAGACAAAGAAGGAGATGTTGGGAAGGGTAACTAAATGCTTGGCCAAAGAGGTGAGCTTTTAATGAGTTCCGAAAGGAGAGGAGAGAGGTGGAGAGATGGAAAGGTTTAGGAAGGGAATGCAGATAGCTTAAATTGGGGTTAAATGACTAGGTTATTTCGCTGAGTCCAATCCTGTGGTTATCTGATGTCTAAATGTGGTTATGTTCATACAGGGGTCATTCGGTGGTGCTCAGGGTGTTGGAACCTTGCTGATTTTTCCTCCTTTCTAGCCAAGGGGCAATGAGGCCAATTGTAGCACCGGTCACAACTACTGCAGCCCAGAGCAGATTGGGCAATGACCTAACTGCGTGTTCATTCCTGTGTTCCTAGATGAATGAGCACAGGGTGGAGATCAAACCTGGGACCTTCCTGTTCTATGCGGTTCTGTATCACCCTGGCTGCTGCCAGTTAGGCAAGGGTGTTATAGGATAGGGAACCAAGGTTGGTAAATGGAGTTAAGATACAGATCAGCCGTGAGTAGCTGAATGGCCGACTCCTGTTCCTACGTTCCGACTTACCACCGAAGCTGGACAAATTACGACGTTTTTCTTTATCAACAACAACAACCTGCATTTATATAAATGTGAGAAGTCGCACAACACCAGGTTACAGTCCAACAGCTTTATTTGAAATCACAAGCTTTCGGAGCGCTGCTCCTTCGTCAGGTGAAGTGAAGAAATGCATATCGGCACAGCATATATAGTCAGAGAACACTGCCAGATGATTACAGCTAATCTTTCCAACTGCCCTTTATCACACCTCGGCAGAGAGATAATCACGGCAATCAAAGGTGTGGATGGTGTCCAAACAGGTCAGTCAGGAAAACATTACATCAAAGACAATGAGGTGGGGTCACAAGGGGTCAATGTGGCAGATGCTGGGGTCTGGATGGAAAACAAAAAACTTTTTTTGCTGGAAATCACAGCAGGTCCGGCCGCATCTGTGTAGAGAGAACAAGCCAATGGCGACTCGAGTCTGGATGACTCTACGTCAGGTGGGGTTACATGTAACGTGACATGAACCCAAGATCCCGGTTGAGGCCGTCCTCATGGGTGCGGAACTTGGCTGTCAGTTTCTGCTCGACGATTTTGCATTGTCGTGTGTCATTTATATAGCACCTTTAACGTAGTAGAACATTCCAAGGCGCTTCACAGGAGCGTTTTCAAAAGAATTTGACAACAAGCCACTTAAGGAGATGTTAGGACAGACGACCAAAAGCTTGGTCAAAGATGTAGGTGTTAAAGGAGCATCTTAAAGGAGGAGAGAGAGGTCGAGAGGCGGAGAGGTTTAGGGAGGGAATTCCAGAGCTTAAGGCCCAGGCAGCTGAAGGCACGACCACCAATTAAAATCAGGGATGCTCAAGAGGCCAGAATTGGGGGAGCGCAGAGATCTCGCAGGTTTGCAGGGCTGGAGGGGTTTACAGAGATAGGGAGGGGGCGAGGCAAGGCAATGGAGGGATTTGAAAATGAGGATGAGAATTTTAAAACCGAGGTGTTGCCGGACCGGGAGCCGATGTAGGTCAGCGAGCACAGGGGTGATGAGTGAACGGGACTTGGTGCGAGTTAGGATATGGGGCAGCTGAGTTTTGGATGAGTTCAAGTTCATAGAGGGTGGAAGATGGGAAGCCGGCCAGGAGAGCATTGGAATAGTCAAGTCTAGAGGTAGAATCAAGAGATAAAATTGCTAAGGGAAATGTTGTGTATTAAATGAAATCGTCGACTCAACTGTATAAGATCTTAATGATCTCTGAGTTCTTGGACAAGACACCAATAGGCAGCAGCCAGTATGTTTGAGCAACAGATCAAGATATATTAAGCTTACAGAGTAATATACTTAATATTAGGCGATAGTTTTAACGAGTAGCTCGCAGCCCTTGGTCTCTGGAACCTCTCGGACACAGATGATGTCGTCTTAAGTCTGTTCCTTTGTTCTCGCAGTACGTCTGTGTGAAGTTGTTCTTTGGGTATCGAGGTTTTAACCCTTTTCTTATCAAAAGTTGGTTTGGCCAGTGTCTATATATGGTCTTTAACAAAATCACCTTTTTTAATTGGTTCTAATGGTCAAAATACCATTGTCACTCAGACTAAGGTAGCATCCCGCATTTCCAGTATTTTTCCACCAACTTTGCCATGTTCAGTGTTATCTTGTTTATAGTTTTTCACCCCATTGGAATTTACTTTATCTCTTTCATTTCTAGCTCCCCTGGTGCAAGGCCTTTATACCGAGGGCCCATATCAGCGCAGTTTCACTAGTCTTGAGGTATCCAAACTATCTCACTTTAATCGACCAGATAAATACCTTATCTCCATGATCGCTCTCATTTTCTGTCCTTATACTAAATATTCTTTAAATATTGTTGCAATTAGTTTTGTTAAGTGAATTCTGAGTTCTATACAGCATCATAATATGTTATTTAATGATTTAACCTTCACTCGCAGTCTGTGGCTGTTTGTTATCAAAACTTTGTCAAAACTGCTTTTGACTGTCCTCGCAGCTACATTATTTGGTCAATGGCTACACTTGAAGTTATACATATATGATTCTCATCTACTAAATATCTCTAAATATCAGCCTTTCGTACAACTGCTTCTGACAAAGAAAGCAACAAAATAAATTCAAATGCACAACTTTTACTAACAAAACAAAACCTTCTCACCCAGTTAAAATTATTTTGAGAATAAGTTTCACTTCTGAGGTGGTGGCACCAGTTAATGTCGCATGACCAGGTTTTCACAGACTGCAGATTTTTTACACAGAACAGCTGGATTTCCACAATTAGGACCCATTGATGCATCGCACACTGATTCGAGTTGGTTTCTGTGACATTCAATTGGCTCCCACTCAATGACTTAGATGCTCTAAGCAGGACCGTGTGGGTAAATGGTTCTCAGTTAAACATACAGCCCAGACACCATGGGGGTAATTTTAAACCACCCCACACCCCCCCACGACAGGTGATCCCTCCCTCCCCTAAATCACTCATCTCTTTGCAATCACTCCACCCACGATCTCTCTTTCTCCTGCACTCTCTCCCTCCCCGAGACCTCTCCCTCATGCACTCTCTCCCTCCCTGCCATCTCTCCCTCCCCACCATCTCTCCCTCCCTGCCATCTCTCCCTCCCCACCATCTCTCTCTCTCTGAGATCTCTCCCTCGCCACCATCTCTCTCTCTCTCTGAGATCACTCCCTCCCCACCATCTCTCTCTCTCTCTCTGAGATCTCTCCCTCCCCACCATCTCTCTCTCTCTCTGAGATCTCTCCCTCCCCGCCATCTCACTCTCTCTGAGATCTCTCCCTCCCCATCTCTCTCTCTCTCTGAGATCTCTCCCTCCCCGCCATCTCTCCCTTCCCGCCATCTCTCTCTCTCTGAGATCTCTCCCTCCCCGCCATCTCTCTCTCTCTGAGATCTCTCCCTCCCCACCATCTCTCTCTCTCTCTGAGATCTCTCCCTCCCCGCCATCTCTCTCTCTCTCTGAGATCTCTCCCTTCCTGCCATCTCTCTCTCTCTGAGATCTCTCCCTCCCCACCATCTCTCCCTCCCTGCCATCTCTCCCTCCCCACCATCTCTCTCTCTGAGATCTCTCCCTCCCCACCATCTCTCTCTCTCTGGGATCTCTCCCTTCCCACCATCTCTCTCTCTCTCTGAGATCTCTCCCTCCCCGCCATCTCTCCCTTCCCGCCATCTCTTTCTCTCTGAGATCTCTCCCTCCCCGCCATCTCTCTCCCTGCGATCTCTCCCACCCCCCGCGCTCTCTCTCCCCCCCGCGCGATTTCTCCTCTCCTCTGCGCTCTCCCCAACCCGCCATGAGCCCCGATCATCTCGATTTCTGGGGACCTTCCCCAGCGGTCCCCGGTCGCGGCCTTGTACTGCAGGCTTTCCCTGTGCGGCAGATGCCCCTCAATCTGTCCGGCTTCCGGGCGGGAGACCGAATAAAAAAAAGTTTTAATGAGTTCTTGCTGTTAAATTCATCTGGATCTCCGCCTTCCAAGTTTTGCCGGCTTGCCCAGATGTTTACTGGCTCCCTCGCTCCCTCCCTGCCTCCCCATAAATATCGGGGCCTACAGCAAAGAGCCACAATATACTAAGAGCATAGAATTCCACTGCGTAACCTTTTCCCTTTGCTTCCTTCTTCACTATGTTCTGCTCCTCGACCTGTAGTTTCATTATCCTGTGATTTTTTCACTTTCTGTTCTCTGACCCGAAAATGTCCCCAATACATTTTGCTTCAGTCCGCATTTTAACATATTTGCTTTGCCAATATCCCTAATCCCGGCTCTTAATCCATCGCTAGGTGCTTTCTAAGTTTTGTTCCTGACCTACAATCATCCTCCCTGACCCACAATCTCAAATGGTTTCTCAGCTTTATCATCTAAAAGCAGCCATGATGTGGAGATGCCGGTGTTGGACTGTGTGGACAAATGTGAGAAGTCGCACAACACCAGGTTATAGTCCAACAGCTTTATTTGGATGACTCTATGTCAGGTAGAGACATCCAGACTCGAGTCGTCATTGGCTTGTTCTCTCTTTTTCACTCAGAGGGTAGTGGGTCTGTGGAATTTGCTGCCCCAGGAAGCTGTGGAAGCTACTTCATTAAATAAATTTAAAACAGAAATAGACCGTTTCCTAGAAGTAAAGGGAATTAGGGGTTATGGGGAGCGGGCTGGAAATTGGACATGAGTTTGAGTTCGGATCGGTCAAGGCCCTGTGGGTGGCGGAACGGGTCCAGGGGCCGAGTGGCCTGGTCCTGCTCCTACTTCTTGTGTTCTTTAGAGTTGAGGTTGGATCAGATCAGCCATGATCTCATTGAATGGCGGAGCAGGCTCGAGGGGCCGATTGGTCTACTCCTGCTCCTATTTCTTATGTTCTTATGTTCTACACAGATGCGACCGGACCTGCTGTGATTTCCAGCAAAAAAAGTTTTTTGTTTTCCATTCAGACCCCAGCATCTGCCACATTGTCTTTGATGTAATGTTTTCCTGACTGACCTGCTTGGACACCATCCACACCTTTGATTGCCGTGATTATCTCTCTGCCGAGGTGTGATAAAGGGCAGTTGGAAAGATTAACTGTAATCATCTGGCAGTGTTCTCTGACTATATATCCTGTGCCTATATGCATCTCTTCACTTCACCTGACGAAGGAGCAGCGCTCCGAAAGCTTGTGATTTCAAATAAAGCTGTTGGACTATAACCTGGTGTTGTGCGACTTCTCACATCTAAAAGCAGGGCAGGAATGTAAATTTTAGATGTGGTAGCTTAGCCTAGCTTAATATTCAGAAATAAAATGGGCTGGTGCAATAACCTCACCAGATAGTTATAAAAGGAAAGAAAGACATAGCGCCTTTCATGAAGTCCCACAACACTTTACAGCCAATGAAGTACTTTTTGAAGTGTAGTCACTGTTGTAATGTGGGAAACGCGGCAGCCAATTTGCGCACAGCAAGCTCCCACAAACAGCAATGTGATAATGACCAGATAATCTGTTTTTGTTCTGTTGATTGAGGGAGAAATATTGAGCCAGGACACTGGGGATAACTCCCCTGCTCTTCTTCGACACAGTGCCATGGGATCTTTTACGTCCACCTGAGAGGGCAGACGGGGCCTCGGTTTAACGTCTCATCCGAAAGACGGCACCTCCGACAGTGCAGCACTCCCTCAGCACTGCACTGGGAGTGTCAGGCTGGAATTTTGTGCTCAAGTCTCACGGAGCGGGACGTGAACCCACAACCTTCTCATTCAGAGGCAAGAGTGCTACCCACTGTGCCACAGCTGTCACTGTGGTGATAAGGAAATATCAAGGGGGAAAAATTCGGTTGCTTTGCGCCCGGGCGCGGCCCCGTTAACGCCTCCCGCGAAATTCAGCGGGAGGTTAGCGGCGGCGGTAGCCGGTAGTGCCCCACGGATGACATCATCGCCGTGGGCAGACGGGGGCCTCGGTTTAACTTGTCATCCAAAAGGCGGCACTTCCGACAGTGCAGCAGTCCCTCAGCACTGCACTGGAGTGTCAGCCGAGAGTTTCATGCTCAGGTCTGTGAAGTGAGATTGAGAGCTCACAACCTTCTGACTCAGAGGCGAGAGTGCTACCAACTGAGCCATGACTGACATGTGGGTACCCTTCAAAAGGTTAAACCTAGTCCAAGGGGGATAGACTATTGACAGCATGAATATTACACAGTAGGTTTAGAAACTTAAATCAGAGACATTACAGCACAGAAGAAGGCCATTCAGTCCATTATGCCAGTGCTTGGTCTTCAACTGGTGCTATCCTTTCTAATCCCATTTCCCCAGCCTTTCTCGGTATACTTTTATAATTTTTCTTTATTATTTATCCAGTTCCGTTTAAAATAATTGGGCCAAAAATTCGGCAATCCGGCTTCCTGCGGGTGCAAACATCGCGCGCGTACTTACCTACCAACGGCGCCTGCCGTTGTGCTTCAGGCCCACGAGGACTTCGGCTCCTGGGCCTCCTGCAGCTGCTGGTGCACAGTGCTTGCGTATCCCAGGGGCACAGTTAGTTCGAAGCGTCCCCATGGATCACATGGGTCATGGAGAGCCAATCGGAGCAGGGCATTTTCATTCATAGATTTGACAGGAAGACCTGTCAAATCTATGAATAGAGATCGGCCCCAAAACCACACTTAAACTTCAAATAAATTTTTAAAAACCATCACATTTTTAAAATAACTATAAATTACATAAATTAACTACTTTAAACAATTGAAAAAATTAATTATACTTTATAACGGCGCTAAAAATAAACTTACCTTTCTTTAAAGTATGTAAAAAATGTTTAAATTGTAATTAATTAACCACTTACCTTGTTAAAAACAGGCCTTGCGCCTCCTTTTTAAAAGCGCAGCTTCTCCATACTTACCCTCACGGAGAAACCTGAAAAAAAACCCGAGGTTCACTGCGTGCGCGCTGCCTCTCCCGCGCATGCGTTCGACTTCTGAACCCCTTCCTTCAGGGGAACGGAAGTTCCGGTTTCCCGCGCATGCGCAGTGCATGCGTGAAACCGGCACTTCAGGTGGCCTTATGGGTGAGTACACAGCGCGTACTCACCCGACAACAGCCAAATTTCTGGCCCAATATTATGATCCCTGCCTCAATACATGGGATTACACAGGATATATGGCACAGAAACAGGCCATTCGGCCCAACCAGTCCATGCCGGCGTTTATGCTCCACTCGAGCCTCCTCCCGTCTTTCCTCATCTAAATCTATCAGCGTAACCCTCTATTCCCTTCTCCCTCATATACTTGTCTAGCCTCCCCTTAAATGCATCTATACTATTCGCTTCAACCACTCCCTGTGGTAGCGAGTTCCACCTTCTCACCACTCTTTGGGTTAAGAAGTTTCTTCTGAATTCCCTATTTGATTTCTTGGTGACTATCTTATATTGATGGCCTCTAGTTATGCTCTTCCCCACAAGTCAAAACACTCTCTCTGTATCCACTCTATCAAAACCTTTCATAATTTTAAAGACCTATATTAGGTCACCCTTCAGCCTTCTTTTTTCAAGAGCAAAGAGACCCAGCCTGTTCATCCTTTCCTGATATGTATACCCTTGCATTTCTGGTATCATCCTTGTAAATCTTCTCTGCACTCTCTCCAGTGCCTCTATATCCTTTTATAATATGGTGACCAGAACTCTACGCAGTACTCTCAGTGTGGTCTAACCAAGGTTCTATTTATGTGATTTGAGATAATTGACTAAAGAAGCTGATGAGAAATCTTTTTACGCAGTGAGTTGTTGTGATCTGGAAAAGCACTACCTGAAAGGGCGGATGAACCAGATTCAATAGTAACTTTCAAAAGGGAATTGGATAAATACCTGAAAAGGAAAAATTTGCAGGGCTGTGGGGGGAATGGGACTAATTGGATAGCACTTTTAAAAGTGCCGGCACAGGCACGATGGGCCAAATGGCCTCCTTCTGTGCTGTATCATTCTATGGGCACTCCACTTTCTAATAACCCCCTGAGTGAAAACAACTTCTTCTAACGTCACATACCCAGGTGTAAAAGTTAGTTTTACAACTCTTCCATTATACAGACCACCAGAAGCTGTTAGAAGATTTGCTAACAGCCCTATTTTTCTTTAAGAGCCATCTATTGACTGCCCTTTGGGCCATTATGGAAGATCATTGGTTCAGCCTTGACAAGCCTAATAGGGAACTTAATGAGAACAGACCATCGTCAAGCCTGTTCCTTTCAGTGAACCAGGTACAATTTACATTACCATGGTGCCTTCAGATTTACTTAGTCCCTTGTAGGAGACAATAGCCATGGATAAACCTTTAGGAAGGGAGAGGGCCTTTGATAGCGTGACCCTTGAAAAGGCACTCGAGAAATGAATACGGGATTGAGATTACCACACACATTAAATATCTCTGGCCCCTGTGTATGACACTCCCTCAGTCCTAAAAGACAGTGTTATAAAAAGAAAGACTTTCATTTATATAGCACCTTTCACAACCACCAGACATCCAAAAGCGCTTTACAGCCATTGAAGTACTTTTTGAGGGTAGTCACTGTTGTAATGTAGGAAACGCAGCAGCCAATTTCCACACAGCAAGCTCCCACAAAAAATGCAATGTGATAATAACCAGATAATCTATTTTAGTGATGTTGATTGAGGGAAAAATATTGGCCAGGACACCGGGGATAACTCCACTGCTTTTCTTCAAAATAGTGCCATGGGATCTTTTATGTCTTCCAGAGAGGGCAGACAGGGCCTCGGTTTAACATCTCATCTGAAAGAAGGCACCTCCAACAGTGCAGCACTCCCTCAGTAAGCACTGGAGTGTCAGCCTAGATTTTTGTGCTCTAGTCTCATGGAGTTGGTGACTTGAATTTACAACCTTCATGACTCAGAGGCAAGGGTGCGATCATCTGAGCCATGGCTGACACACTGCAGAATAGGTGAGCGTCTATGCCTGGTTTATCTTCCAATCTCTTTCAA
Source organism: Squalus acanthias (assembly GCA_030390025.1). Classification (NCBI taxonomy): domain Eukaryota; kingdom Metazoa; phylum Chordata; class Chondrichthyes; order Squaliformes; family Squalidae; genus Squalus; species Squalus acanthias. The sequence goes on along the minus strand of CM059427.1, from coordinate 195,742,065 downwards.
AACTAAATGTCAAAAGCAGTTCATTCACATTGAAATAGTTTGAAATCAATTTCTGTGGGGGAGATTTCTAGTTGTCCGGGTGACCTGATAATAATGTATTCCCACCTCTGCTCCTTTGACCACAATTCAAGTTAAATAATTTCCCTCCATTCACTGTCACGCTGCCTGTCAGGATCTGAAGAGGCTATTGGCCCAGAAATTCTGATCGCAGGCCTCCCACGGGTGGAGGGCTGCGATCTGGAAAAATCTGCGCCTGGACCGGAGGGCTCCCGGGAGGCGCAGAGTTCCGTTGCTGGGCCTCTCCAAACTGCCGGTGCGCAGGGCCCACGTATCCCAGAGGCGCAGGCGGTTCGCAGCGTCCCTGGGATCACGTGGGCCATGGGGAGCCAATCAAAGAAAGAAGACCTGTCAAATATATGAATGGAGATCACCCCCAAAACATAGTAAAACTTTAAATAAATTTAAAAAAAAAATCACATTTTTAAAATGACTTTAAATTACAATAAATTAAGTATTTTAAACAAAAATTTTATTTTTTGAAAAAAATATTTAAAGTTTTTAATGGGGCTAAAAATAAACTTACCTTTCTTTAAAGTATTTTTAAATGATAAATCAGTGGAAAATTTTTTAAAAACTTTTTTCAACGCTTATCCTGGTAAAAGCAGGCCTTACGCTGCTTTTACCAGGCGCAAGAATTGTCAGTGTTTTCTGCAGGCGGAGGGTCTCCAAAAAGCGGAACTCTCCCCCCGCAGAGGCCCTGCTCCAGCGCAGCCGGAAGATCTGTCAAGAGCTTTCTTGATAGATCGGAAATGCCGGTTTCCAGCGCATGCGCAGTGCATGCCTAAAACCGGCATTTCCAATGTCCCTACAGGTGAGTACACAGCGCGTACCCACCCGTAGGGAACGGAATTTCTGCCTCTATATTTAACAACCAATCTACTTCTCAAGTTCGCTCCTTGATGACAGACTTAGGGTAGCGGCTGCGATATTCGTGATTTTCCTCACTGTTCTAGAATTCCAGTCTGTACTTACAGAAAGATATTTTTCAAAATAATTCTCAAGATGTGGGCGTCGCTGACAAGGCCAGCATTTATTGCCCATTCCGCATTGCCTCGAGAAGGTGGTGGTGAGCCGCCTTCTACTCCTGAGTTGCTTGCTGGGCTACTTCAGAGGGCAGTTAAGAGTTGGTGTGGGACTGGACTCACACAGCGTACCATGGCTGCAGTGTGTACCATCTACAAGATGCACTGCAGCAACTCACCAAGGCTTCTTTGGCAGCACCTCCCAAACCCGCGACCTCTTCCGCCTAGAAGGACAAGGGCAGCAGGCGCCTGGGAACACCACCACCTCCAAGGTCCCCTCCAAGTCACACACCAGCCTGACTTAGAAGTATATCGCCGATCCTTCATTGTCGCTGGGTCAAAATCCTTGAACTCCCTCCCTAACAGCACTGTGGGAGTACCTTCACCACACGGACTGCAGCAGTTCAAGAAGGCGGCTCACCACCACCTTCTCAAAAGAAAGACTTGCATTTATATAGCGCCTTTCACGACCACCAAACGCCCCAAAGTGCTTTGCAGCCAATGAGATACTTTTTGAAGTGTAGTCACTGTTGTAATGTAGGAATCGCAGTAGTCAATTTACACACAGCAAGCTCCCACAAACAGTAATGTGATAATGACCTTATAATCTGTTTTTTTTTAGATGTTGATTGAGGGGCAATTATTGACCTAGGACACCAGGGCGAACTCCCCTGCTCTTCTTTGAAATAGTGCCATAGGATCTTGTAACGTCCACCTGAGACAGCAGACAGGGCCTCGGTTTAACATCTCATCCGAAAGACGGCACCTCCAATAGTGCAGCACTCCCTCAGTGCTGCATTGGAATGTCAGCCTAGATTGTTGTGCTCAAAGTCTCTGGAGTGGGACGTGAACCCACAGCCTCCTGACTCAGAGGCGAGAGTGCTGCCCACTGAACCACAGCTGACATGGGGAATTAGGGATGGGCAATAAATGCTGGCCTTGCCAGCTATGCTCACATCCCAGGAACGAATAAAGAAAGATATATAGGCCAGACCGGGTAAGGATAGCAAGTTTCCTCTCCTCAAGGACATTAGTGAACAGTTGGGTTTTTAATGACAATCCAATAGCTTCACGGTCACTTTTACTGACACCAGCTTTTTATTTCAAATCAAATTCTCAAATTACCATGCCCGGGCGGCCATATTGAAATTTCTCCTCTTGACCCAGCGAAGGGTTAACAGGTTACACAGGGCATTCAAAGCTGCGTAAATGTTCCCCGAGGCGCATCATCATTCTGTGTGCTAATTGCTTGACAATGTGCATGTTGCACATGGTATCAATGAGCTGAGTTAATGGATGTTTGTGCATATTTCCCTCATTCAGATCCCAGGGCAATTGGAGTTTAAACAGATTAGACATATTTCTATCTCATTCTCTCCCTTGTCTTAGGTCTTGTTTGAAAGGGATTATGATTGAATTAATCCTCAGCACAAATGTACATTACAACCTTTATTAGTTTACGCCTTAACCCCACTTGAAAAAAAGATGAATTAAGCTCCAATCTGGAGACGACGACAAATCAAATGGAAAAGATTACAGTTAATTCTGTTTATGTTGTTTACTGCATGCCAAATAAATGAATCCTTTGATGAGGGCACAGGAGAAATGTTCGGCATGGCATACCAATCAGATAAAACAATTAGATGTAAAATTAAATAAAATATAGGCCAGCCATCAAAGTAGATAAAGACAATTGCAGTCAAACGTAGACAAGTGTGAGATAATAGATTATAGCAACCAAAACAGAGAATAAAAATATATGGGTAGATTTTCTGAGTCTGTGACTGGATTAAAATCTACACTACATCTATGCTCAATGGAGAGCAAGAACCGAGAGTTCCAGCAGCGCACAGACCTTTAAAAGCAAAGGTTCCATAAAATGGCAATTGGTGTGTATATATGGTCTCAACACCGTCATATATATATATTTTTTTATTCGTTTATGGGATGTGGGCGTTGACGTAATAAAGACTCACTACGCACTTGAACATAAAGCAAGGCTTTAATCAACTTGTAACAAAACATGGAGGTCTAGTTAGCAGTCACTAGCTTCCTGTTTCCAGATTGTCTCTGCCCAAGGTGGGCCCATGCCTGAGTATTTATACTCCCTGGACGGCGCCCCAGCTGGCCGCCCAGTAGTACTTCCTGAGTTGTTACTTGCGATTTATGACAGGCGTCTCTGGCCAGGTCAACATTTATTGCCCATCCCTAGTTGCCCTTGAGAAGGTGGTGGTGAGCTGCCTTCTTAAACCGCTGCAGTCCTGTGTGGTGAAGGTACTCCCACAGCGCTGATAGGGAGGGAGTTCCAGAATTTTGACCCAGCGACGATGAAGGATCGGCGATGTATTTCCAAGTCAGGATGGTGTGTGACTTGGAGGGGAACTTGGAGGTGGTGGTGTTCTCATGCACCTGCTGCCCTTGTCCTTCTAGGTGGAGAGGTCGCGGGTTTGGGAGGTGCTGCCGAAGAAGCCTTGGCGAGTTGCTGCATTGCATCTTGTAGATGGTGTACACTGCAGCCACGGTACGCCGGTGGTGGAGGGAGTGAATGTTTAAGGTGGTGGATGGGGTGCCAATCAAGCAGGCTGCTTTGTCCTGGATGGTGTTGAGCTTCTTGAGTGTTGTTGGAGCTGCACTCATCCAGGCAAGTGGAGAGTATTCCATCACACTCCTTACTTGTGCCTTGTAGATGGTGGAAAAGCTTTGGGGAGTCAGGAGGTGAGACACTCGCCGCAGAATACCTAGCCTCTGACCTGCTCTTGTTGCTACAGTATTTATGTGGCTGGTCCAGTTAAGTTTCTGGTCCATGGTGACCCCCAGGATGTTGATGGTGGGGTATTCGGCGATGGTAATGCCGTTGAATGTCAAGGGGCAGTGGTTAGACTCTCGCTTGTTGGAGATAGTCATTGCCTGGCACTTGTGTGCCGCGAATATTACCTGCCACTTATCAGCCCAAGCCTGAACGTCGTCCAGGTCTTGTTGCATGCGGGCATGGACTGCTTCATTTTCTGAGGAGTTGGGAACGGTGCTAAACACTGTGCAGTCATCAGCGAACATCCCCATTTCTGGCCTTATGTTGGAGGGAAGGTCATTGATGAAGCAGCTGAAGATGGTTGTGCCGAGGACACTGCCCTGAGGAACTCCTGCAGCGATGTCCTGGGGCTGTGATGATTGACCTTCAACCACCACAACCATCTTCAATGGCACCACTAGTTGAATCTCAGTGGGAAAAGGGTACAGTTTTAAGTTCACACATATATATATATATATAGACACTAAAATATAAAAGCAAGGAGGGGATGGTAATTCTGTACCATAATTGGTTAGGCCACAATTGGAGTATTCTGTGCAGTTTTGGGCACTCAATTACAGATTGGATATTGGAGCCTTGGAAAAGGAGCAGTGTAGATTTACAGGGATGTTATTAGAGATGAGAGGATATAGTTATAAAAAGTGACTTGATAAACTGGGGTTGGCTGTTGAAGAACATCCTGCCCAACGGTTAATAACACCTGCAGCTGCCTCATCCTAATGTCGAATGACATCCCTCACCCGCCCACCCAAACAACACCCCCACCCCCAGCTATTAACGCCAAGCCCCCCCAAGCCTTGTTACAGAGCATCCCCACTCTAATGTACAAACCTGTATAACTATAACTAAGAAAGAAGTTGGATTTATATCACGCTTCGCACAACCTCAGGAGGTCCCACAACACTTTACAGCCAATTAAATACTTTTTGAAGTGTAGCCACTGTTGTAATGTAGGAAACGCGGCAGGCAATTTGCGCACAGCAAGCTCCCACAAGCAGCAATGTGATAATGACCCAGCTGAACGGTTGTTTTTTTAGTAATGCTGAATGAGGGATGAACACTGGCCAGGATACTAGGGGAGAACTCACTTGCTCTTCTTTGAAATAGTGAAGTGGGATCTTTTAGTTCAACCTAAGAGGGCAGACATGGCCTTGGTTTAACGTCTGATCCGAAAGACAGCACCTCTGACAAGGCAGCACTCCCTCAGTACTGTTACTGAAGTGTTAGCCTGGATATTATGCTTAAGTCTTCTTGCAGTAGGGTTTGAACCTGCAACCTTCCGATCCAATGCTCAGAGTGCTACTCACTGAGCCACGACTGACTCACAACCCTCAATGTCTTCCCATGCAAGTATTGTGCAGTCTGTATATCTATGATAGCTTGTGCTCTATGTCCAACTTTGATCCGAGAGCACACGTAAATTCCTTGCGCAAAACAAAGAACATTTTGGGAAGAAAAACATAAAACTGGGATTGAAGCCACCAAAGCAGAGATGGTTAAGGAGAGATTTCTAATTACATCGGATTACACAGGATATACGGCACAGAAACAAGCCATTCGGCCCAACCAGTCCATGCCGGCGTTTATGTTCCACTCGAGCCTCCTCCCATCTTTCCTCATCTAAATCTATCAGCATAACCCTCTATTCCCTTCTCCCTCATATGCTTGGTTATAGTCCAACAGTTTTATTTGAAATCACGAGCTTTCGGAGTGCTGACGAAGGAGCAGCGCTCCGAAAGCTCGTGATTTCAAATAAAACTGTTGGACTATAACCTGGTGTTGTGCGACTTCTCATTTTTGTCCACCCCAGTCCAACACCGGCATCTCCGCAACATGGCCTCATATGCTTGTCTAGCCTCACGGTGGCATAGTGGTTAGCACTGGTGCCTCACAGCGCCAGAGACCCGGGTTCGAATCTGACCTCGGGTGACTGTCTGTGTGGAGTTTGCACATTCTCCCCGTGTCTGCGTGGGTTTCCTCCGGGTGCTCCGGTTTCCTCCCACAGTCCAAAAATGTGTGGGTTAGGTTGATTTGGCTATGATAAATTGACCCTTAGTGTTAGGGGGGATTAAATATGTGGGGTTATGGGGATAGGATGGGATATGTTAGGGGGAATTAAATACGTGGGGTTACGGGAGTAGGGTGGGATATGTGTACTGTGGGGATTAAAGCAGGGACAGGGTACTGGATTTGGATGATCAGCCATGATCGTATTGAATGGCGGAGCAGGCTCGACGGGCCGAATGGCCTACTCCTGCTCCTAGATTCTATATGTTTCCCCTTAAATGCATCGATACTATTCGCTTCAACCACTCCCTGTGGTAGCGAGTTCCACATTCTCAACACTCTCTGGGTAAAGAAGTTTCTTCTGAATTCCCTATTGGATTTCTTGGTGACGATCTTACATTGATGGACTCTAGTTATGCTCTTGGGGAAGCGTTCAAAATTTTTGAAAGGCTTTGAGAGGATGAATAGTGACAGATTAGTTCCACTGGTTGGCAAAGACATCGATTTAGGATTAGTACTCGAGGCCATAACGGGAGACGTCGAAAGAATGTTCTTCGTGCAAAGTCTTATTAGAATAAGGAGTGCATTACGACAGGGGCTGTTAAAGCTGTGCCAGTCACAGTATTTAAGAGAGAATTAAACTGAGGGGAAGAGTAAAGGTTAAGGGGAAAAAGCTTCGAAGAAGTAGAGAGAAGACCAGCGTAAGGATAACTGGCCGAATAGACATACCACACGGGATGGCTGGTGGAACTTTGATTGGCGCGACTGGCTCGAGGGGCTGAATGGCCTCCTCCTGTTCCGATGTTCCTACCTTCCTCGTGAGAAATAGTCACAAGTCAGAAACAAACGCATAAAGGGGGACAAAAGGAGTGATGAACGGGAATAGAGAGCAACCTTCTGACTCAGAGGCGAGAGTGCCGCCATTGACCCAAGGCTGAACACACATATTGTAATTAACAGTGCCCTCTGTAGAGATGAGCTATAAATAATATCGCTCCTCCACTTGAGCTCATTTTAAAATTATTAAAAGTTATTATTAAAAAATTACACTGAATTAATGTTGAAAACAGTGAGATGCTGTTCTTACTGCATTATATTCATTTAAAAAGTTCATAAAAAGAATGCCCCAATTAATAAAACTTTTTAATAATTAATAACAAGCAAAAGACCGTTCAAAAACCTGCAGAAGCTTCCTATGAGGTTACTCCCATTGCTGAATTGATCGAGCTGTGTAAGGGGTGACGCCTGTGGCTCTGTGCTTAGCCTGGGTGCTAGTGCGAGGTTAGGCCTTGTTGCCTGTTCTGGTCTCCAGCCAGCCGGGTAACACTAGACACCTGTGAGTGGTTCGACCCACTCGCCCTTACGGTTCTGACACTGGACTTAGGTGCGAGAGCAATAATGCAGAGAAAACTCAGGTAGACCCGGTTGAATAGTGCGAAATGGAAAATCTTTATTGCATATTATTCAAGATTACGAAATACATGTCATAAGCACAGATTAATGACAGTACAATCTTACACGCAGTTATGTAACTAATTTTTGGGAAACGAGGAGCGCACGACACATCGTAAAAGGGGACACACATTACAATTATCCTTAAAACTTAAACCCTCCCCTATCAATACCTGTCCTAAACTAGATTTGTAGGATCGAGACTCATGCTCACCACTCGTGATAACTCGGAGAATTCCGAAACTCTGCTCGGATGTTTTTACCGCAGCACCTGACCACCCACGTGTTGATCAGGGGTCTCTGTACCCCACTTGTTTACTCGTTTCTGCTCCGGCTAGCAGGCTGGACCGTCTGCTGTCATGAAGATCTGTGTTGTCCTCGGAGTTCCGACACGACTCGAAAAATAGTCTTCCTGTGCCCTCGCACCGATGCGATAAAACTCGAAGAATGGTCTTCCTGTGCCCTCACTCCAGTTTGTAAAACTCAAAGAATGGTCTTCCTGGGCAAGGAAAGTGTTTATTCGACCTACAGGCACGGTCGGGGCTTACTGACCGTGGCGATACGTATTGTCGTCTTCTTCTCTTCTCATCTCATCTCATCTCATCTCATCTCGGGCCTTCGGTTCCAACACCGTTTACCGACCTTTCGGGATGGTGTGCCCGTTTCAAGGCTTCACAGCCCAGTTCTACACAGATCTTCGCGGCAAGCCACGAGGTTGATCCTGGCGGATCAGAAAGTTCAATAGTCTTCCAGCAAGTCAAACAGCAAGAGCTGCAAGAGGCAGAGACACGAGGCAAGCGGCAAGGAGTCAAGAGAAAGATGGACGGTTGTACCTTACAGTTATAGTGCTGTAATTCCTCTTTTCCCGCCCAATCTTAATGTCTTTTCTTTTGTCAGGGTTTTGGCGCTCAAACTTCTTGTATAGGGTGATCTCTGTTTAATGGGTTTCGGTGATACTTGTAACTGCCTGAGTACCCGTTAATACTTCTCCCATTGTGTAACCGACCAGTATTTTCCCTGGAGGGGTTTTGGGGCTTCCAAATGTTTCTGTAACTACCCGCAAACGGCTCTCTCATCGTAGAGTCGTGGGGATTTTGCATATTAATGTCTTTGGATGGGTTCTTGATCGCTCGGTACAATAGCCCTTATTCGCACCTGGGAGACCGATTCCAGTATTTATGTGTAAAATGCAAACCCATTATGTCTTGTGATTTATCTCAAATGTGCTGAGTCTTGTTCGATCTCGCACAAATGTTTATTGGAACGCCATCTTGTCTGCTTATTGAAAAGTCTAGAACATTCTGCCACGAGGCGTGGCGGCCATTTTACAGGCTGCTTGTGTCCACTTTGAAAACCTGACAGCATTCTGCTGAAATAAAGCTGTTTGTACGAAACTATATGTCTCCTCCTTATTTATAAAATTGTGATAATTTTGCGAATTCTACAGCTGTAAATATTATGGGAATGTAATCTTCCAATTGGTGATGTTAAGGTACAAGTTAATAGCAGCCTAAAGACAGCGTCGAGTATATTTTATGAGCTGTCGCTCTCGCTTGATGGGAGAGCAGGTCGGACAATTTGAGCTGGAGCTGGAGGTCAGTTCGATCCCTTGCAACCTCCGGTGCCGTCTTTCGGATGAGACGTTAAACCGAGGCCCCGTCTGGCCTCTCGGGTGGATGTAAAAGATCTATGGCACTATTCGAAGAAGAGCAGGGGAGTCCTCCCCGCTGACCAATATCTATCTCTCAACCGACATCACTAAAAACAGATGATCTGGTCATTATCACATTGCTGTTTGTGGGACCTTGCTGTGCGCAAAATGGCTGCCGCGTTTCCTACATTGCAACAGTGACTACACTTCAAAAAAGTACTTCGTTGGCTGTAAAGCACTTTGGGGTGTCCTGAGGTTGTGAAAGGACGCTATGGAAATGCAAGTCTTTCTTTGCATTGTTTTGTGAATTAAACTAACAAATTAATGTTCCCTATGCAAACGTTGACAAAACTGTCAAGTCTATAATGTGCAGAGGCAATCAGAACAAGCTGTTAGGTGAATCTTCCATGTAAAATAATGAGAGCGGTGCTGTGTGTTACCAGAGTTAGGCTGCCCTGAGCAAAAAAAAGTATCTACTGCTCCTAGACTCCTGTGTTTGCCAATAGAAGCACAGATAGAGCAATATTAGAAACCTGTTTACTGCTTAATTTTTAATAAACCGGGAGGTCGTTGCTGTGTTTTGATACAATATTTGATTGTGGATTTGCTTCAATTGAAGAGGCTGTTGTCAAATCCTATTTTCACTTCAACATTTATTTGAGGTGATAAAATATTGACTGTATTTTGACAAGTAAACAGCTGAAGACTAAATATTTAATTCTGTATCATCTCTGGGGACAACCTGGAAAGTTTAAAGCACAGAAATGAAACGTGGAGAATATATATAGTTTTTTAAAGTCTGCTGCAGATCAAAACAAAATTTGCATCGAATTCGCTTATAAACAATTAATGCGGCTTCAGAAAGTACGGCGAGAAATGGTATCCAATCCAGGTCAAAAGATAACAACACTTCATTCAGGCTTGAAAAGAAAGCCAGGTACACTGCATGATTTTTCACACCTGCCCAGCTGTAGGTCGTGACCTGTGTTGGGGGGGAGTATGGTGCTTCCCTGTAGCTTCCCCAGTGGCCATTCTTAATATATGAGCCTAGACAGTCGGTGAGCCAACTTTCTTCACCCCCCACTCCCCCCCTCCCCCATTCCCACCAGGATGCTAATCAGACGGAGCGTAACTGAAGTGTGAATTTTTGTTGGATAAGGGTATCGAGGGGATGTGGAGTTGAGGGGCAGATCCGACTTGATCTAACTGAACGGCAGAGCAGGCTCAAGAGGCTGAATGGCCGACTCCCGTTCCGATGTTGCCATATGCCTGACATGATTTTAACTCGTCTTAAATTCTAAAATGAGGTTGTTTTCAACGGATGTAGCTGTCCCTGATGCAGGGTAGCTGGGCGCCACTGCTACTGCTACCGTTGCATTTTAAATACATTCTCAGTTGACTTGGAATCATTGATCCCGAAATTCCAATCGGGCCCTGGGAGGAAGTGTAGTGGGTCACTGAGCGGGAATTTGGGAAAAATGGAACGGGAATAGAGAGCAACCTTCTGACTCAGAGGCGATAGTGCCACCATTGACCCAAGGCTGAACACATCCGTCAAGATCCTGCCCTGTTTTTAACAGCTGGGCCATTTATTCAGTGCGGGGGGTTGGGGGCAGGGAAGAGGGTGGGAGAGGACCATATCTGGGAGAGTTCCAAGACTGCCCAGGATTTTTGACCAGCGCACCCATTCAATGGCTTTGATGGAACTCTTGCCAGCTGAGAGCTGGCATGTGTCCTGCTGAGGCTCTTCTGAAGACCACAAGAAGCCCATTGAGAGCTGAAGATACTAAGATACTCGACACCATCCAGGTCAAAGCAGCCTGCTTGATTGGCACCCCATCCACCACCTTAAACATTCACTCCCTCCACCACCGGCGTACCGTGGCTGCAGTGTGTACCATCTACAAGATGCACTGCAGCAATCGCCAAGGCTTCTTCGGCAGCACCTCCCAAACCCACGACCTCTTCCACCTAGAAGGACAAGGGCAGCAGGCGCATGGGAACACCACCACATCCAAGTTCCCCTTCAAGTCACACACCATCCTGACTTAGAAGTATATCGCCGATCCTTCATCGTCGCTGGGTCAAAATCCTGGAACTCCCTCCCTAACAGCACTGTGGGAATACCATCACCACACGGACTGCAGCGGGTCAAGAAGGTAGCTCACCACCACTTTCTCGAGGGCAATTAGGGATGGGCAATAAATGTTGGCCTTGCCGGCGACGCCCACATCCCATAAAAACGATTAAAAAAAGATACTGGGCACTTGCCAGGCCTTACTGCTACCATCAGTGTGGCATGGTGCCTCACTGACTTTGCTATGGGCTGACTGGGGCAGGTGCCACTGACATTCTATTACAGGCACGGGCTGCCTACCCTGAGCATGATAATGACCCTGCCCCTGTAACTGGGGGTTAGGGGCAGTATCACACTCCATAGCTGGATTTAAGGCCCACTCCGTTAAAGGTCCAGTGGATGAAAGGACCTTCTTTATCCGATCCTAGATAGTAACATAGTAACATTAGGAACAGGAGCAGGCCATTCAGCTCCTTGAGCCTGCTCCACCATTCAGTTAGATCACAGCTGATCGACACCTCCACTCCATTTACCCACCTTTGCTCCAGATCCCTTGATACCATTACCTGAGAAAAATGTATTGATCTCAGTCTTGAAATCTCCAATTGTCTTAACCTTTTGAGGGACAGAGTTCCAGATTTCGACTACTCTGTGAAAAAGTGCTTCTTGATTTTGCTCCTGAATGGCCTGGCTCTAATTTTAAGATTATGCCACCCTTATTCTTGATTATCCCCACCAGAGGAAATAGTTCCCCCATGTCTGCCCTAATTGAATCCTTTTGGCATTTTAAGCATTTCGATCGGATCACCCCCCTCAGTCTTCTAAACTTAAGGGGAGTACAAGCCAAGTTTATGCAACCTGTCCTCATAAATTTAACCATTTCAGTCTGATACCTGGGATTGCAGGAATGACGTATGAAGAGAGATTGGGTCGATTAGGCTTATACTCACTAGAGTTTAGAAGAATGAAAGGGGATCTCATTGAAACTTATAAAATTCTAACAGGACTGGACAGACTAGATGCAGGAAGGATGTTCCCGATGGTCAGGGAGTCCAGAACCAGGGGTCACAGTCTAAGGATAAGGGATAAGCCATTTAGGACTGAGATGAGGAGGAATTTCTTCACCCAGAGTGTGGTGAACCTGTGGAATTCTCTACCACAGAAGGCAGTTGAGGCCAATTCATTAAATATATTCAAGAAGGAGTGAGATATATTTCTTAAGGCTAAAGGGATCAAGGGATATGGGGAGAAGGTAGGTACAGGGTACTGAGTTTGGATGATCAGCCATGATCTCATTAAATGGCGGAGCAGGCTCGAGGGGCTGAATGGCCTACTCCTGCTCCTATCTTCTATGTTTCTATGCTTCTATGTAACCCTCTAAGCCCCAGTATCATTCTGGACTCACAGACTGAGGATGGGGGGTCAGGTCGGGAGATTCAACTTGGAGCTTTCCTGGTCTGGATGGCAGAACAACTAACTCGATTAACTTAATGAGCCATAGAATTATAGAATCAAAGAAATTTACAGCACAGAAGGAGGCCATTCAGCCCATCTTGTCCGTGCCGGCTGACAAAGAGCTATCCCGCCGAATCCCAAATTCCAGCTCTTGGTCTGTAGCCCTGCAGGTTACAGCACTTCAAGCGCATATCCAAGTACTTGTTAAATGTGATGAGGGTTTCTGCCTCTACCACCCTTTCAGGCAGTGTGTTCCAGACCCTCACTACCCTCTGGGTGAAAAAATTTCTTCTCAAATCCCCTCTAAACCTCCGACCAATTACTTTAAATCTATACCCCCTGGTTATTGACCCTTCTGCTAAGGGAAATAGGTCCTTCCTATTCACTCTATCTAGGCCCCTCTTAATTTTATACACCTCAATTAGGTCTCCCCTCAGCCTCCTCTGTTCCAAAGAAAACAACCCCAGCCTCTCCAATCTTTCCTCATAGCTAAAATTCCCCAGCCCAGGCGACATCCTCGTAAATCTCCTTTGCACCCTCTCTAGTGCAATCGCATCCTTCCTGTAATGTGGTGACCAGAACTGCCCGCAGTATTCTAGCTGCGGCCTAACCAGTGTTTTATACAGTTGAAGCATAACCTCCCTGCTCTTGTATTCTATGCCTCGGCTAATAAAGGCAAGCATTCCGTATGCCTTCTTAACCATCTTATCTACCTGGCCTGCTGCCTTCAGGGATCTGTGGACATGTAATCCAAGGTCCCTCTGATCTTCTGCACTTCTCAGTGTCCTACCATTTATATGTGTATTCATCAGAGCCATCGGAGGAGCTTTCTAATCATGACATTTTATTGTAATTATGAGACTGAGAGGAACAGGAAGATTAAATTAAAATGTAAGTTGGATGGCGTCTGCGAGAGCAATCATCCCCTGCTCTTTTGTTCTTGCCAGCTTTATAATTACAATAAATGTACAGTTTATTGTATCTGTTTGTTCAGGGGTTTATGCTGCAACTTATTAGCATTTCTCATTAGAGCGCAATGTTACCCAAGGGATAATCATGGAACTCTCACAGCTTGAAATCCAGGGACATCAGTTTGCTGCCATGGAGAAATGTGTTGTTTTAGAAGAAATAAATGTTCTCCAGTTGACTACCATGTTAATAATTTATAATAAACAAACTTTTATTCCAACTAGTTTTCTCTGAAGTCGTTGATTCTGGCCTCTTGCGCATCCCCGATTTCCTTCGCCCCACCATTGGCGTCCGTGCCGTCAGCTGCCTGGGCCCTGAGCTCCGGAATTCCCTTCCTAAACCTCTCCGCCGCTCTCTCCTCAGTCAGCCGTGGCTCAGTGGGTAGCACCCTCTCGCCTCTGAGTCAGAAGGTGGTGGGTTCAAGTCCCCACCCCTGAGACTTGAGCACAAAAAATTCTAGGCTGACACTCCAGTGCGGTACTGAGGGGAGTGCTGCACTGTTGGAGGTGTCATCTTTCGGATGAGAGGTTAAACCGAGGCCACGTCTGCCCTCTCAGATGGACCTAATAGATTTTTTGTTAATTTTTTCATGGGATGTGGCAAGGCGAGCATTTATTGCCCATCCCTAATTGCCCTTGAGAAGGAGGTGGTGAGCCGCCGCCTTCTTGAACCGCTGCAGTCTGTGTGGTGAAGGTACTCCCACAGTGCTGTTCGGGAGGGAGTTCCAAGATTTTGACCCAGCGACGATGAAGGAATATATTTCTAAGTCAGGATGGTGTGTGACTTGGAGGAGAACTTGGAGGTGGTGGTGTTCCCATGCGCCATGGCTCTATTTCGAAGAAGAGCAGGGGACTTATCCCCGGAGTCCCGGCCAATATTTATCCCTCAATCAACATCACTAAAAAAAACAGATTATCTGGTCATCATCACATTGCTGTTTGTGGGAGCTTGCTATGTGCAGATTGGCTGCCGCGTTTCCTACATTACAACAGTCACTCCACTTCAAAAGTACTTCATTGAGTGTAAAGTGCTTTGGGTCATCCTGAGGTCATGAATGGCACTATAAAAAATGCAAGTCTTTCTTTCTGTAAGACGCTCTTTAAAACCTACCTCTTTGAACAAGATTATGGTCACCTGTATGTAATATCTCGTTACGTGGCTCGTTGTTAATTTTCTTTGAGATGAGGCTCCTGTGAAGCGTTTAAGGATGTTTTACATTGGATTACATAGGATATGCAGCACAGAAACAGGCCATTCGGCCATGAAACTATCGGATTGTCGTAAAAACCCATCTGGTTCACTAATGTCCATCAGGGAAAGAAATCTGCCGTCCTTACCCGGTCTGGCCTATATGTGATACCAGACCCACAGCAATGTGGTTGAATCTTAACTGCCCTCAGAAATGGACTAGAAAGCCACTCAGTTGTAACAAACCGCTACGAAAAACAATAAACTGAATGAAACTGGACAGATCACCTGGCATCGACCTCGGCACCGGCTTAGGACACGGCAACGGCACACCCAGCCCAGTCAAACCCTGCAAAGTCCTCCTCTCCAACATCTGGGGACTTGTGCCAAAATTGGGAGAGCTGACCCACAGACTAATGAAGCAACAGCCTGACATAGTCATACTCACAGAATCATACCTTTCAGCCAATGTCCCAAACTCCTCCATCACCATCCCTGGATATGTCCTGTCCCACCGGCAGGACAGACCCACCAGGGGTGGCGGCACAGTGGTATACAGTTGGGATGGAGTGGCCCTGGGAGTCATCAACATTGACTCCGGACCCCATGAAGTCTAATGGCTTTAGGTCAAGCATGGGCAAGGAATCCCCCGTGATTACCACCTACCGCCCTCCCTCAGCTGATGAATCAGTACTCCTCCATGTTGAACACCACTTGGAAGAAGCACTGAGAGTAGCAAGGGCACAGAATGTACTCTGGGTGGGGAACTTCAATGTCCATCACCAAGAGTGGCTCGGTAGCACCAATACTGACTGAGCTGGCCGAGTACTGAAGGACATAACTGCCAATCTGAGCCTGCGACAGGTGTTGAGAGAACCAACACGAGGGAAAAACCTACTTGACCTCATCTTCACCAATCTACCTGTCGCAGATGCATCTGTCCATGACAGTATTGGTAGCAGTGAGCACAGCACAGTCATTGTGGAGACGAAGTCCCGTCTTCACACTGAGGACACCCTCCATCGTGTTGTGTGGCACTACCACCGTGCTAAATGGGATAGATTCAGAACAGATCTCGCAGCTCAAAACTGGGCATCCATGAGATGCTGTGGGCCATCAGCAGCAGCAGAAATGTATTCCACCACAATATGTAACCTCATGGCTCGGCATATCCCTCACTCTATCATTACCATCAAGCCAGGGGACTAACTCTGGTCCAATAAGGAGTGCAGAAGAGCATGCCAGGAGCAGCACCAGGCATACCTAAAAATGAGGAGCCAACCTGGGGAAGCTGCAACACAGGACTACATGTATGCTAAAGAGCAGAAGCAGCATGCTGTAGACAGGGCTAAGCGATCCCACAATCAACGGGTCAGATCAAAGCTCTGCAGTCCTGCCACATCCAGTCGTGAATGGTGGTGGACCATTAAACAACTAACGGGAGGAGAAGGAGGCTCCACAAATATCCCCATCCTCAATGATGGTGGAGCCCAGCACGTGAGTGCAAAAGACAAGGCTGAAGCGTTTGCAACCAACTTCAGCCAGAAGTGCTGAGTGGATGATTCATATCGGCCTCCTCCTGAGGTCACCACCATCACAGAAGCTAGTCTTCAGCCAATTCGATTCACTCCACGTGATATCAAGAAACGGCTGAGCGCACTGGATACAGGAAGGCTATGGGCCCTGACAACATCCCGGCTATCGTGCTGAAGACTTATGCTCCAGAACTAGCCACACCTCTAGCCAAGCTGTTCCAGTACAGTTACAACACTGGCATCTATCCGACAATGTGGAAAACTGCCCAGGTATGTTCTCTCCAAAAAGAGCAGGACAAATCCAATCCGGCCAATTACCACCACATCAGTCTACTCTCAATCATCAGCAAAGTGATGGAAGGTGTCATCAACAGTGCTATCAAGCGGCACTTATTCACCAATAACCTGCTCACGGATGCCCAGTTTGGTTTCCGCCAAGACCACTTGGCTCCCGACCTCATTACAACCTTCGTCCAAACATGGACAAAGGAGTTGAATTCCAGAGGTGAGGTGAGAGTAACTGCCCTTGACATCAAGGCAGCATTTGACCGAGTGTGGCATCAAGGAGCCCCAGTAAAAGTGAAGTCAATGGGAATCAGGGGGAAAACTCTCCACTGGATGGAGTCATACCTAGCACACAGGAAGATGGTTGTGGTGGTTGAAGGTCAATCATCACAGCGCCAGGACATCGCTGCAGGAGTTCCTCAGGGCAGTGTCCTAGACCCAGCCATCTTCAGCTGCTTTATTAATGACCCTCCCTCTAACATAAGGTCAGAAATGGGGATGTTCGCTGAAGACTGCACATTCGCAACTCCTCAGATAATGAAGCAGTCCATGTCCGCAGGCAACAAGACTTGGGCGACGTTCAGGCTTGGGCTGAAAAGTGGCAGGTAACATTCGCACCACAGAAGTGCCAGGCAATGACTATCTCCAACAAGCGAGAGTCTAACCACCTCCCCTTGACATTCAACGTTATTACCATCACCGAATCCCCCACCATCAACATCCTGGGGGTTACCATTGACCAGAAACTTAACAGGACCAGCCACATAAATATTGTGGCAACAAGAGCAGGTCAGAGGCTAGGTATTCTGTGGCGAGTGTCTCACCTCCTGACTCCCAAAGCCTTTCCACCATCTACAAGGCACAAGTAAAGAGTGTGATGGAATACCCTCCACTTGCCTGGATGAGTGCAGCTCCAACAACACTCAAGAAGCTCGACACCATCCAGGACAAAGCAGCCTGCTTGATTGGCACCCCATCCACCACCTTAAACATTCACTCCCTCCACCACCGGCATACCGTGGCTGCAGTGTGCACCATCTACAAGATGCACTGCAGCAACTCGCCAAGGCCTCTTCGGCAGCACCTCCCAAACCCGCAAACTCTTCCACCTAGAAGGACAAGGGCAGCAGGCGCATGGGAACACCACCACCTCCAAGTTCCCCTCCAAGTCACACACCATCCTGACTTACATAGATACATAGATACATAGAAGATAGGAGCAGGAGTAGGCCATCCGGCCCTTCGAGCCTGCTCCGCCATTTAATGAGATCATGGCTGATCCTCCAATTCAGTATCCCGTCCCCGCCTTCTCTCCGTAACCCTTAACCCCTTTTGCCTGTAGAAATATATCTAATTCCCTCTTAAATATATTTAATGAGCTGGCGTACACTGCCCTCTGTGGCAATGAGTTCCACAGGTTCACCACCCTCTGAGTGAAGAAATTCCCCCTCATTTCTGTCCTAAATGGTTTAGCCCTTATCCTTAAATTATGTCCTCTAGTTCTGTTCTCACCCGCCAAGGGAAACATTCCTTCTGCATCTAGCCTGTCTAGACCTGTCAGAATTTTATACACTTCTATGAGGTCCCCTCTCAATCTTCTAAACTCCAGTGTGTACATCCCTAAACTACATAGTCTCTCCTCATAGGTCAATCCCGCCATTCCTGGTATCAGCCTGGTGAATCGCCGCTGCACCCCCTCCATGGCAAGAACATCTTTCCTCAGATGAGGCGACCAAAACTGTACACAGTACTCGAGGTGTGGTCTCACCAGTGCCCTGTACAGCTGCAGCAAGGTATCCCTGTTCCTGTATTCCAACCCTTTTGCTATGAAGGCCAGCATACCGTTTGCCTTCTTGACCGCCTGTTGCACCTGCATGCTCGCCTTCAGTGACTGGTGTACAAGAACACCCAGGTCTCTCTGTACTTCCCCCTCTCCCAATTTATTGCCATTTAAATAATAATTTGCCCTCCCGTTCCTGCACCCAAGGTGGATAACTTCGCACTTGTCCACATTATAGTGCATCTGCCATTTATCCGCCCAATCACCCAGTCTGTCCAAATCGCTCTGGAGCTTCCTGGTCTCCTCCTCTGAGCCCACCCCCCCTCCTAGTTTAGTGTCGTCTGCAAATTTGGAAATGCTGCATCCGACTCCCTGATCCAGGTCATTAATGTAAATTGTGAACAGCTGGGGACCCAGGACAGATCCCTGTGGTACCCCACTTGTTACTGCCTGCCATTCAGAAAATGAGCCGTTTATTCCAACTCTCTGTTTTCTATCTGACAGCCAGTTCTCTATCCACGTCAATACTTTCCCCTTTATCCCATGAGCTTCAATTTTCCCTGCTAATCTTTTATGTGGGACCTTATCGAAGGCCTTTTGGAAGTCCAGGTACACCACATCTACTGGCTCTCCCCCATCTATTTTACCAGTTACTCCCTCAAAAAATTCCAATAGATTAGTCAAGCACGATTTACCCTTTGTAAATCCATGTTGACTCTGTCCTATCCTGTCCCCATTTGCTAAGTGCTCCGCTATTTCATCCTTAATGATGGACTCCAGCATTTTGCCCACAACTGATGTAAGGCTTACAGGTCTGTAATTACCTGCTTTTTCCCTACCCCCCTTTTTGAATAGTGGGGTAACGTTAGCTACCCTCCAATCCATGGGCACTGTTCCCGAGTCTAATGAATTCTGAAAAATGATACTTAGTGCATCCGCTATCTCTAGGGCCACCTCCTTCAGCACCCTAGGATGCATGTTATCAGGCCCTGGGGATTTGTCCGCCTTCAATCCCTTTAGAGTCCTTAACACCATATCCTTAGAGATATTGATTTGCGTCAGTTCCTCCTTTGCAAATGTCCCTATTTTTCCCGATATCCCAGGGAGGTTTTTTGTGTCTTCCTTCGTAAAGACTGACCCAAAGTATGCATTTAGTTGGTCTGCCATTTCCTTATTTCCCGTTATATATTCCCCCGTATCTGACTGCAATGGGCCAACTTTGGTTTTCACCAGTCTTTTCCTCTTGATATACTTAGAAGTATATCACCGATCCTCCATCGTCGCTGGGTCAAAATCCCTCCCTAACGGCAATGTGGGAGTACCTTCACCATGCAGACTGCAGCGGTTCAAGAAGGCGGCTCACCACCAACTTCTCAAGGGCAATTAGGGATGGGCAATAAATGCTGGCCTTGCCAGAGACGCCCACATCCCATAAAATGAATTAAAAAAAAAAGAAAAGCAATGGTCTCAGTACTGACCCCTGGGGAACACCACCTTCCTCCAGTCCGAAAAACAACCGTTCACCAATAATCTTTGAATCCTGTCACTTAGCCAATTTCGTATCCATGCAGCCACTTCCCTTTTATCCCATGGGCTTCAACTTTGGTTGTATGCCTATTATGTGAACCTTTGTCGAACGCCTTTTGGAAGTCCATGTACACCACGTCAACCGCATTGCCCTCATCAACCCTCTCTGTTACCTCATCAAAAAACTCGATCAATTTGGTTAAACGCGATTTGCCTTTAACAAATCCGTGCTGGCTTTCCTTAACTAATCTGCACTTGCTCAAGTGACTGTTAATTTTCTCCCTGATTATCATGTCTAAAAGCTTCCCCACTACCGAGGTTAAACTTACCGGCCTATAGTTGCTGGGTTTATCTTTACACCCTTTTTTGAACAAGGGTGTAACATTTGCAATTCTCCAGTCCTCTGGCACCACCCCTGTTTCTAAGCAGGATTGGAAGAGTATGGCCAGTACTTCTGCGATTTCTTCGAGGATCAGGAATTTTTTTAAGTTCATTCACAGGATGTGGGAGTCACTGGCAAGTCCAGTATTGATTGCCCATCCCTAATTGCCCTTGAGAAGGTGGTGGTGATCTGCCTTCTTGAACTGCTACAGTCCGTGTGGTGAAGGTGCTCCCACAGTGCTGTTAGGGAGAGAGTTCCAGGATTTTGACCCAGCGACGATGAAGGAATAGCGATATATTTCCAAGTCAGGAAGGTGTGCGACTTGGAAGGGACCTTGCAGGTAGCGATGTTCCCATGCGCCTGCTGCCCTCGTCCTTCTAGGTGGTAGAGGTCATGGGTTTGGGAGGTGCTGTGGAAAAAGCCTTGGCGAGTTGCTGCAGTGCATCTTGTAGATGGAACACACTGCAGCCACGGTGCGCCGGTGGTGGAGGGAGTGAATGTTTAAGGTGGTGGGTGGAGTGCCGATCAAGCGGGCTGCTTTGTCCTGGATGGTGTTGAGCTTCTTAAGTGTTGTTGGAGCTGCACTCATCCAGGCAAGTGGAGAGTATTCCATCACACTCCTTACTTGTGCCTTGTAGATGATGGAAAGGCTTTGGGGAGTCAGGAGGTGAGACACTCGCCGCAGAATACCCAGCCTCTGACCTGCTCTTGTTGCCACTGTATTTATGTGGCTGGTCCAGTTAAGTTTCTGGTCAATGGTGACCCCCCCAGGATGTTAATGGTGGGGGATTCAGCAATGGTAATGCCGTTGAATGTCAAGGGGCAGTGGTTAGACTCTCACTTGTTGGAGATAGTCATTGCCTGGCACTTCTGTGGCATAGACTGCTTCATTTTCTGAGGAGTTGTGAATGGCACTGAACACTGTGCAGTCATCAGCAAACATCCCCATCTCTGACCTTATGTTGGAGGGAAGGTCATTGAGGAAGAAGCTGAAGATGGTTGGACCTAAGACACTGCTTCAGCGATGTCTTGGGGCTGTGATGATTGACCTTCAACCACCTTCCTTTGTGCTAGGTATGATTCCAGCCAGTGGAGAGTTTTCCCTCCCATTCCCATTGACACAAGTTTTACTTGGGATTCTTGATGCCACACTTGGTCAAATGCTGCCTTGATGTCAAGGGCAGTCACTCTCACCTCACCTCTGGAATTCAGCTCCTTAAGGCTGTAATGAGGTCGGGAGCCGAGTGGTCTTGGCAGAACCCAAACTGGGCATCAGTGAGCAGGTTATTGGTAAATAAGTGCCGCTTGATAGCACTGTCGATAACACCTTCCATCACTTTGCTGATGATTGAGAGTAGACTGATGGGGCGGTAATTGGCCAGATTGAATTTGTCCTGCATTTTGTGGACAGGACATACCTGGGCAGTTTGGCTAGATGCATGGCTAGTTCTGGTGCACAGGTCTTCAGCACGACAGCCGGGATGTTGTCGGGGCCCACAGACTTTGCTGTATCCAGTGCGCTCAGCTGTTTCTTGATATCACGTGGAGTGAATCGAATTGGCTGAAGACTGGCTTCTGTGATGGTGGGGACCTCAGGAGTAGGCCAATATGAATCATCCACTCGGCACTTCTGGCTGAAGATGGTTGCAAACGCTTCAGCCTTGACCTTTTGCACTCACGTGCTGGGCTCCACCATCATTGAGGATGGGGATATTCATGGAGCCTCCTCCTCCCATTAGCTGTTTAATTGTCCACCAACATTCACGACTGGATGTGGCAGGACTGCAGAGCTTTGATCTGATCCGTTGATTGTGAGATCGCTTAGCCCTTTCTATAGCATGCTGCTTCCGCTTTTTAGCATGCATGTAGTCCTGTGTTGCAGCTTCCCCAGGCTGGCACCTCGTTTTTAGGTATGTCTGTTGCTGCTCCTGGCATGCTCTTCTGCACTCCTCATTGAACCAGGGTTGGTCCTGCTGCTGATGGCTCACAGTGCCTCATGAATGCCCAGTTTTCAGCTGCTAGATCTGTTCTGAATCTATTCCATTTAGCACAGTGGTAGTGCCACACAACACGATGGAGGGTGCCCTCAGTGTGAAGATGGGACTTCGTCTCCGCAATGACTGTGCCGTGGTCACTGCTACCAATACTGTCATGGACAGATTCATCTGCGACAGCTAGGTTGGTGAAGATGAGTTCAAGTAGGTTTTTCCATCGTGTTGGTTCTCTCAACACCTGTCGCAGGCCCAGACTCGCAGTTATGTCCTTCAGGACTCGGCCAGCTCGGTCAGTAGTGATGCTACCGAGCCACTCCTGGTGATGGACATTGAAGTCCCCCACCCAGTGTACATTCTGTGCCCTTGCTACTCTCAGTGCTTCTTCCAAGTGGTGTTCAACATGGAAGAGTACTGATTCATAAGCTGAGGGAGGGCGGTAGGTGGTAATCAGCAGGATGTTTCCTTGCCTGTGCTTGACCTGAAGCCATGAGACTTCATGGGGTCCGGAGTCAATGTTGAGGACTCCCAGGGCCACTCCTTCCCGACTGTATACCAGTGTGCCGCCACCCCTGGTGGGTCAGTGCTGCTGGTGGGACAGGACATACCCAGGGATGGTGATGGAGGAGTTTGGGACATTGGCTGAAAGGTATGAATTCTGTGAGTATGACTATGTCAGGCTGTTGCTTGACTAGTCTGTGGGACAGCTCTCCCAATTTTGGCGCAAGTCCCCAGATGTTGGTGAGGAGGATTTTGGAGGTTCGACTGGGCTAGGTGTGCCGTTGCCGTGTCCGTAGCCGGTGCCGAGTGGTCCATCTGGTTTCATTCTTATTACTGTGTTTTGTAACAACTGAGTGGCTTGGTAGGCCATTTCAGAGGTCAGTTAAGAGTCAACCACATTGCTGTGGGTCTGGTGTCACATATAGGCCAGACCGGGTAAGGACAGCAGATTTCCTTCCCTAAAGGACATTAGTGAACCAGATGTGTTTTTACGACAATCCGATAGTTTCTTTGGTTACCATTACTTATACTAGCTTTTTATTCCAGATTAATTTAATTAACTGAATTTAAATTCCCCAGCTGCCTGGGGTGGGATTTGAACTCTCGTCTCTGGATCAGTTAGTCCAGGCCTCTGGATGACTAGCCCAGTGACATTACCACTATGCTATGGTGAATAATGCAAGTAGCAAATAAGCAATTAGAAATGAGCAAAGCAAAGGGACTGTATCAGTGAAGAAGACAAAAAGATATGTAACTAATGAGAAGAAGAAGATTGCCGGACATTAAGAACATAAAAATATAAGAATTAGGAGCAGGAGTGGGCCGTATGGCCACTTGAGCCTGATCATGGCTGGAATTCACAATGTTCTCTACAGATAGAAACCGTTTTCTTGTGTAGACGTACAAGGATGTGTTCTGAGGGATATCTCTGGGATGGCAGCGTAGTGGTTATGTTCCTAAACTCAGCAGTCCAGAGAAGAGGATTAATAAAAAAAGAAAATACTGCAGATGCTGGAAATCTGAAATAAAAACAGAAAATGCTGGAGATACTCAGCAGGTCAGGCAGCATCTGTGAAGAGAGAAACAGAGTTAACGTTTCAGGTCGATGACCCTTCGTCAGACGAAGGGTCATCGACCTGAAACGTTAACTCTGTTTCTCTCTTCACAGATGCTGCCTGACCTGCTGAGTATCTCCAGCATTTTCTGTTTTTATTTAAGAGGATTAATAAATCCTTGCCCAGCGCAAGTTCCAAATCCCACCATCGTCAGTTTGCAAGACTCGAATTCAATTAAATTTAAAAAAAAGCCGGTAATCAGTAAAAGTTGACCGTGAGTCAGTCAGATTGATGCAAAAACACCCAAATGGTTCCCCCGTGTCCTGTCGCGAAAGGAAACGCTGCCGTCCTTGCCAAGTCTAGCCTGTGTGTGACTCCAGTCCCACAGCGCCACTGACTCTTAATCCCCTCTCGGAAGTGGCCTAGCAAGTCACTCCGTTGTGGTCTCTTCTCTCTTAGGCAGTCCCTCAGAACCGAGGATGACTTGCTTCCACACTAAAAATGAGTTCTCAGGTGACTGATGAGTCCAATGCGGGACCTACAGTCTCTGTCATGGGTGGGGCAGACGGTGGTTGAAGGGGCGGGTGGGTGGGTTGCTTGGGTTGATGTGCGCTCCTTCCGCTGTTTGCGCTTGGCTTCCGCTTGCTCCCGGCGAAGAGGCTCGAGGTGTTCGGCGCCTTCCCGGATGCTTCTCCTCCACTTTGTGCGGTCTTGGGCCAGGGATTCCCAGGTGTCGGTGGGAATGTTGCACTTTTTCAAGGAGGCTTTGAGGGTGTCCTTGAAGCGTTTCCTCTGCCCACCTGGGAATCTCTTGCCATATCGGAGTTCCGAGTAAAGCGCTTGCTTTGGGAGTCTCGTATCGGGCAATGTGACCCGTCCATCGGAGCTGATCGAGCGTGGTCAAAGCTTCGATGCTGGGGATGTTGGCCTGAGCGAGAACACTGACGTTGATGCGCCTATCCTGCCAATGGATTTGCAGGATCTTGCGGAGGCAGCGTTGGTGGTACCTCTCCAGTGCTTTGAGGTAACTAGGGAAGGGACAATAAATGCCAGCCACGCCCGCATCCCTACAAAAAAAACTGGGGAGGTTTAGCCTTGCAGTGAACCTTGCATTTCCAGTAAGTCCTGTTTCTCTCTAGCTATTGTAACTCGAATAATTCTGTATCCCAAACATTCCATAATAGTTAAAAATGTAGTCGCTGTTGACATTGACATTTATTTCTTGTTTAGTGCTGCAGTTCCCTCTTTACAGGAGCGAGCTCTACGTTGCTGCGGCCTAGATAAGTTATGATCAATGGGCCAATTTGCAAGTATAGCGAGCAAATCAGGCGGCGTAAAATATTATTGGCTGCGGTACCAAGCGTGGTGGTTGAAAGTGCTGTTTCTTGGCAACACAGCTCGTGGAGTGCTGCCAAATGTATTGTTTCTATGCCAACCGAGGAACCAGGTTTTTTAAGTCCGGCATCGTATGAGAAGTTTGACCCCGCCACGAATGTTTGTTTGTTTATTTATTTATTTATTTATTTTGCATTCGCGGCTTTTTAGGATGGTGTGGGCAGAAATGTACCAGGGACAGAAGCAATCAGTCCGTGGGGGCCAATGAGTGATTTAAAGAGACAGAAAGATTAAAAGATAAGATTTACAGTCAGCAGCAATAGCTGTCTCATTCTATTCATTTCCCATGACAAGTTCAAATGTGCACGGTGCACACAAAATGCTTTTATTTTGATTTTTTTTTTCCGGCTCTCACTCTCTCTGCCTCATGGTGATTACACCACAAATGAACCCTATTTATTTGTTCTGTCGAATTGTGTTTTTGCAGTATGAAATTGCCAACAGAGAAAGCTAACCTCTCTATTAAATTCTAATAGCTTTGACGCTTTTAGTATCAGTGCAGTAGATAAAATCATTACAGTTATACTCTTTCTCATCACTGCCTATGCCCTGCTGAATCCAGTTATTTATGAAGGGTTCTTAAGTTGTCATTGCGAAGAACGATTGTTGTTTTTTTTTCTCTCTCTCTGCACCCGATGTATTTCTTCCACTAATAACTGCCTACGAACCACTCACGTCGCCAGCTTATCTCTGTCTGTGAAGGGTCTGGCGCGTGTGAGAACTGATTGATTTGAAATGGGAACCGGCGATGGTTCAAACGTCTTTGAGTTTTGACAACGCGGTCTTGGAATTTTATATCGGGGAAATATTCCCGCGCTGTGCGTATATTTATTTTTTGTACGCTGTCCACTTCTACTGTGTTGTTTTATCATCTGAAAGTGTTGGTGTTTTATGGCAATGCTTAAGCAGTAAATGTTAGTAAGACAAATAAAATTCTGATTCAGATGGCCATTTGCGAAGAGCGCAATTTACTTTTGCTGACAGACAATTCAGTTTTACAAGAGCCCTGGTCTCGTTTAATTCCAGGATCTCAGAGATTGCATACCGGATCCTCTCTGGGTAAACAGTTCATTTTATGCTTTACCCATCTGACTGTAGTAATCCATTCTTTTTGACATTCAAAACACACACTTTTCCTTCACTCTTTTTATTTCCAGAGTTTTCGGTCGCGGCATGAATATAAATGTGGCTGAACGTGTGACCAAAGTAACGAGAAATAAAAAAATCAGAATCAAAAAATAATCAGATCCAACAATGGATTTGGTCGTCTGGTAGCTATGCTGCTAAATTAAAGCTGGACCATTCAGCAACGACATCAGGAAGCACCTTTTCCACACAAAGGCGAGTAGAGATCTGGAACTCTCTCCCCCAAAAGGCTGTAGATGCTGGGGGGATAATTGGAGCTTTCAAGACTGAGATAGCCACAGAGCAGTAGTGATACCTGCCCTCCTGTATGCTTCAGAGACACGGACCATGTACAGCAGGCACCTGAAAGCGCTGGAGAGGTACCACCAATGCTGCCTCCGCAAGATCCTGCAAATCCATTGGCAGGATAGGCGCACCAACGTCAGTGTTCTCGCTCGGGCCAACATCCCCAGCATCGAAGCTTTGACCACGCTCGATCAGCTCCGATGGACAGGTCACATTGTCCGCATGCCCGATACGAGACTCCCAAAGCAAGCGCTCTACTCGGAGCTCCGGCACGGCAAGAGAGCCCCAGGTGGGCAGAGGAAATGCTTCAAGGACACCCTCAAAGCCTCCTTGAAAAAGTGTAACATCCCCACTGACACCTGGGGCTCAAGACCGCACAAAGTGGAGGAGAAGCATCCAGGAGGGCGCCGAACACCTCGAGTCTCTTCGCCGGGAGCAAGCGGAAACCAAGCGCAGGCAGCGCAAGGAGCGCACGTCAACCCAAGCACCTCACCCTCCCGCCCCTTCAACCACCGTCTGCCCCACCTGTGACAGAGACTGTAGATTGCGCATTGGACTCATCAGTCACCTGAGAACTCATTTTTAATGTGGAAGCAAGACATCCTCGGTTCCGAGGGACTGCCTAAGAAGAAGAATTGGAGCTTTCAAGACTGAGATAGCCAAGGGGTACGGTAGCATAGTGGTAATGTTACTGGACTAATAATCCAGATTAGATCTGAACTCATGATCCGGAGACACGAGTTCTAAATCCCACCATGGCAGCTGGGGAATTTAAATTCAAATAAATCTGGAATTAAAAAGCTAGTATCAGTAATGTGACCATGCGACTACAGATTGTCATAAAAGCAAACCGGATTGCCATTTGGTTCTCTAATGTCCTTTAGTGAAGGAAATCTGCTGTCTTTATCTGGTCTGGCCTATAGTGACTCCAGACCCACAGCAATGTGGTTGACTCTTAACTGCCCTCTGAAAAGGCCTAGCAAGCCAGTCAGCTGTATTGAAGAAGGTGGTTCACCACCTTCTTGAGGGCAATTAGGGATGGGCAATCAATGCTGGCCTTGCCAGTGATGCCCACATCCTGTGAATGAATAAAGAAAATAAGTAGATTTTTGTTCGGAAGGGTATCAAGAGATATGGAGCTAAGGTGAATAAATGGAGTTGAGGTGCAGATCAGCCATGATCTATTGAATGGCAGAACAGGCCCGATGGGCTGAATGGCCTACTCCTGCTCCTAAGGTTCCTACGTTCCTATGAATGTGTGCTTGTGGTACTGAGCATACAGACCAGGAAGCTCCCAGGTTGCAACAACAACAAGAGTTTGCATTTGTCTAGCGCCTTTAACATAGTAAAACGTCTCCAGGCGCTTCACAGGGACAAACAAAATTTGATACCGAGCCACATAAGGAGATATTAGGAAAGGTGCAAAGAGGTAGGTTTTAAGGAGCGTCTTAAAGGAGGAGAGAGAGGTAGGGAGGTGGAGTGGTTTAGGGCGGGAATTCCAGAGCTTGGGGCCCGGACAGCTGAAAGCACGGCCGCCAATGGTGGAGTGATTAAAATTGGGGATGCTCAAGAGGCCAGAATTGGAGGAGGGTAGAGATTCATCCCTGGTAGCTCCCTAGTTAGCAGGTCTCAGTAGGGAAATTAATTCAGAATCTACAATCAGCCTCAAGGTTCCTGGGTGACAGCACCTCCCAAACCCGTGACCACTACCAACTGGAAGGACAAGGGCAGCAGGCGCATGGCAACACCACCACCTCCAAGTTCCCCTCCAAGTTACACACCATCCTCATTTGGAAATATATCGGCTGTTCCTTCATCGTCGCTGGGTCAAAATCCTGGAACTCCCTCTCTAACAGCACTGTGGGAGCACCTTCACCACACGGACTGCAGCGGTTCAAGAAGGCGACGGCTGACCACCATCTTCTCAAGGGCAATTGGGGATGGGCAATAAATGCTGGTCTTGCCAGCGACGCCCACATCCCATGATGAATAAAAGAAAAGGAGCCACTCCGTGGCCAATAGAGTCTCCACTCCAATGAAAGTAGGTTGGAAATTGCAGAGCAGGTCAGTTAGCATCTGAAAGAGGAAGCCAGGTTCACGAGCGAGACCCTTCATCAGAACTGGTTGCAGCTGAAACATGAACCCATCTTTTCTCTGCTGTACACTCCCTCCATTCTCGGTTTCTATTTCAGATTGCCAGCGTTCATGGTTTCTCTTTTTTTAGTATCGCTACTCGCTGGTCTTTGCCTGACTTAGGCAAGATAATTGAAGCCTCATCATCATAACCATATGGCGCTTATATTTGTTTATCAAAGAAAGGCTTAGAATAGCTCTGTAATGACTTTAAATGAAGGAATTTGCTTCTCTGGGTCAAACTGTAAACAAAACACCAATAGCAGTCACACAAGTGAAGACGGTTGATTTGACCCAGCGATCCTCTCCTATAAACAAGCCGCTGATCCACAATTACACGCCACCTCACTTCTGCACCTCAATTATTCTTTGAGTCATGTAGAAATTAAAAGGTGCTCTGTCGACTGCAGCAACTTTGCACATCACATCACAAGAAGGAACGCAGCTTGTGGGCAGCTACAACTGCATAGTCAATGGCGGTGATTGAGCACTGCAGTACATGTGCAGAATACAAGCACAGATTGCGGGGCTGACGTGAGGTGCATTTCCATTAATCAGAGAAAAGACACCATCCTTACTAATTACAATGTGCATTTCTTGCTGGATTTGCTTGTGTGTGCACTTCTGTTAACTATATCAATTTGCTCCACTAGCTACTGATAATATAGAAAGTTTAGGAATGAATACTGGAGTCAGGGTCTAAAGTTCGGGTGACTTGGGGCAGGGGGAATTGGAATTGAGCCCAACTTAAAAGAAGTTCAGACTTGGCGCAGTCTGGCATTTGCTTCTCCATGCTATCGGGGCTCTGTGTTACTTTGCGTATGCCCAGCACCATTTCATATATTGGACAGAAAGCTTTTATCAATGTAGGACTGACTGTGAAAAAGGCTGTTTATTTCTCTCTCTCCAATTTGTTCTTGAATGTCTTCGTTTAGTGATACGTGCTGATTTCCATGCTGGTCTAATGAATACATCTGCTTTTTTGTGATGGTTCAGTGGCTATGTAGCACAGTGCCTTCTAATTGAGAGGGGGTTCGGTGGGGGTGGGGCGGTGGGCTGGTGAGTCAGAAGCTTAGGAATGATAGTGGAGGTGCTTTTCTTTAACTTCTTTTAGTAAACCTGTATTTTGTAAGGAATTGTTTTAAATGAGTACCTATGATAGCTACAAGAAAACAAATGGTATTCTTTTCCATTTCTTCTCAGGATGCGGGTGATACTGACAAATCCACATTTATTGCCCATCTCGAGTTACCCTGAGAAGGCGTTGTACCGCCGCAGACCTTATAGTGATACCTGCAAATATCCTGCAAATCCATTGGCAGGATAGGCGCACCAACGTCAGTGTTCTCGTTCAGGCCAACATCCCCAGCATCGAAGCTTTGACCACGCTCGATCAGCTCCGATGGACAGGTCACATCGTCTGCATGCCCGATACAAGACTCCCAAAACAAGCGCTCTACTCGGAGCTCTGACACAGCAAGAGAGCCCCAGGTGGGCAGAGGAAACGCTTCAAGGACACCCTCAAAGCCTCCTTGAAAAAGTGCAACATCCCCACCGACACCTGGGAATCCCTGGCCCAAGACTGCACAAAGTGGAGGAGAAGCATCCGGGAAGGCGCCGAACACCTCGAGTCTCTTCGCCGGGAGCAAGCGGAAGCCAAGCGCAGGCAGCGCAAGGAGCGCACGTCAATCCAAGCACCCCACCCACCTGCCCCTTCAACCATCGTCTGCCCCACCTGTGACAGAGACTGTAGGTCCCGCATTGGACTCATCAGTCACCTGAGAACTCATTTTTAATGTGGAAGCAAGACATCCTCGGTTCCGAGGGACTGCCTAAGAAGAAGAGGATAGTGATACTGCTCCCACACTGGCGTTAGGTGGGGAATTCTAAGGTTTTGACCCAACGACCATAAAGGTGAAGGGATTATTACTAGACCTAGCCCCTTCAGGGCTACCCCGGATCAGGCGTATTCCCCAGACGTTCACTTTCAACTAAAGTTTGAGGTAGCCGAATCCTAAAGACGCTTAATTGGGTCTAAAGGTCCAGACTATCTCTCCCTAAAGGAAAAGAACGACCTGAAGATGTTACCGTCCTCCAGATAGCACTTTTAATAAGTTTAGCTAGACTGTAACATTCCTGATATTATGAGGGTCGGAAAAATCCCCCAGAATTCTGCAACTCCTCACCAAAGAGCGTACAGAGATTGAGTTTATGAGTTTGATACAGAAGTATTATGTGAGACAATTCTAAAAATATATAGATTTATTAAAGAACCGACATGTAATTTACAGTTGGTGATTCAATCGCAACATTAACAGTTCCAAAAACAGAAATCTTACAATTCTATTATCAGAGATCCTTCTTCTCAAATCTTAACTTCGCTAGTTTTACAGTTCTTAGTTTATTCCAGGATACCCACCAAAATCAAATACAATACTGTTGATCCCTGAGATACAAAGAGTTGTAGACTCACAGAGCTTTCCTCTGAAGCCAAGAATCGCTTTGCCCCTTTACAGCGAATCTATCATCCCATTTGAAAGTTCAATTTTCATACCCTTTTGCAGTGGTATTTCCTTTGAAGTTTTCTGCTGATGTAAGTTAATTATCTCTAGTCATTTTTCTGCTGACTTCTGCTATTCTTACAGTCAGTTCAGCAGGTAGCATTAAGAATTATGTCTCTACCTCAGGCGTTCGAAGCTTAGCATAAAAAATGGTGTAGCAGCTGCATCTATTTGATATCATTCTTACCAAGGTCTTCATTTTGTGTCTTTTTATGATGTGTAAATTAAAAACACCTCAACTGGGTGCACCATTGTCTTCTTTCTAAGGCTTCAGACTATCAGGAACCTCCAACCTCCTGTTTCAATAAGGTTATTGATTCAGTGTCAACAACTTATCTTTTCTCAATAGCCTGTATGCTGTTTACAGCATCTCCATTGTTAGGTTTTTAGCTTTTCAAGCCCAGTTTGTCATGTTACAAAGGCCAGAATTATTTCATAGAATGGTGTATTTTTCTGAATATGTATGGCTCATTCCTTCATTCCAAGTCAGGATGTTGTGTGACTTGAAGGGGAAGTTGTAGATGATCTTGTTCCCATGTTTTTAACATAAGAACATGAGAAATAGAGCAGGAGTAGGCCTTTCAGCCCCTCGAGCCCGCTCTGCCATTCATGGCTGATCTTCTACCTCATCTTCACCTTCGCGCACTATCCCCATATCCCTTGATTCCCTTAATATCTGAAAATCTATTGACCTCAGCCTTGAATATACTCAATGACTGAACATCCAGAGACCTCTGGGTTAGAGAATTCCAAAGATTCACAACCCTTTGAGTGAAGAAATTTCTCCTCATCTCAGTCCTAAATGGCCGACCCCTTATTCTGAGCCTGTGACCCCTGGTTCTAGACTCCCCAGCCAGGGGAAACATCCACCCTGCATCTACCCTGTCAAGCCCTCTAAGAATTTTATATGTTATATCTTGCTGTAGATGATGGTGTTCCCATGGTCTTGCTATAGATGATGGTGTTCCCATGGTCTTGCTGTGGATGATGGTGTTCCCATGGTCTTGCTGTAGATGATGGTGTTCCCATGGTCTTGTTGTAGATGATGGTGTTCCCGTGGTCTTGCTGTAGATGATGGTGTTCCCATGGTCTTGCTGTAGATGATGGTGTTCCCATGGTCTTGCTGTAGATGATGGTGTTCCCATGGTCTTGCTGTAGATGATGGTGTTCCCATGGTCTTGCTGTAGATGATGGTGTTCCCATGGTCTTGCTGTAGATGATGGTGTTCCCATGGTCTTGTTGTAGATGATGGTGTTCCCATGGTCTTGTTGTAGATGATGGTGTTCCCATGGTCTTGCTGTAGATGATGGTGTTCCCGTGGTCTTGCTGTAGATGATGGTGTTCCCATGGTCTTGCTGTAGATGATGGTGTTCCCATGGTCTTGCTGTAGATGATGGTGTTCCCATACTCTTGCTGTAGATGATGGTGTCCCATAGTCTTGCTGTAGATGATGGTGTTCCCATGGTCTTGCTGTAGATGATGGTAAAAATACTGTGGAGGAGGAATTCCTAGAATGTTTACGGGATGGTTTTCTGGAACAATATGTCGAGGAACCAACCAGAGATCAGGCCATCTTAGACTGGGTATTATGTAACGAGAAAGGATTAATTAGCAATCTTGTTGTACGAGGCCCCTTGGGTCAGAGTGATCATAATATGATAGAATTCTTCATTAGGATGGAGAGTGAAGTAGTTGAATCAGAGACTAGGGTCCTGAATTTAATAAAGGAAACTACGATGGTATGAGGTGCGAATTGGGTAGGATTGATTGGGGAATGTCACTCAAGGGGTTGACGGTGGATAGGCAATGGCAAACATTCAAAGACTGCATGGATGAACTACAGAATTTGTTCATCCCAGTGTGGCATAAGAATAAAACAAAAAGGGTGACTCAACCGTGGCTAACAAGGGAAATTAGGGATAGCATAAGATTCAAGGAGAGGGCATATAAATTGGCCAGAAAAAGCGGTAACCCTGAGGATTGGTAGCAGTTTAGGATTCAACAAAGGAGGACAAAGGGATTAATTAAGAAGGGGAAAATAGAATATGAAAGTAAGCTTGCTGGGAACATAAAAACTGACTGTAAGAGCTTTTATAGATATGTGAAGAGAAAAAGATTAGTGAAATCAAGTGTAGGTCCCTTGCAGTCAGAAGCAGGGGAAGTTATAATGGGGAACAAAGAAATGGCAGACCAATTAAATGCATATTTTGGTTCTGTCTTCAAAAAGGAGGACACAAATAACCTCCCAGAGATGTTGGAGAACATACATGTCTGATGAAAGGGAGGAACTGAAAGAAATCAGTATTTGCAGGGAAATGGTGTTAGGGAAATTGACGGGATTGAAGGCCGATAAATCCCCAGGGCCTGATAATCTATATCCTAGGGTACTTAAGGAAGTGGCCCTAGAAATAGTAGATGCATTGCTGATCATCTTCCAACATTCGATGGAATCTGGAACTGTACCCATGGATTGGAGGGTAGCTAATGTTACCCCACTGTTCAAAAAGGGTGGTAGAGAGAAAGCGGGGAATTACAGACCGGTAAGCCTGACATCGGTAGTGGGGAAAATGCTAGAGTCCATTATAAAGGATGTAATAGCTGAGCACTTGAAAAACAGTGACAGGATCAAACAAAGTCAACATGGATTTACAAAAGGTAAATTGTGCTTGACTAATCTACTGGAATTTTTTGAGGATGTAACTGGGAAAATAGATAAGGGAGAACCAATGGATGTGGTGTATTTGGACTTTCAAAAGGCTTTCGATAAGGTCCCGCATAAGAGATTAGCGTGTAAAGTTAAGGCACATGGGATTGGGGGCAAGGTATTGACTTGGATAGAGAACTGATTGGCGGACAGAAAACAGAGAGTAGGAATTAATGGGTCTTTTTCCGAGTGGCAAGCAGTGACTCGTGGGGTACAGCAGGGATCGGTCCTTGGACCCCAGCTATTCACAATATACATTAATGATCTGGATAAGGGAACTAAATGTAATATCTCCAAATTTGCAGATGACACAAAGCTGGGTGGAAGTGTGTGCTGCGAGGAGGATACCGAGAAACTCCAGGATGATTTGGACAGGTTGGGTGAGTGGGCAGAAGCGTGGCAGATGCAATATAACGTGGATAAATGCGAGGTTATCCACTTTGGTGTCAAAAACAGAAAGGCAGACTATTATCTGTATGGCAATAGATTGGGAGAAGTGGAAGTGCAACGAGACCTGGGTGTCCTTGTGCACCAGTCGCTGAAAATAAGCATGCAGGTGCAGCAGGCGGTGAAGGAGGCAAATGGTATGTTGGCCTTCATAGCGAAACGGTTTGAGTATAGGAACAGGGATGCCCTGCTGCAGTTGTACAGGGCCTTGGTGAGACCACACCTTGAGTACTGTGTGCAGTTTTGGTCGCCTTATCTGAGGAAGGATGTTCTTGCCATGGAAGGAGTTCAGCGAAGATTCACAAGGCTGATACCTGGGATGGCAGGAATGACATATGAGGAGAGATTGGGTCGATTGGGCTTATACTCGCTGGAGTATAGAAGAATGAGAGGGGATCTCTTCGAAACATATAAAATTCTGACAGGTCTGGACAAACTAGATGCAGGAAGAATGTTCCCGATGGTCAGAGAGTCCAGAACCAGGGGTCATAATCTAAGGATAACGGGTAAGCCATTTAGGACAGAAATGAGGAAGAATTTCTTCACCCAGAGAGTGGTGAACCTGTGGAATTCTCTACCACAGAAGGTAGTTGAGGCCAAGTCATTAAATATATTCAAGAATGAGTTAGATATATTTCTGAAGGCTAAAGGTATCAAGGGATATGGGGAGAAGCAGGTACAGGGTACTGAGTTTGGATGATTAGCCATGATCTCATCGAATGGCGGAGAAGGCTCGAGGGGCCGAATGGCCTACTCCTGCTCCTCTCTTCTATGTTTCTATGTTTCTATGTGTTCCCATAGTCTTCTACATGATGAAGTAAGCATGGCGAGTTCTGTAGATAGGACATACTGCAACTGCAGACTTTGTAAACTGGATTGCTAGAGCTTGGGAACACACGTGTAGCCCATGGGCTTCAATTTGAACATCGCAGACTTAAAAATATTTGTCTAAAATTTCTCCTTCTGCTGTGATTGCAAAGATAATAACACATTTCAATAAGTGGCTTAATGACTGCTAAAATTGTAGAGAGAGGGATTTCAGCCGAGTGCATTAACTATTCGTAGGCAATAATCGGCCAGCATAATTTCAAGGCCAGTGAAGACGATCTGAAGATGAGCTTACATAGCCACACATGGGCTGGACTTTTCACATTGCAGAGTGTGCGGGTTTGGGGGGCGGGTCAGCAGTTAAAATCACTGAAATTGACAGCGCGTCGGGAACCCGCCGTCATCCCACCGACTTCCGCGTTTAACTGGGGCGCGTTTGGAAGCATGCCACGGACCCGCTCGGGAGAGGGGAGCAACCTTGTTGAGGTAGTTAACCGCTCTTTGAGAGATCCTTAACAGCCCTTCTAATGTGAGGTTTCAACTGGCTGCGCACGAGATTCACGGACCTTGGGAAGCTCGCCTGTGAAGGGGAGGCGGGAGCTCAGCGGCCATTGTGCGAGTTCATTAAGCGACAGCTGGAAAAAAGCACCTAAATACACACACCTTACACCTGCTTCCTTGCCTAAGAGAAAGGCTCTTGCTGACACCATTTTGTGCAGGGATTTTGCTTTCAGGAGATTGCAGGCCATTTCTGCAACCTCGGAAGCCACTCTCACCACATTGCAAGTCACTTGCACTACATTGGAGGATTGTGCCTCTGATCTCCACTTTACCTGCCATCAATCAGATCAGCATGGGTGCCGCTTATGCTGCCTCACTTGGACCTCTGATTCGGACCAAGGTGAGCCCCAACACCAACAGCACCAGCACCAGCAGCAGCAGCAACCACACCAGCAGCTTTCTCCTCACTGACCCGATGCTCCACAGGAGAGAGGGGGTCAGCACAGGGGTGCACCACGCCGGAGGCGATACCCCCAACACAGGGTATACAGGCAGAGGATGAGATTCTGGGACATGACTGAACAGCAGTCATTGAGGAGGCTCAGGCTATCGTGCCAGGTCGCGGGAGACATTTGTAGCGTGCTGGATTAAGACCTGCTGCCCAGAGGACCTGGTAGACACGCCTTACCAGTGGCTGTGAAAGTCACCACCACCCTCAACCTCTTCGCTTCAGGCTCCTTCCAGGGATCTAAAGCAGACATTTGCAGGATCTCGCAGTCGGCCGCCCACAGACGCATCACCCAGGTGACCGATGCCATGTTTGATAAGTCAGTCACTTATGTAAACTTTGCCACTGATGAAGCCAATGTTACTGAGTGGGGGCTCGGCTTTGCGGCTCTGGCTGGCTTCCCACAGGTGCAGGGCATCATCGACTGCAGACACGTGGCCATCAAGACACCTCGTATGATAAGAATGTGTAACGTTTCCATTATGCACTTGATGATATTTCACTGGCTGCTGACATCAGTCACCATGAGGGAATTTTGTAAGCTTTGTGGGACATTAATTCTGCCACCAGGTTGCTGGGAGGACCCCCTCTCTCCGTCTCCCACCGCCAGCAGCTCTGTTACTCCACTTATTTTGAACGCATCTTCCTCTGCTGGCGTCAAATTAGTATATATTGGAGGGCCACCTCTGGTTCTTTCTCTCTCTCCTGTTCTGCGTTCTCTTCTCCTGCAAGGAGGGAAAGA
This sequence comes from Squalus acanthias, assembly GCA_030390025.1. Lineage (NCBI taxonomy): Eukaryota > Metazoa > Chordata > Chondrichthyes > Squaliformes > Squalidae > Squalus > Squalus acanthias. The sequence continues at coordinate 195,705,069 of CM059427.1, read as the reverse complement.
AGAGAACTTTGAGTGAGAGGAATGGAATGGAATGAGTGTAAGGAATGGATGGGCTACATCTGTAGAGGGTGACTATGAGGGAGAGCCGTGACATTGCCAAAGGGACTCCTTCTGTGGCGTTACTTTCTATGATTGCATAAGACTGAGGGCGAGTGTCAGTGGTGGTTAGTCAGATGGGGATGTGAGTAGGTGCACAGACAGTGAGGGATGGGTGCACCTTGCAAGGTAGGTTGGTGTGAGGAGTGACATGCCAGTGTAGGCTTGGGATGGCAGAGTGATGGGGTTGGGGTGGCACGCACATCAGGCTGTAGTTGAGTGTGACATTGCCTGACCTCATGGGATCATTAAATCTCTTGTGGCATTGGACCCAGGAGCGGCTGACAACATGCCTGCTGCTCACTTCTTGTGCGATCTCCAGCCGTGCCCTCTTGGTTTCACTGGCTGCTCTATTCCTGCCGCTGCCAGGGAATAAGACCTCCCTCCTTGCTCTGACTCCCTGGACCAGGACTTCCTGGGAAGCAGCGGATAACCTGGGCACAGCCTTATGGCGCTGTGACTCCATCCTTGCTTGCACCCACACAAAACTCTTCGATATAGACCAATTGCCGCCTCTCCCAACCACCTTTATGCCTCCTCCAACAACCTTCAACTGGGGTGTGTGCAAGGCTCCTTTAAATATTTGAGCTGAAAGCGAGCCATCGGTGATGTCATCAGACCGCTCCATTTAACTGGGCCGGGAAATCTGTATGCCGGTTTCAATTGATCCAATTCAGTTAAACGCGCTGTGTGTAATTCGGGGGCCTGCACGCAACCGCCCCAACGCTCAGGTAAAGATTCCGGCCATGGTGTATGTACGAGCAAATCATACTGCACTGGTGGGTGTCCACCAGGGAGACTGTCGTAACAACCCATAAATATGTTGTTTTCTTTCATGATACACGAGTTTACATATTCCTGAGAATGAATGGTCTATTTACATAGTTAGGCAACAGAGTATGGTACAGTATTTTTTTATTCGTTCATGGGATGTGTGCATCGCTGGCAAGGCTGGCATTTATTGCCCATCCCTAGTTGCCCTTCAGAAGGTGGTGGTGAGCCACTTTCTTGAACCGCTGCAGTCTGTGTGGTGAAGGTGCTCCCACAGTGCTGTTAGGGAGGGAGTTCCAGGATTTTTACCCAGCGACGATGAAGGAATGGCGATGTATTTCCAAGTTAGGATGGTGTGTGACTTGGAGGGAAACTTGGAGCACCTGCTGCCCTTGTCCTTCTAGGTGGTAGAGGCCGTGGGTTTGGGAGGTACTACTGAAGAAGTCTTGGCGAGTTACTGAAATGCATCTTGTAGATGGTACACACTGCAGCCACGGTACGCCGGTGGTGGAGTGAGTGAATGTTTAAGGTGGTGGATGGGGTGCCAATCAAGCGGGCTGCTTTGTCCTGGATGGTGTCGAGCTTCTTGAGTGTTGTTGCAGCTGCACTCATCCAGGCAAGTGGAGAGTATTCCATCACACTCCTGAATTGTGCCTTGTAGATGGTGGAAAGACTTTGGGGAGTCAAGAGGTGAGTCACTTGTCGCAGAATACCCAGCCTCTGACCCTGAGGGTGGAGCCAGGGGCTGAGGGAGGCCAAAGGCTTCCTTGTGAGGTCTGAACAGAATGCACCTATGTCAGCTGTGGCTCAGTGGGTAGCACCCTTTCCTCTGAGTCTGAATATCATGTGGTTCAAATCCCACTCCAGAGACTTGAGTGCAAAAATCTAGGTTGACACTCCCTGTGCAGTACTGAGGGAGTGTTGTACTGTGGGAGGTGCCGTCTTTTGGATGAGACGTTAAACCGAGGCCCCGTCTGCTCTGTCAGGTGGGCGTAAAAGATCCCATGACATTATTTTGAAGAAGAGTTAGGGGAGTTATCCCCGGTGTCCTGGGCCAATATTTATCCCTCAATCAACATCACAAAAACAGATTATCTGGTCATTATCACAAGGTGGGAGCTTGCTGTGCCGCAGCTTCAGGATTTAGCGCATGCACATCTCAACACGGAAATCCTGAAGTTGCGGTCAGTCATTCACTGCTCCCACAACAGGCTGCGCTGTGGACCGCCCACTTAGTGGGCAATCAGTGGAACTAAGGAAAACTTGGGCTTTTCCACGCTAATGTCTGTAAGAAATAGCTATTCGATTCATAGATGAAGTTTGACTCTTAGAACAGAAATTCAAATGCAGTCAGGAACAAATGGTTGAAGTGTCAGCGAGGTCAATTAACAAACACCAAAATGATAAGAAGATCATAAAATGCAAGAAAACACAGGATGATAATACCGTAGCTAGACAATAAGGAGCCACAAAGTCATAAAATGTCCTTAAAGAAACATAACAAAACATTACTCAGAAAGATAAGAGAAAGGCCTCGTCAGCCATGCAGAAAGGGGCAGTGAGGGATGTCTTCCCGCACCACACTTGGATTATAGATGATTGACACTAGATAGATCACAGCCCACCGAAATAACTATAAATATAGAGGGCTGTGAGAGGGAATCAGATAGCGAGGGGCCAAGGCTTCTTCGAGGTGGAAATCAATGCTGGCTCAGGCCTAACACCTTGACTAAGTTTAGCCTCTGAGGTGGATCAATGCTGGCTTATGCCTAACACCTCCAACAGCTCGGGGGACGAATCAACAGAAGTGACTGCTGTTACTGGCTGCAGAGACCCGTTGACCCGAGACCTCCACGCTGTCTCATCAGACATCTAACCAATCGTCCATCCGGTCGTGGCATTCCGATTCGGGAGTTGTAGATCGCTCTCTCCTGTCACGGGTTGTATGTCTATTATACTCAGCTTAAACTATATGTAATATCTGATTATACTTTAAAACTGTAGCTCTTTAATTAAAAGCCTTGCAACTCCTAAGATACCTTTGTGTGACCTGTGATCCGAATCTTACATGTCGCTGTTAAGAACCCTTTAAATGTTAAGCTTTGTTGGAATAGGTATAACTGGGGTTTAAACAGCATATTGACTATTAAACAAACGTGCTGGCCCTGAAAAACTAATTTTTATATTTGTGGAGTGTCAAAGTTCTCTATTATGATAAAAATTACAATTTTTATTTTTTAAGTTTGTTTATGATGTTTCAGCTTTTACCTTATCCCCATGTGAAAGTCCCAATCTTTATTTCACTCCCTGTAACATTTTTTAAAAGTGTGGATAAAAGCTACTTTTCATTTCCTGGTTTGCCCTCTGTGAGAATTTTTCAATGTGATTGGCTGCTGAGACTGCTTGTTGACGTCACTGCAGCCCTCGCTGGGACACTGCCGCCTATTTTCCACTCCGGCGGGATGGGGTATGATCGACCCCCCACCCTATGTTTCTCTATAGGAAGGAGGAAGAAAATGAGTAAAGGCAGAACAGCGCTGACATCTGTAAGCCGCACGGCCTGTGAGGTGTGTACGCTTCAAATGTCCACTTCAGTCCGAACATCCATTAACTAGCTCCCTGCAAGCTTGTTTTTGTTGTTGCAGAAATCAATCTGTCGCAAATTGCAAATGAAGGAGCGCTAGACTGCAAAGAAATGATTGAAAAACAAGGATAATTACAAATCAGCAAACACCATTCAGGCGGACTAAATCTCCAGTCATCTGATGAATGAATATTTTGCAGGGTAGAGATATGATCACTTGCTTTAATTGCACTTTTACATCTATCTCCTTCCTGGTAATGAGTTAGCCAACTCAAAGCCTTGTCAACAACAGCCATCTATTTGCAGTGATTGTACCTGCCAATATCCAATGACATCGCAAAAGAATGTTTTTAAGCTTTTTTACCACTACAAGGGGACAGCAGTTTCATTATGAAATGTACAGTCACCTCCAGATAATGGGGCACCACGCCCACCAAAACTCTGAACCCGCTTGTAAAGAATGTATTTATGAGCTCACAGAGAAAATAGATTTTCTTTTAAATTCTCAGGAGGAGGGTATTTATTGCCCATCCCTGGTTGCCCTGAGAAGTGGTGTGATTCAACTTGAGTAGCTTGCTAGGCCACATCGGAGGGCAGTTAAGAGTTGACCACATTGGTGCCATCCTGTGTTGCAGCTTCCCCAGGTGGGCACCTCATTTTCAGGTACGCCTGGTGCTGTTCCTGGCATGCTCCTCTACACTCGTCATTGAACCAGGGTTGGTCCCCTGGGCCTGGTGGTGATGAAGGAGTGAGTGAGAGATTGAGTAGACTAGGCCTATATTCTCTAGAGTTTAGAAGAATGAGACGTGATCTCATTGAAACATACAAAATTCTTACAGGGCTTGACAGGGTAGATGCAGGGAGGATGTTTCCCCCTGGCTGGGGAATCTAGAACCAGGGGGGGCACAGTCTCAGAATAAGGGGTCGGCCATTTAGGACTGAGATGGGGAGAAATTTCTTCACTCAGAGGGTGGTGAATCGTTGAAATTCTCTACCGCGGAGTGCGGTGGAGACTCAGTTGTTGAGTATATTCAAGACAGAGAGCCATAGATTTTTGAAAGTTAAGGGAATCAAGGGATATGGGGATAGTGCAGGAAAGTGGAGATGAGGTAAAAGATCAGCCATGATCTTATTGAATGGTGGAGCAGGCTCGAAGGGCCGAATGGCCTACTCCTGCTCCTATTCCTTATGTTCTTATATGCCGGGCCATGAGGTTACAGATTGTGGTGGTGTACAATCCCGTCACTGAACAATAAATGCCAGCCTTGCCAGCGACGCCTACGTCCCTAGAAAGAATTAAAAAAAAAAATTTCTAACTATCTGGGGACATAAAAGTGAGACCAGTAAAACAGCAATGTACATGGCTTGAAGCTGACAAACACTTAATTGATCAGTAGAATCATTAAACAATTTTCAGAGAACGAAAACAATTAGACCGTAAGTGTATTGCACAGATGAGAAAAAATAATTAATTTCATCAAGTCGGCATTCAAAAATGATTTATTGTCAACCATACCTTGTTAAGGAGTAGTCAATATATGTAAATATTATGTATGACAAAACCTGTAACTAGTGCTGTTTATCCCAATATTTATCCCTCAACCAGCATCATTAAAACAGAATGGGCCGTAATTTGCGACCCCAACGGGTGCGTGCGAGGCGCGCGCGCGCCTGTAAGGGCCGCGCAAGTTCCGGGTTTAGGCACGCGACGCGCAGGCACGACAACCCGGAACTTGCGATCTTCTCTTGACAGATGATCCGCAACCCCGGGGTAAAGGGCCTCCTCGGGCGGAGAGTTGTGCTACTTGCCCAACTTCTGCCCAGCGAACGCCCTTGAAATTCTTACGCCTGGTAAAAGCAGGAGTAAGGCCTGCTTTTACCAGTGTGAGCGTTTAAAAAAATAGAAAAATAAAATGTTATCACTCATTTATACATTAAAAACCCTGTCCAATAAGGTAAGTTTATTTTTAGCCCCGTTAAAACATATAGGGGGAAAAATTGAGTCGCGCCACTCTCGGGGCGCTAACTTCGCCGGGGCGCTACTTTTAGTGCCCCCCAAAAATTTAGCACCTCCGTGGCTGGAATTGAGTGGTAACGCCCCAAGAGGGAAATGGGGTGCTACTGGAAGCGCCCCGCCTCCCTCCTGCTGCGCTGCGAAGGAATATCGCGGCGCTACGTGCCGCAGCGCATGGCCGTGGTATTGCATGCCTTCCTCCCCTTCTTAGAGAGGAGGGGCCTTGCGCAGCATGACCCGGGGCCCAGCTGGGCCACCGGGATCGGAGTGCTGACAAAAGAGCCCGGCACTCAAGAGAAGTGCCGGGCTCATGGAGCCGGGTGGGCGGGGGGGGTGGGGGGGGTGTCCTCAGGAGGCCGGGGACAGCAGCAGAGGCAGGCGGCCAGCAACAAAATGGCCGCCCAGGCTGCAGGTACGCCCCCCTGACCCCGTTGGACATAGTGTCCGGCGGTAAGTCAGGGGGCGCTACCGAAGATCGCGTCCGGGGCGTGAGTGGGGTGCTGCGCACGGCGATGACATCATCACCGGCAGCACAGCGCCGTGGGGCGCTAACGGTTACCACCGCCGCCGACCTCCCGCTGAATTTCGCGGGTGGCGTTGGTGGCACCGCGTCCGGGCGCTAGTTGCTTTGCGCCCTGTTAGCGCTCTCTTAAGGTGCTAATGAGGTGCAAAGCAACCGAATTTTCCCCCCATAATTTTTTGGCTGATCTTATTGAATGGCGGAGCAGGCTCGAAGGGCCGAATGGCCTTCTCCTGCTCCTATACCTTATGTCCTTATGTCCTAACACCATCACCTCCAAGTTCCCCTCCAAGTCACACACCATCCTGACTTTGAAATATATCGGCCGTTCCTTCATCGTCGCTGGGTCAAAATCCTGGAACTGCCTCTCTAACAGCACTGTGGGAGCACCTTCACCACATGGACTGCTGTGGTTCAAGAAGGCGGCTCACCACCACCTTCTCATGGGCAATTAGGGATGGGCAATAAATGCTGGCCTTGCCAGCGACACCCATATCCGGAATGAATAAGAAAAAAAAGGGTCTTGTTTTGATGTTTATGCTGCATTTTCAGTCCTTGGCTCAGTTGGTCACACTCTTGCTTCTGAGTCAGAAGGTCATGGGTTCAAGTCCTGCTTCAGAGACTTGAGCACATAATCTCGCCTGACACTTGTAGAATTCGCAATATATCGCGATTTTATAAATAAGGAGAAAACACATAGTTTCGTTCAAACAGCTTTATTTCAGCAGAATGCTGTCAGGTTTTCAAAGTGGACACAAGCAGCCTGTAAAATGGCCGCCGCACCTCGTGGCGGAACATTCTAGACTTTTCGACAGACAGACAAGATGGCGTTCCAATAAACATTTGTGCAAGATCGATTAAGATTCAGCACATTGAAGATAATACACGAGACATCATGGGTTTGCAGTATACACATAGATACTGAAATCGGTCTCCCGGGTACGAATAAAGGCTATTGTACCAAGTAATCAAGGGCCCATCCAAAGACATTAATATGTAAAATCCCAACGACTCTACGATGAGAGAGCCGTTAGCGGGTAGTTACAGAAAACATTGGAAGCCCCAAAACCCCTCCAGGGAGAACACCGACCGATTCAACAATGGGAGAAAAATTAACAGGTACTCAGACATTTACGAGTAGCCCCGAAACCCATTAAAAACGGAGATCACCTATACAAGACATTTGAGCGCCAAACCCAAACAAAAGAAAAGGCATTAAGGTTGGGCGGGAAACGGAAGATTTTGTACTATAATTACAAGCTCCAACCGTCCATCTTTCTCTTATCTTGCTGGTGTTCATCCTCGTGGCTGCTCCTGTGTTCTTGACTCTCCGTCTTGTTCCTGCTTGCCTGGTGTCTCTTTTAAAAGACTGTTGAACTTTGTGATCCGTTCGGATCTACCTCGTGTCGTGTCACGAAGACCTGTGTTGGTAACCGGCATCGGAACCAAAGGCCCGAGAAGAGATGAGATGAGATGAGAAGAGACGAAGACCATACTTAGCGCCACGGTCAGTAAGCCCCGACCGCGCCTGTAGGTCGAATAGACATTTCTCCTTGCCAGGAAGACTTCTTTGAACTTTAAAGAACGGACCCCGGAAGATTCTTCTTTGAGATATTGACTGATCTGTGAAACCCATCAGGGCAGATCCTCATGACGGACACCGAGAGATTATTCTCTTAAGTGTTGACTGGTACGTGAAACCAACCAACACAGATCTTCATAACAACAGACGTTCCAGCCTGCTAGCCGGAGCAGAAGCAAGTAAACAAGTGGGGCCAGGAGACCCCCTGATCGACACGTGGGTGCTGCGGTGAAAACATCCGATCAGCTATTCGGAATTTCTCCGAGTTATCACGAGTGGTGAGCATGAGTCTCGAATCCTACGAATCTAGCTAGGACAGATATTGATAGGGGAGGGTTTAAGTATTAAGGATACTTGTAATGTGTGCCCCCATTTATGGTGTGTCGTTCGTTCCTCGTTTCCCTAGAATTAGCTACATAACTGCGTGTAAGATTGTACTGTCATTAATCTGTGCTTATGACATGTATTTCGTAATCTTAAATATTATGCAATAAAGATTTTTCCATTTCGTACCATTCAACCGAGTCTACATGAGTTTCATCTCCATTACTGCTCTCGCATCTAAGTCCAGTGTCTAGAACCGTAAGGGCGAGTGATTCGAACCACTCACAGGTGTGTCTAGTGTTCCCAGACTGGCTGGAGACCAGAACAGGCAACAAGGCCTAAACCCGCACTGACATACAGGCTGCACAGAGCCGCGCGAATCTCACAGGCTGAGAGACACGCACGCAAACCCTTACACACTCCAGTGTAGGACTGAGGGAGTGCTGCACTGTCGGAGGAGCTGTCTTTGGGTTGAACTGTGAAACTGAGGCCCCCTTCTGCTAGATCAGTTGCAAGCGAAAGAAAAATCCCTGGCACTATTTAAACAATAGGGATATCGGGTTCATGTCACGCTACAGAACGTGACTTGACATCGTTGTCTGTCTTTCCAGTTTTTAAAAAACAAACCCAAAATAAAACAAACCCAAAAAACAAACCCAAAAAACCCCACTGCAGACAGCAGGATTTGACACGTTGGACCCCCTGGGACACATCTCATTGTCTTGGCTGTGCTCTTGGTGTGTCTTTGATGTAAGGACACCTTCCCTGAAAGATTGTATCTCTGCAGTTTCTGTGTTTATATTCTGTGAACTTTTGTAGATTCACTCATTGTAACTTTACCTGATGAAGGGACGATAGCTCCGAAAGCTTGTAATTTTAAATAAATCTGTTGGACTATAACCTGGTGTTGTGCGACTTCCTATTTAAACAAGAGCAGGGAGTTCTCTTGGTATCCTGGCAACAACTCCCCCATTGAACAATAAAACCAAAAAGATATTCCCTGATTATTCCTTTGCTTGAATGGAGTCAACTATTCCAACGCTCTCCTGACTGGCTTCTCGCCATCCACCCTCCGCAAGCTTCAACTCCTACAAAACTCTGCTGCCTGTATCCTAACTCACGCCACGTCATGTTCACCCATAACCCCTTGTGCTCGCTGACCTACAATGGCTTCTGGTCCAGCAATGCCTCGAATTTCAAATTCTAATTAGTAATGTACAAATCCCTCTCTGGACTCACCATACCCTTCCTCTGTAACCTCCTCCAGCCCTGCAACTCTCCGCCATCGCTGCGCTCCTCCAATTCTGGCCTCATACGCATCAACGATTTCCTTCGCCCCACCATTGGCGGCCGTGCCTTCAGCTGCCTGGGCCCCTAAGCTCTGGAACTCCATCGCTAAAGCTCTCCCCTACTCTACCTCTCTCTCCTCCTTTACCACGCTCCTTAAATCCTACCTCCACCTGTCCTAATATCTCCTTATGTGGCTCGGTGTCAAACTTTTGTCTGATAATCGCTCCTGTGAAGCGCCTTGGGAGGTTTTCTACGTTAAACGTGCTATATAAATGCAAGTTGTTATTGTTCTTGTTATTGTGACATCCTGAAAGCTTCAGAAGGTGCTACAGCAATGCAGGCTCGCTCTTTATTTAGACCATTGCCTTGTACTTGCATCCAAGCATGTTTTTTCACACAAAAAAAAGTTTTCTACTAAAGGGTTAACACCGCAGATGAGCGAATCGGCTCTATAGTATTAGAAGCTTATTTCCCATCTGTGCTCCATCTATTTTTTTTATTCATTTGCAGAATGTCAGCCTAGATTGTGTGCTGAAGTCTCATTAGACTGAGACTTAGAACCCACCACCTTCTGACCTCAGTAGAGCATGACTGCTACCCACTGAACCATGGCTGACACAACGCTACAATACCATCCAAGACTGAGAGCTTCAATTTACATTTATGCACAACTGGACTCTTATATTCCTATTATTTATGATGTGGAGATGCCGGTGTTGGACTGGGGTGGACAAATGTGAGAAGTCGCACAACACCAGGTTATAGTCCAACAGTTTTATTTGAAATCACAATTTCAAATAAAACTGTTGGACTATAACCTGGTGTTGTGCGACTTCTCCTATTATTTAGACCTTCCTGCAGGCCAGAAGGTTTCCAGTGTATTTTGTTTGTTGGTCAGTTCCGGTGAACACTGCACCAGCGAGAGTCAGTGCCATCAGGAGACTGCCATGTCCGAACAAACACTCAAATTGGTGTGGTAAAAACCAGCTGCTTTTATTTCCAGACCCTCTTGATCAATTTCTCTGAATGATCTTGGTAAGCGGAGATTAAGTTCCATTCCCCTGCCCTTTCCCCATATCCTTTTACATTTTTCTTCTTCAAGTATTTATCCACTTGCTTTTTAAAAGCTGTTATGGGTTCTGCTCCCACCACTGTTTCTACAGCATTCCATGTCCGAACAGCCCTTTGCATAGTAATAATTTAAAAAAAATATTCTCCTAACCTAACCCTTTGTTCTTTTGGTGATGATGTTAAAATGATAACCTTTAGTTACTGATCCACTGACCAATGGAAATAGTTTTTCCCAATTTATTTGATCAAAACTCCCTCATAATTTTGAACACTGTAATGTATTATCGCATGGTTTGTCGCATGGTTTGTTGCATGGTTTGTCACATGGTTTGTCGCATGGTTTGCTGCATGGTTTGTCACATGGTTTGTCGCATGGTTTGTCACATGGTTTGCCGCATGGTTTGTTGCATGGTTTGTCGCATGGTTTGTCACATGGTTTGGTATGAGCATGCTCATTTCGCTCTGCCTAGTAAAGCAAGCACATGGACTAGCAACTCATCGTATCTCTGTCCTTCATTTATTCTACCCACATATGTTACATTTTGGCGACGAGAATGGTTTTTAACTCTACGGTACTCTTTGTAAGTGGTATTTGATTAAACTTACTCTCATATGTGTCCTTGTTCATGATAGAGCAGTCCGCCACCATGTCAATACACATATCAAGATATTGCTCGTTGCTCAAAAATTTTGTACGGAAGTCTTTCTCATGGCTGCTAGCGTTATTACTAATGGCATAGATACTGTAGATGCCTAGTTCTTCAACATCAGGTGTGTTCACTTCAATATTGTGAACTCCTCCCTTTTGTTGTCACTGCTTTGCATTGCCACTAGAATGGTTCTTACTTCCTGCTTTAGATCGAGCTCTGCAAGCTGTTGAAATATGGCCTTGCTTCTGGCAGTGAAAACACTTTGCATAGAATTACATAGGATATACAGCGCAGAAACAGGCCATTCGGCCCAACCAGTCCATGCCGGCGTTTATGCTCCACTCGAGCCTCCTCTCGTCTTTCCTCATCTAAATCTATCAGCATAACCCTCTATTCCCTTCTCCCTCATATGCTTATCCAGCCTCCCCTTAAATGCATCTATACTATTCGCTCCCTGTGGTAGCGAGTTCCACCTTCTCACCACTCTTTGGGTAAAGAAGTTTCTTCTGAATTCCCTATTGGATTTCTTGGTGACTATCTTAGATTGATGGCCTCTAGTTATGCTCTTCCCCACAAGTGGAAACATTCTCTCTGTATCTACTCTATCAAAACCTTTGAACATTTTAAAGACCTCTATTAGGTCACCCCTCAGCCTTCTTTTTTCAAGTGAAAAGAGACCCAGCCTGTTCATCCTTTCCTGATATGTATAACCTCGCATTTCTGATATCATCCTTGTAAATCTTCTCTGCACTCTCTCCAGTGCATTTCCGCATTTTGCATTTCTGTATTGGCAGGACCATGGTGAGTGATTTCCATTGCAGTGATAAAAATTCACTGAACTGCTCTCACTGACATGCTTTTGACTCAGTCTCACAACTTTAGATTCGACGGTGGCTTTGTGACTGTAGACCTCAGCTGCACTAGTCACTTGAGTTGGACGGAGCTCCCTAGCATTCTTAGACACCATCTCCATAGATCGGCAATTTTGCAGGCTATGTCAAACGTTAGGCTTGGAGTGTTCAGCAACTTGAACTGTGTGCGCTCATCCACCAGTCCACACACAAACTTTTCTCGCAACGCATGATCCAAAAATGTGCCAAAGTTACAATGCAAAGACCGGTTCTTAAGAGCTACAATGTACTCACTGATGGTTTCACTTTGTTTTTGGTTATGGTACCAAACTTACAGCTCTCCGCTATTTCTAACGGCTTTGGGTCGAAATGGTCCTCGAGTTTCTCGACAATGTTTTCAAATGACACATCCTTCACTTTCCCTGGCATGAGTAGGTTTGTCAACGATCCGAAGACATCTGGCCCGATCTCCGTTAGAAAAATTGCCTTCTTCCATTCTCGAATTACTTTATTTTGAGTTTAAACATTCTCATCTGCACCTTCGGTCTCAATAATGTTATTGGCCCGAAAAAACTTCTCCATCCGCTCAATATAAGAACAAAATGGTTCGCGAGCTCGGTCATACATGCTGAGGCTTCCGATGAATCCCATAGGTGCGGCCATGATAGTCCCGATCCCGTCGAACAGTGACTCAGCACATTACCTGTGTACCTGTGAGAATCAACGCTGCTGTTGCTGTGTATGTATACACGCGAAGGCGAAGCACAGACGATTCTGCATCAGCATTAACAGAAAAACATCACAAAAATTCAGTTTAGGTGCCACAAATTCACCTTCAACTTTTCCACTTGAAGGTTGAACACTGTGTCCCTCCATGATCCATAAACAGTCCTGCCAGAAGCAAGGCCATATTTCAACAGCTTGCAGAGCTCGATCTAAAGCAGGAAGTAAGAACCATTCTAGTGGCAATGCAAAGCAGTGACAACAAAAGGGAAGAGTTCAAAATATTGAAGTAAACACACCTGATGTTGAAGAACTAGGGGGTTGACTTATGAGGAAAGGTTGAGCAGGTTGGGCCTCTACTCATTGGAATACAGAAGAATGAGAGGCAATCTTATCGAAACATATAAGATTGTGAGAGGGCTTGATCGGGTGGATGCGGGGAGGATGTTTCCACTGATGGGTGAGACTAGAACTAGGGGGCATAATCTTAGAATAAGGGGCTGCCGTTTCAAAACTGAGATCAGGAGAAACTTCTTCACTCAGAGGGTAGTAAATCTATGGAATTTGCTACCTCAGAGAGCTGTGGAAGCTGCGACATTAAATAAATTTAAAACGGAGATAGACAGTTTCCTAGCTGATAAGGGAATTAAGGGTTATGGGGAGCAGGCAGGGAAGTGGACGTGAGTCTAGGTTCGGATCAGCCCTGATCCTATTGAATGGCGGAGCAGGCCCGAAGGGTCATATGGCCGACTCCTGCTCCTACTTCTTATGTTCTAACTAGGCATCTACAGTATCTATGCCACTAGTAGCAATGCTAGCAGTCGTGAGAAAGACTTACGTACAAAACTTTTGATCAACGAGCAATATATTGATATGTGTATCGACACGGTGGCAGACTGCTCTATCATGAGTAAGGACACATATGAGAGTAAGTTTAATCAAATACCACTTACAAAGAGTACCGTAGAGTTAAAAACCTACTCTGGAGAAATCCTAGAGACATGTGGACAAATGGAATGTACAGTTCAACACAATGGCCAGTCAGTAAAGCTGCCTATTATTGTAACTGGTTATATCTTCCACCACTCGCCCCACCCAGATCGCCATGGTGACGGTGTGGCTCTCGTCATCAAATCACATCTAGGCCTGTCCCCCTACTCCTCCAGCACTTTCTCCTCCTTTGAGCATCTTACCTTGTTCCACCCCTCTCACCTCTCATTTAAAATTTTCATTCTCTACCGCCCATCCAAGTACGATAACATTTTTATCACCGAGAAATCCTCACTGCTTTCCTCCCTCAGCCTCTGCACCGAGCGACTTCTCATCCTCGCTGATTTCAACCTCCATCTCAATTCATCATGCTCTCTCTCCACTGAGTTCCGTACCCTCCTATCCTCTCTTAATCTCTCCCTCCATGTGAACCCCCCAACCCATATTCATGGCCACCCCCTTGACCTTGCTGCTCCCATCATGTCAATCGCAGAAAAGGCCATCTCTGACCACTTCCTCGTATCGCTCTCCACCCACATCCCCCTTCCCCCACCCCCAACCCTACTTCCTTCTGTGTCCGCCCCTGGAAAAAACTCTCTCCCAACTCCCTTACAACTGCACTTACGAAATCCCAACTGTCCAGCCTTTGGCCCTCCATTCACCATGACATTTCTGCAGCTGCTCAACCACACCCTCACCACCACCTTTGATGCCCTAGTCCCTATTAAAACCATTACTCTTTCTCTCACCCTGGCCGGTCCCCCTGGTACGGCCCACATCTTCACTCCCTTAAGTCCAAGGGATGCAGACTTGAACGGATATGGCGGACAACTGGTTTAGCCATTCATCGGTGGCATAGTGGTTAGCACTGGTGCCTCACAGCGCCAGGGACCTGGGTTCGAATCTGACCTTGGGTGACTGTCTGTGTGGAGTTTGCACATTCTCCCCGTGTCTGCGTGGGTTTCCTCTGGGTGCTCCGGTTTCCTCCCACAGTCCAAAAATGTGCGGGTTAGGTTGATTTGGCTATGATAAAAAATTGACCCTTAGTGTTAGGGGGGGATTAAATATGTGGGGTTATGGGGATAGGATGGGATATGTTAGGGGGAATTAAATACGTGGGGTTACGGGGGTAGGGTGGGATGTGTGTACTGTGGGGATTAAAGCAGGGACAGGGTACTGGATTTGGATGATCAGCCATGATCGTATTGAATGGTGGAGCAGGCTCGACGGGCCGAATGGCCTACTCCTGCTCCTAGATTCTATGTTTCTATGTTTCTATCACCAGATCTGGCTGGACCACATAAAGCATTATCGGGTCCTACTCTTGTCTGCCAAAACTGCTCACTATTCCAGGATCATTCTGGAATGCAAAGATAGCCCCCGGCTAACATTTTCTACTGCTCACCATCTTCTTAAACCCCTCTCTCCTGTCTCCTCCACCCGCACCTCCGATAACCAGTGTGAGGAGTTCATGGTCTTCTTTGTCTCTCAGATTGCGACCATCCGATCAGCTGCCTCTGCCACTTCTCTTCATTTCCCTAGCCCACCGGGCCAAACTTCCTCTAAGGTTCACCCCTGCCCTAGCCCTGATCTCGCATCTTTCTCCCGTTTCTCTCCGATCTCCCCTCTTGATCTCTCCATGATCATCCTGTCCATGAGACCCACTTCCTGCTCCCTCGATCCTATTCCCACCAAACTGCTGACCACCCAACTTCCTTTTCTGGCTCCCATGTTAGCTGACATTGTTAATGGTTCTCTCTCCTTAAGTACTGTCCCCCTCTCCTTCAAATCTGCCGTCATCACTCCTCCATCAAAAAAACCCTTGACCCCTCTGCCACATCTCCAATCTCCATTTCCTCTCCAAAGTCCTTGAACATGTTGTCGCCTCCAAAATCCGTGCCCATCTTTCCCGCAATTGCATGTTTGAATCCCTCCAATCTGTTTTCTGCCCCTGCCACAGTACCGAAACGGCCCTCATCAAAGTCACAAATGCCATCCTTTGTGACTGTGACAAAGGTAACATAGAAACATAGAAGATAGGAGCAGGAGTAGGCCATTCGGCCCCTCGAGCCTGCTCCGCCATTCGATGAGATCATGGCTGATCATCCAATCTCAGTACCCTGTCCCTGCCTTCTCCCCATATCCCTTGATACCTTTAGCCTTAAGAAATATATCTAACTCGTTCTTGAATATATTTACTGACTTGGCCTCAACTGCCTTCTGTGGTAGAGAATTCCACAGGTTCACCACTCTCTGGGTGAAGAAATTCCTCCTCATCTCTGTCCTAAATGGCTTACCCCTTATCCTTAGACTGTGACCTCTTGTCCTGGACTCACCCGCCATCGGGAACATCCTTCCTGCATCCAGTCTGTCTAGCCCTGTTAGAATTTTATAAGTTTCAATGAGATCTCCTCTCATTCTTCTAAACTCCAGCGAGTATAAGCCCAATCGACCCAATCTATCCTCGTACGTCATTCCTGCCATCCCAGGTATCAGTCTGGTGAATCTTCGCTGCACGCCCTCCATGGCAAGAGCATCCTTCCTCAGATAAGGCAACCAAAACTGCACACAATACTCAAGGTGTGGTCTCACCAAGGCCCTGTACAGCTGCAGCAAGACATCCTTGTTCCTGTATTTGAATCCTCTCGCTATGAAGGACAACATACCATTTGCCTTCTTAACCGCCTGCTGCACCTGCATGCTTACCTTCAGCGACTGGTGCACAAGGACACCCAGGTCTCATTGCACTTCCCCTTCTCCCAATCTATTGCCGTTCAGATAATAATCTGCCTTTCTGTTTTTGCCACCAAAGTGGATAACCTCGCATTTATCCACATTATAATGCATCTGCCATGCTTCTGCCCAATCACCCAACCTGTCCAAATCATACTGGAGTTTCTCTGCATCCTCCTCACAGCACACACGCCCACCCAGCTTTGTGTCATCTGCAAACTTGGAGATATTACATCTAGTTCCCTCGTCTAGATCATTAATATATATTGTGAATAGCTGGGGTCCTAAGACCGATCCCTGCGGTATCCCACTAGTCACTGCCTGCCACTCGGAAAAAGAACAGTTTATTCCAACTCTTTGCTTACTGTCTGCCAACCAGTTCTCTATCCAAGTCAGTACCTTGCCCCCAATTCCATGTGCCTTAACTTTACACGCTAATCTCTTACGCGGGACATTATCGAAAGCCTTCTGAAAGTCCAAATACACCACATCCACTGGTTCTCCCTTATCTATTCTATCAGTTACATTCTCAAAAAATTCCAGTAGATTAGTCAAGCACGATTTACCTTTTGTAAATCCATGTTGACTTTGTCCAATCCTGTCACTGTTTTCCAAGTGCTCTGCTATTACATCTTTTATAATGGACTCTAGCATTTTCCCCACAACCGATTTTTTGAGGATGTAACTGGTAGAATAGATAAGGGAGAACGAGTGGATGTGATGTATTTGGACTTTCAGAAGGCTTTTGATAAGGTCCTGCAAAGGAGATTGGCGTGCAAAGTTAAAGCACATGGGATTGGGGGTAAGGTACTGACTTGGATAGAGAACTGGTTAGCAGACAGGAAGCAAAGAGTTGGAATAAACGAGTCTTTTTCCGAGTGGCAGGCAGTGACTCGTGGGGTACCGCAGGGATCGGTGCTAGGACCCCAGTTATTCACAATATATATTAATGATCTAGACGATGGAACTAGATGTAATATCTCCAAGTTTGCAGATGACACAAAGCTGGGTGGGAGTGTGTGTTGTGAGGAGGATGCAGAGAAACTCCAGTATGATTTGGACAAGTTGGGTGATTGGGCAGATGCATGGCAGATGCAGTATAATGTGAATAAATGCGAGGTTATCCACTTTGGTGGCAAAAACAGGAAGGCAGATTATTATCTGAATGGCAATAGATTGGGAAAAGGGGAAGTGCAACGAGTCCTGGGAGTCCTTGTGCACCAGTCATTGAAGGTAAGCATGCAGGTGCAGCAGGCGGTTAAGAAGGCAAATGGTATGTTGGCCTTCATAGCGAGAGGATTCGAGTACAGGAGCAAGGATGTCTTGTTGCAGTTGTACAGGGCCTTGGTGAGACCACTCCTTGAGTATTGTGTGCAGTTTTGGTCGCCTTATCTGAGGAAGGATGTTCTTGCCATGGAGGGAGTGCAGCGAAGATTCACCAGACTGATACCTGGGATGGCAGGAATGACGTATGAAGAGAGATTGGGACGATTGGGCTTGTATTTGCTAGAGTTTAGAAGAATGAGAGGGGATCTCATTGAACCTTATAAAATTCTAACAGGACTAGACAGACTAGATGCAGGAAGGATGTTCCCGATGGTGGGGGAGTCCAGAACCAGGGGTCACAATCTAAGGATAAGGGGTAAGCCATTTAGGACTGAGATGAGGAGGAATTTCTTCACCCAGAGAGTGGTGAAACTGTGGAATTCTCTACCACAGAAGGCAGTTGAGGCCAATTCATTAAATATATTCAAGAAGGAGTTAGATATATTTCTTAAGGCTAAAGGGATCAAGGGATATGGGGAGAAAGCAGGGACAGGGTACTGAATTTGGATGATCAGCCATGATCCCATTAAATGACGGAGCAGGCTCGAGGGGCCGAATGGCCTACTCCTGCTCCTATCTTCTATGTTTCTATGTTTCTATGTCAGGCTTACCGGTCTATAATTCCCCATTTTTTCTTTACCAGCTTTTTTGAACAGTGGGGTAACATTAGCTACCCTCCAATCAATGGGAACTGTTCCAGATTCTATAGAATTTTAGAAGATGACCAGCAATGCATCTACTATTTCTAGGGCCACTTCCTTAAGTACTCTTGGATGTAGATTATCAGGCCCTGGGGATTTATCGGCCTTTAATGCCGTCAATTTCCCTAACACCATTTCCCTACAAATATTGATTTCATTCAGTTCCTCCCTCTCATTAGACCCTATGTTCCCCGACATCTCTGGGAGGTTATTTGTGTTCTCCTTTGTGAAGACAGAGCCAAACTATCCCTCCTCGTACTTCTTGACCTGTCTGCAGCCTTTGACACGGTTGACCACTCCAACCTCCTCCAATGCCTCTCCACCGTCGTCCAGCTCGGTGGGACTGCACTCGCCTGGTTCCATTCATATCTATCTAATCGTAGCCAGAAAATCACCTGCAACGGCTTCTCTTCCCATTCCCGCATCGTTACCTCTGCGGTCCCCCAAGGATCTATCCTTGGCCTCCTCCTATTTCTCATCGACATGCTGCCCCTTCGCCACATCAACCGAAAACACGGCGCCAGTTTCCACATGTATGCTGACGACACCCAGCTCTACCACAGCATCACTTCTCTCGACCCCTCCACGGTCTCTAAATTAACAGACTGCTTGTCCGGCATCCGGTACTGGATGAGCAGAAATTTTCTCCAATGACATATTGGGAAGACCGAAGCCAGAAGATCAGCCATGATCTCATTGAATGGCGGAGCATGCTCGAAGGGCCGAATGGCCAACTCCTGCTCCTATTTCTTATGTTTATGTTTCATTGTCTTCGGGCCCCGCCAACAAACTCTGTTCCCTAGCCACTGACTCCATCCCTCTCCCTAGCATCTGTTTGAGGCTGAACCACACTGTTCGCAACCTTGGGGTCATATTTGACCCTGAACTGAGCTTCCGACCACATATCCGCGGCATAACTAAGACCGCCTATTTCCACCTCTGTAACATCGCCTGCCTCCGCCCTTGCTTCAGCTCATCTGCCGCTGAAACCCTCATCCATGCCTTTGTTACCTCTAGACTTGACTATTCCAACGCACGCCTGGCTGGCCTCCCACATTCTACCCTACGTAAACTTGAAGTCATCCAAAACTCTGCTGCCCGTGGCCTAAATCGCACCAAGTCCCGTTCACCCATCAACACTGTACTCGCTGACCTACATTGGCTCCCGGTCAAGCAACACCTTGATTTCAAAATTCTCATCTTTGTTTTCAAATCCCTCCATGGCCTCGCACCTCCCGATCTCTGTAATCTGCTTCAGCCCCACAACCCCGCGAGATATCTGCTCTCCTCATATTCTGCCCTCTTGAGCATCCCTGATTATAATCGCTCATCCATTGGTGGCCATGCCTTCTGTTGCCTAGGCCCTAAGCTCTGGAATTCCCTCCCTAAACCTCTCCGCCTCACTACCTCGCTTTCCTCCTTTAAGGCGCTCCTTAAAACCTACCTCTTTGACCAAGCTTTTGGTCATCTGCCCTGATTTCTTATGTCGCTCGGTGTCAAATTTTTGTCTTATAATACTCCTGTGAAGCGCCTTGGGACGTTTTATTACGTTAAAGGCGCTATATAATACAAGCTGTTGTTGTTGTTGTTGTTGTTGTAGCGACAACAACAGGCCAACCCTCATGGGCAAAGAAGGGTTGAGAAAGTTAAAACTAGACTGGAAAAACATCTTCAGTGTAGATGCTTCAAAAAGCGACTCGACACCATGCTGAACAAGTACGAAAACATGTTCTCCGACAGTTATGAGGGTGTCACTGGGTATGACGTGTATATCCGCATCAAGTCCAACACAAAGCCTGTCTATTGTAAGGCAAGGCCAGTTCCCTATGCATTGAAAAGTCAGGTGGAGGAAAAGCTAGTGAAGCTCAGAGAGAACGGAGTGCTAGTAAAAACTGACAAAAGTGAATGGGCTACCCTGATTGTGGTAGTGCCCAAAGCAGACAAACTGTACGCTTGTGCGGTGACTACAACGTTACTATCAACCATGCAATTGATGATGAGCAGTACCTGTTACCTACATCGCAAGATTTGTATGCAGCACTCTCCGGGTCAAAGGTTTTCTCCAAACTTGACCTGTCGCTCAGCTGAATGTTGACAAAGAGAGTCAACAGTATCTCACTATCAACAAACACAAGGGACTGTACTCATACACCAAGCTGCCGTATGGTGTAAAGTCCTCCCCCAAAATCTTCCAGGCTACGATGGATAAGATTTTGCAAGGAGTTCCAATTTGATTATGCAAACAAGACGATGTGCTGATCACAAGCAGCGAGGAAGAAAATCTAGAAGTGTTAGATTTAGTGCTTCAAAGGTTGAATTCCCACAATGTCAAATTGAAAAGGAGCAAATGTGCTTTTGTGCAGCCCGAGGTTGTGTACCTTGGTTTGAAAGTTGATGCAAATGGCTTGCAACCAGTGAAGGAAAAGGTTGATGCTGTCATCAATGCTCCAAAGCCACAGAACATGTCTGAGTTAAGATCTTTCTATGGAATGGTCCAGTAATATGGACGTTTCTTACCTGAGTTAGCGGCCATGTTAGCTCCACTGCACAAGCTCCTCAAGAAGGATGTCCAGTGGAAGTGGACGAAAACGCAACAGGAAGATTACAATGCTTGTAAGAGAAGTCTCTCTAGCGATGCTCCACTTGTGCACTACGACACATGGCGTGAGCTTAAGTTAGCGTGTGATGCTTCCAGTTACGGTGTGGGAACTGTCATAAGCCACATAATGGATGATGGCCAAGAAAAACTAATTGTGTTCGCATCACAAAGCCTCACAAAGAGCGAAAGAAACTGCGCGCAAATTGAAAAGGAAGCACTCGCCATAGTGTTTGGAATCAAGAAATTCCAACAGTCCCTGATAACCGATCACAAACTACTCCTAGCAATAATGGGGCCCAAATCTACCATCCCTGCAATGGCTGCATCAAGAATGCAACGTTGGGCAGAGTTGTTGTCACAATATGACTACACGATTGAATATTGCACTTCAAAGCAAAATGCAATCGCAGATGCCTTGTCCAGGTTGCCACATGATGACTCATGTGTTGGGAGTGAAGGTAAGATTTTTACGCTAGATACAGTTGACAAAGACTTTCCCGTGAATGCAACTGAGATTGCAAATGAGACTCAAAAGGACTCAGTACTGAAAAGAGTGTATGAAAACACCTTGAATGGATGGACTGATCAGTGTATGGACACAGAATTGAAACCATTCCATATCCGTCGTACTGAATTGTCTTGTGAGCAAGGTTGTATCAAGTGGGGAAAGAGAGTGGTGGTACCTACTTCTTTGAGAGATGGAATTCTGGCTGAACATCATACCGAACATCCAGGGATCGTCAGTATGAAATCAATTGTAAGAAGTTTTGTTTAATCGTCTGGATTGGACAGTGATCTTGAATCACTTCATAGAATCATAGAATGGTTACAGCATGGAAGAAGGCCATTCGGCCCATCGAGCCCTAGATGAGGTGCTCTCTGCAAGAGCACTTCAGCTAGTCCCACTCCCCCGCCCTTTCCCCGTAGCCCTGCAAATGTTTTTTCTTTCAGGTACTTATCCAACTCCCTTTTGAAAGCCATGATTGAATCTGCCTCCACCCCTATTTCAGGCAGTGCATTCCAGATCCTAACCACTCGCTGCGTAAAAAAGTTTTTTCTTATGTCGCCTTTGGTTCTTTTGCCAATCACCTTAAATCTGTGTTCTCTGGGTCTCGACCCTTCCGCCAATGGGAACAGTTTCTCTCAATCTACTCTGTCCAGATCCCTCATGATTTTGAACACTTCTATCAAATTTCCTCTCAATCTTCTCCGCTCTAAGGAGAACAACCCCAGCTTCTCCAGTCCATCAACGTAACTGAAGTCCCTCATTCCTGGAATCATTCTCGTAAATCTTTTCTGCACTCTCTCTAAGGCTGTCACATCCTTCCTAAAGTGCGATGCCCAGACTTGGACACAATACTCCAGTTGATGCCGAACCAGTATTTTATACAGGTTCAACATAATTTCCACGCTTTTGTACTCTATACCTCATGAAGCCCAGGATCCTGTAAGTTTTTTTAACTGCTTTCTCAACCTGTCCTGCCACCTTCAACAATTTGTGCACACATACCCCCAGGTCTCTCTGTTCATGCACCCACTTTAGAATTGTACCCTTTAGTTTATATTTCCTCTCTTCATTCTTTCTACCAAAATGTATCATTTCTCACTGTTCTGTATTAAATTTCATCTGCCACGTGTCCGCCCATTTCACCAGCTTGTCTATGTCCTCTTGAAGTCTATTGCTATCCTCCTCACTGTTCACTGTACTTCCAAGGTTTGTGACATCTGCATATTTTGAAATTATGCCCTGTACACCCAAATCCAAGTCATTAATATATATCAAGAAAAGCAGTGGTCCTAGTACCGACCCCTGGGGACCACCACTGTGTACCTTCCTCCAGTCCGAAAAACAACCGTTCACCACTACTCTGTTTCCTGTCACTTAGCCAATTTCGTATCCATGCTGCCACTGTCCCTTTTATTCCATGGACTTCAACTTGGCTGGCAAGCTTATTATGTGGCACTTTGTCGAACGCCTTTTGGAAGTCCATGTACACCACGTCAACTGCATTACCCTCATCAACTATCTCTGTTACCTCATCAAAAAACTTGATCACGTTGGTTAAACACAATTTGCCTTTAACAAATCCGTGCTGGCTTTCCTTAATTAATCCACGCTTGTCCAAGTGACTGTTAATTTTGTCCCTGATTATTGTTACTTAAAGCTTCCCTACTACCGAGGTAAAACTGACTGGCCTGTAGTTGCTGGGTTTATCTTTACACCCTTTTTTGAACAAGGGCGTAACATTTGCAATTCTCCAGTCCTCTGGCAGCAACCCCCTGTCTAAGGAGAATTGGAAGATTATGGCCAGTACCTCAGCAAAGTGGATTGAAGTGAAACATACAAGTTCAAACAAGTCTGAGATAGAAACAGGATCATCTTTGAGTTCGGAACCAGAACAAAACAGACTGAAAATTGGTTCAACACCTAAACCTTCTGGAAGGAGATCAGGAAGGCTCCGTAAACCTGTTATTAAACTGGATTTGTAGTTCATTTTTTGGATTTGTAGTTCATTTAAAAGAGAAAAGACAGGAGTTTTTGTTATGTGGTACATGTAATGCTGGGAAAGGTGGGAACCATAGTTTTGTTGGATTTGAGAGGGGAATATTTACATTTTTTTTAAGGGGAAAGCAGTGTCATGTAGTATCACATGGTTTGTCACATGGTTTAGTATGAGCATTCTCAGTTCACCCTGGCCTAATAAAGCAAGCACCTGGACTAGCAACTCATCGTGTCTCTGTTCTTCATTTGTTCTACCCACATATATTACAAACACCTCTTTAGATTTCCTCTTAACCTCCTTTGTTTTAGATTAATAGAAACTTACAGCTCAGAAGGAGGCCATTCAGCCCATTGTGCCTGTGCTGGCTCTTTGAAAGAGCAGTCGTGCTCAGTCCCACATCCCCCGCTTTTTGTCCGTAACCCTGTGAGTTCCTCATCCTCAAGAACCTGTCGAACTCCCTTTTAAAATTATTGATGGAATCAGCAACAAGATACACTGCAGCAACCCGCCAAGGCTTCTTTGGCAGCACCCCCCAAACCCACAACCTCTACCACCTAGAAGGACAATGGCAGCAGGCACATGGGAACACCACCACCTGCAAGTTCCCCTCCAAGTCCCACATCATCCTGACTTGGAAATATATCGGCCATTCCTTCATCGTTGCTGGGTCAAAATCCTCGAACTCCCTGCCTAACAGCACTGTGGGAGCACCTTCAGCACTCGGACTGCAGCGGTTCAAGAAGATGGCTCTCCACCACCTTCTCCAGGGCAACTAGGGATGGGCAATAAAGGCCGGTCTTGCCAGCAACGCCCACATCCCATAAATGAATAAGAAAAAACTGAAGCCTCTTGTACCTGGCACCACCTTGGTGAATCACATCTGCTCCCTTTCTGTGGGCTAGACATCCTTCCTTAAGTAAAGTGCTCCAAACTGGACTCAATGGGCTGGATTTTCCGATCGGAGGCTTCCTACGGGCGGATGCCTCTGATCGGAAAAAATCTACGCACTTACTTTCTGGCTCCGTAGATCCCGAGACTTGCGATCCTGGGCCTCTCCACTATGAAATGCGCAGAGGCCCAGGTATCCTAGGGGCGCAGGCGGTTCGCAAGCGTCCCTGGGATCACGTGTGCCATGGGGAACCAATCAAAGAAGGGAATCCCCCTTCACACTTTTGACAGGTCTCTACGCACGGAACTGTCATAAGTATGAATGGGGATCACTTAAAAAACACAGTTAAACATTAAATAATTTTTTTTTAAATCACGTATTTAAAATTAGTTAAAATTACATTAAATTAAATATTTTAAACAAAAATGTAATTTTTTGAAAAAAATAATCGAAGTTTTTTACGGGGCCAAAAATAAACTTAGCTTTTTTAAAAGTATTTTTAAATTATAAATGAGTGAAAAAATATATATTTTTTAAAACTCTTTTGCTGGTAAAAGCAGGCATTATGCAGGCTTTTACCAGGCGTAAGATTTTTAAAGGTTTTCAGCGGGCGGAGGTTCTGCAGAAAGCGGAACTCTCTGCCCGCGGAGGCCCTTCTCCAGGGCAGGTGGAGGATCTGTCAAGAGGATTCTCGACAGATCGCAAGTGCCGGGTTTTAGCGCATGCGCTTCGCATTCCTGAAACCGGCACTTGCGCGGCCCCTACGGGCGCGTACACACCTCGTGCACACCCGTGGGGGTCGGAATCATGGATCATTGGAGATCTTTGCCCTTCAGTAAGAGCCAATCTTTCAATTCCGACCTGCACCTCCTGTGACTGTGGGTCGTCCCACGAGCTTCCAGAAATATCCCAGGCTCAGTTTTTTCAGTGATGTTAATTTCAATTTACATATGGCCAATTATAATGTTTAAGTCATAAATTATGCATTCAGGCAGTCATTATGTTGGTATAGGCCCTTCTGTGTCTCTGGGCCTCTTATTTGTCCTTTGGGAAGATTTAGTTTGAGAGATCTAAGGGTAGGTTTTACAATTCTGCATGCTCCCGAGGTAATATTGAGTGTCAGGGACACATATACCAGAAATTCAGTCATGGAGGCCCCTGCAGGATTATCTCGGAGTGAAATATGCCAGCATTAAAACATACTAATTAAAAATTAAGCATTTTACAATTCTGGTTTAAATAAATCACCCATTGTTAATATAAAGAACGACTGAATAAAATGCAGTCAACTCATTAAGATCTCCATTTTCTCAATCTATTCTACCAAATAAGATTCCTGCAGAAAGACATAAAAATTTAATGTCCATAAATAATTGAAAGTAGCATAATCCTTTTTATTTTATTACCTTAATGTCATTTATTTAAGGTAATTATCTACAGGCATACAGTACTTAACTAGGATTAATGAGTTCCGAGCAAGGGAGACAGGGCAAAATACACAAAGCAGAAATAATAGTTCCAATTCTGCGGTTTTCAGTGAGCCGCTGTTCAGTGCGGGATGGTCAATTTTGGGTGGGGTGGCCGGATATTTCAAGGGAATTAGTGAGTGTGGGTGCGGTCCTAGTTGGATGATGTTTGGTTCAGAGGGCGCAGATTCAGCAGTGCCAACCATCGTGAGTCTGTTAACGATTTATTGGCACAATCGTCTTAATGCGCGCAAGGGAGTAAGAGGGAAAAAAAACTTGGAAGATACAAAAAATCCATAAATCATTCACAAAACTCGTAATGCTGAGGCAGCCATTTTGATCGAGGCTTCAGTCGTAGGTAGCACCAGCCATGCTTCTGGCAATGCAACA
This sequence comes from Squalus acanthias, assembly GCA_030390025.1. Taxonomy (NCBI): domain Eukaryota; kingdom Metazoa; phylum Chordata; class Chondrichthyes; order Squaliformes; family Squalidae; genus Squalus; species Squalus acanthias. Next base: position 195,678,995 of record CM059427.1, on the reverse strand, counting down.
ACAACTTGCATTTATATAGCGCCTTTAACGTAGTTTAGAAACGTCTCCAGTCACTTCACAGGTGCGATTATCTAACAAAATTTGACAGCGGGCCACATAAGGAGATATTTGGTTATTGGTTTATCAAAAGAGGAAGGAGATATTTGAACAGGTGACCAAAAGCTGGGTCAACAAGGTAGGTTTTAAGGAGCATCTTAAAGGAGGAAAGAGAGGGTAGAGAGGCGGAGAGGTTTAGGGAGGGAATTCCAGAGCTTAGGACCTCGACAGCTGAAGGCACGGCCACCAATGGCGGAGCAATTAAAATTGGGGATGTGCAAGAGGCCAGAATTGGAACAGCGCAGAGATCTCGGAGGGATGCAGGGCTGGAGGAGGTGACAGAGATAGGGAGGGTCGAGGTCATGGAGGGATTTGAAAAACAAGGATGAGAATTTTAAAATTGAGGCGTTGCCAGACCAGTAGCCAAGGTAGGTCAGCGAGCGCAGGGGTGGTCGGTGAATGGGACTTGGTGCGAATTAGGATACAGGCAGCAGGGGAATGATTGCCTCTGTACGCAAGGTGTAAACAGAAAAGGAAAGAAAGACCTTGGGCCGTATTTTGCGACCCCTACGGTTGTGTACGAGGTGCGCACGCGCCCGTAGGGGCTGCGCAAGTTCCAGGTTTAGGCATGCGCTGAAACCGGCACTTGCGATCTGTCAAGAATCTTCTTGACAGAACCTCTGCATCCCCAGGAAAGGGGCCTCTGCGGGTGGAGAGTTCCGCTATTTGCCCAACTTCCGCCCGCTGAAAGGCCGTGGAATTCTTACGCCTGGTAAAAGCAGGTATAAGGCCTACTTTTACCAGCGAAAGAGTTTTAAGAAATAGAAAAATAAAATTTATCACTCATTTATACATTATAAACCCTGTCCAATAAAGTAAGTTTATTTTTAGTCCCGTTAAAACATATAGGGGGAGAAATTCGGTATCGCCCCGTTTGGGGTGCAATTATCGGCCGGGCGCAAAGTTTAGCACCTGGCGCTAATTATCGCCTCCGACTGCAAACTTGGCCTCCATCACCCCGGAGGTGATTGGAGCACTAAATCAGGCGCTACACACCTGTCTTAAGGCGCTAACGCCGAGGAGCGAGGCGCTACCTCAGAGCGCTGGCGAAGCTCAGGTGATGTCAGTTAGCAATGAAACACAGATAGACTGGCACCGGCCAGTTCTTAAAGGGGAGGGTCAATCTTGCTCTCCAGCCACACCCTGCTTATTGCAGCCTTGAATCTCGGCCTGGAGAGACCTGTACATCAATTCTGCTGAAAAGAACAATGGAGAGGTCCCAGGGAAAGAGCTCAGAGTGCAGCCCCCACCATCTCTTCTAAATCGATGCAAGGAAGGTCAAATCAAAATAAACCTGTGAAGTGCTGCTCAGTATCCAAAACTCCTTCACACAGCGTTGAATCTCTCCAGAAGTCTCTCTCTCTCTGTCAGAATGCGTGGTGCAAAAATGTCGGCGACAAAAAAAGGCAGGAAGCGGTCACCTTTAAATAGCGCTCCCCCAGTCCCTTCCCGACTGCAAAACGTTCCCCTCTACCTGTCGTTGCTAGCGGCAGGTGGAAAGGCAGGGGGCGCCACTCAATATCCAGTCTGGGGCGCTACCGGGGCTTTGCACGCTCGACTGACGTCACGATCTGCGGGCGCAGGAGATCGTGGCGCTAGAGTTTAGCGCCACCGCAAAAACTCTGGTCAATTTGGCGAGCGGAGCAAACATCGCTACGCCCGGGCACTAGTTGCTTTGCGCCCCATTAGAGCCCTCTTAGGCCGCTAATGGGAGGCGCAAAGCAACCCAATTTTTAGGCCATAAAATTTTATTTTCAAAAAATTAAATTTTTGTTTAAAATATTTAATTAAATGCTATTTTAATTAATTTTACATATGTAATTTTTCAAAATTTATTTCATGTGTTTGTGTATTTTTTAAGTGATCCCCATTCGTACTTATGACAGTTCCGTACGTACAGAACTCCCATAAGCATAAATGGGGATTCCCTTCCTTCATTGTTTGGGCCGGCCCACATGATCCCAGGGGCGCTTGCGAACCGCATGCACCCCTGAGATACGTGGGCCTCTACGCATTTCTACCAGGAGATGCCCAGGATCACAGGCCTCCGTATCTCCCGGACCATCAAGTAAATGCGTAGATTTTTTGATGATCAGAGGCATCCGCCTCCGATCGCAAATTCAGGACCCTTGTATTTATATGGTGCTTTTCATGTCTCAGGACATCTCAACGTGCTTTACAACAAACCGAGCTTCTGTGGTATTGCTCTCAGGGACTCAAGAACAAGTGTAGAGTTGAGATGAAGCAGAGTTAGAGGGTTGGGGTCGATTGGACCAGGGTGTGCAGATATAAGTCAGTCCCTATTTCAAAGTTATATACCTGCCTTAATTTGTATCTAATTGGTTGATCTCCCAAAGCGTTGCACATGGGTCGTCAAGAGCAATTTGAATTTTTGAGGTCAAGCAGGGTTAGACGGTGGATAATAATGGAGCCAATGTGGCTGGGGCAAAGTGGAAAGAGGAAGACACAAATAAGAGGGGAGGGAGAGAGGCGAAAGGGAAGGGGAAAGGGAGGAGAGGTGAGGGAGGGGAAAGGGGAATCAGGAGAGATGGGGAGGGGAGGCATAGAGGAGACAAGGCAGAGAGGGAGAAGAGAAAGGGAATAGGGAGGGAAGAGGAGGGGAGGGAGAAAGGTGGAAGGAAAGGGAAAAGTAGGGGAGGGAAAAGGGGAGAGAGGAGGGGTGGGGAGGCATAAAGGAGGTAATGGGGATTGGGAGAGGAGGAGAAGGACAGTGAGGGAGGAAGAGAAGGGCAGGAGAGAGGGGCGGAAGGGAGAGGGAAGGTGGCGGCGTAGAGGAAACAAGGTGAGAGAGTGAGAGAGCAGGGGAGGGGAAAGGGGAATGGGGATAGGAAGGACGAGGGGAGGGAGGAGGGCATGAGATGGGAGGGGAAGGGAGGGGTGCGGAGTAGTTTACTCCTGAGCAGCAAGAAACTGTGCCGTTTGCAGCTGTGAGTGATGGGGGGTGGGGGGTAGATAAGGTAAGAAAATTGGAAAACATCCTACCTCCCAAGTCACACCCTCAACTCTGATCTTCTGGGTGTGTCCCCCTTCCTCCGCCCCACTATCTTCAAAATCCCTCTCAAAGCCGACCTCTTTGACTGTGCATCAGGTCACCTTCCCTAACTCTTCCCTCAACAGCTGCCAGATGCCCAACTCCCTGCCCTCTCACCCCGCCTGATGCCTTGAGACATTTTGCTCTGTGAAAGTCAGTCTTTGTGTGTCAGCCAGTGGCTCAGTGGGTAGCACTCTCTAGGTGGGAGGGGCTAGGAGTGAGCAGGTGCTGCTGGGGGCTTGATTACTGCAGGGAGTTGGAGTGAGTTTGTAAAAAGTTGGTGGTGGGTTTCTGGATTTTTTTTTCAGGTTTTAGGGCCTTCTTGGTCCTTTAACAGCAGCCAGATGATTGCTGAGGGACCCCTCAAAGGACAATGTTCCCAGGGTGAATTTAATCAGGGGAGAAAATGTTGGGGGAAGGGAGAAAAAAAGGCCCAAAGATTTGGGCCGGGACCCCAGGAGGTTTGGAAAGAAAACATGGTGGTGGTTCAGTGCGAGGATATTATGAGCTTGGGATATTATCCAGGCAGTACATGAGGACTGCGGTGAGTGAAGCTGCTTTGCATGCCGGCCAAAGCTGAATGTTAGATTTGAGGTGACGGTCAGTGGCCGAGAGGAGGTGGAAAGACTTTTACTGAGTATGAAGGTTGGAGATAAGTTCTTGGAGGTATCTCTGCTATATTCTGAAGAGGTGGTGGTCTTTTTCTTAAACCTGCCGGTTTATATTGAGGAGGATGTGCTAATCAAAAAGTTGAAGTCGTGGGACATTAAAATTTGCTTGGCAATAAAGAGCAGATACTATCCAGAAATGCGGGTAGCGGATGAAACCCGTTATGTAAAGGTGCGGTTCCCAGTGGGGGTGAAGTCATTGCCGTATAGCATGATATTCGAGACAATGAAAGGAATGCAGTACTTTTGGGTACTGCACGATAACCAGGTGAAGGTTTGTTATTAATGGTTTGCCACGACTATCTTGTAAGAAGCTGTCTAGACTTGTACTATTATAACTGCGGTGAGTCTAGACACAACGCGGAGAGTTGTGGGGTGTGTCACAAAGGCCCCACCCGCTGTGAGTGTGAGGCAGAAGGAAGCCCCTTGAGTAACGAGGAGATGGGAGAAGGAGAAGGAGCAGGAGGTGTGAGTGGAGCGGCTGGAGAAGTGGAGCAGGCGGAGGATGAAGGGATAATTACTAGTCCCAGCCCTTTTTGGGCTACCCCGGATCAGGCATATTCCCCAGATGTTCACCTTCAACTAAAGTTAGAGATAGCCGAATCCTATAAGATGATTAATTGGGTCTAAAGGTCCAGACTATCTCTCCCTAAAGGAAAAGAAATGACTTGAATATGTTACCGTCCTCCAGATAGCACTTTTAATAAGTTTAACTAGACTGTAACCTTCCGGATATTATGAGGGTCCGGAAAACTCCCCAAGAATTCTGCAACTCCTCACCAAAGAGTGTACAGAGATTGAGTTCATGAGTTTTATACAGAAATACTATTTGAGACAATTCTAAAAATATATAGATTTATTAAAGAACCGACATGCAGTTAACAGTTGGTGAGTCATTCGCAACTTTAACAGTTCAAAATACAAATAGCTTACAATTCTTCTCAGAGATCCTTATTCTCAAATCTTAACTTCGTTACATTTTTACATTTCGTACTTATTTCTAATGCAGAATATCCACCAAAATCAAATACCTTTGATTACCTGAGACTCAAAGAGTTGAAAACTTACAGAGCTTGCCTCTGAAGTTGAGAATTGCTTGCCCCGTCCAGCGAATTCTGTCTTTCTATTTGAAAGTCCAATCTTTTATACCCTTTCTCAGTGGTATATTCTTTGAAGTTTTCTGCTGATGTAAGCTAATTATCTCTAGTCATATTTCTGTTGACTTCTTTCTATTCTTACAGTCAATTCAGCTGTTAACTTGCAGACTTGTGTCTGCTGTGTAGGTGTTCATAACTTATCATAAAAAATGGTTATAACAGATGTATCTACTTGATGCCATTTTTACGAAGGTCTTCTATTGAATTCTTAAATCACCTCAGCTGGTTGTAAGCCAGACTTCGCGTCTCCTAACTGTTCCAAGTTCAATACAAAAACCATGTGATTGCTTGGTGCATCTATTGATGACATTTTTACAAAGTCTTTTGTTTGTATCTTTTACAACATGTAAATTTAAACCCACTTCAACCGAGTACATGATTGTTTTCCTAGCTACTTCAATTGGTTGTATTAATAATTATGTCTCCTGTCTTTCATTTGATATCATATTTATGAAGGCATATGGTTCTTTAATGTTCTGTGTTTCTGTTCGAAGTGTTAGTTTATAACACTTTAAACTGGGTATAGCTATTGTGTTCTTTCCAAATTGCAGACTTCTTGGAAACTCCAACCCTTTGCTTCAATGAGGCCATTGTCTCAGTGTCAACAACCAATTCCCATTTGAAAAGCTTGTATGGTGTTTACAGCTTTGTGTTAATGACTCATCTTATCTCAGAAGCCTGTATTTACAGTTTGTGTCGTTGAGACTTTTAGATTTTTAAACCCAGTTTGTCATGTTTTAATAATCAAAATTCTTTCATAGGATGGTGTATTTTTCTGAAATATGGCTATTCCTTTACAAGGACACAGCTGGTGAATAGAAGGAGAAAAGAGCGCAGGAAGAGGCAGAAAATTGCAGAGCAGAGAACAGGATGGAGATGGTAGAAAACACACCAAGTATGGTGGAAAAGGACAAAGATAGCAGAGGGCAGCACGGGTTGACGGCAGAGTAGGCTCTCCCTAAAGGATCTGCTGTCTGCGGGGGGAGAGGAGGTGGGAGCAGTGTGTGGGGTAAGTGTAAGTACTCCAAAGAAAGACAGGGAGTCGGACATCTCAGGGAGCAGGAGAGGGCAAGGCAAATAAGGTTGTGCAAGAGGAATGAGCCTTAAAGGGGCAGCAGGACGGGAGCGGGGAGACAAAGATGCCAGAAGGGAGCAAGATAGGTGCAGATGCACCATTGGCCCAGAGAGAGAAGAAACGGGGAGCAAGGGTCAGCGGTGGAGAAGGGAGTTGCACTGTTGGAGAAACCATGATAGCAGGAAGACTCCCTAAGGGAGATCTGACGGGGAGCAGGGATGGGAGGTTACAGAAGAGCTCGAGAGTGAAGAGTCAGAGGGGGACAGAGACATGGAAGTGGGGGGTGGGGTAGCAGCGTGTGGAAAGGGAAAGGTTAGTGAGGGGCAGAAGGAGGGAGAAGAGGCAGCTCCTCGGCCCAAACCTAATGTAAGGAAGAGGCTGAAACTGCAGGGAAGGTTCAAACAGGAGATGAAAAAGAGCTGGAGGCTGCAGGAGAAAGCAACAGCTGCCCGAAAATTTGGAAAGGAGCATGAGAGGAGGGAAAGGCCAGAGATTAAATGATGGGGGGATTATCAGGCACACTTCCCTTATTCGGAGCCATGATTACATTGGTCTCGATTAATGTGAACGGACTGAGGGCTGAGAAGAAATTGCAGCAGTTGTTGCAGTGTTTTAAAGGCACTGACTTGTTGTGTCTGCAATAACCTTTTGGGATGAGGATATCCTAGAAAGAGTTCGGAAGGTTTGGAAGGGAGAGGTGTTTGCAAGTTGTGCAAACCAACCATAGAGGGGTGGCTGTTTTGGTGAGTTCGTCCATAAAAGAGAACATTGCCTTGGTGGACAAGGACACTGAGGGGAGATTTTTACGGCTAAGGGTAAAAATGGAGGAGTTTAATTGCGATCTCTTTAATATCTATGCACCGAACGACCATTGCAAGCGTCATGAGTTTTTTCGGTGGTTATTCACTGAAGTGGCAGAGGTGGAAAACCCTTGTATAGTGGGGGATTTTAATGTATTTTTTATCTCAGATGGATATTTCAGCCCAGATGACCTTTAAGGATGATAACTCCAGAGGGATGATTGTAAAAGTGATGGCAAATTTAACTTTGAGAGACTTATGGAGGGACCGGAACCCCATAAAAAGGGAGTTCTCCAGAACAGGTTGGGTGGGTGATGTTTTAAAACAGAGCCAAATAGATTTTGTGTTAATGCGGGAAGGGTTAAGTTCTGAGGTGATGGAGATTTATTACAAAAAAGTACTTTTTAGTGACCACTCGGCTTTGGTTCTTAGAATTAGGAACAGCAGAGTTAAGATTGGTCCAGGGGTGTGGATTTTAAACAATCAATACCTGAAAGAAATTGCTTATAAAGAAGGGATTTTAAATATAATAAAGAATGCTCGGAAGGAACCTTTATTCTTGAAAGAAAGAAGAGTTTGGTGGGACAATTTCAAATATGAGGTAAAAGTTTTTTCGGTACGTTATGGGAAAGAGAGAGCGGCAGCTAACCGGCATTGAGAAGAGAATATAAACAGAAGGTTTACGGATATCTGTAAAGCAGTTGACGGAGGGGATAAGGGAGCTGAGACCAAGTGAGTGGTTTTAAAGGAAGAGTGAGAATTATTGCAAGCTGAAAAATGCAAGGGGCCATTCTCCGTGCAAAGGCTAAAGATGCATTGGAGGGAGAAAGATGCACTAGATATTTTCTAGAGCAAGAGAAGTTGCGACAGAGATTATCATTGGAGAGTTGAAGGTTGGGGAGAAGATCATTAATGAAAGTGGGGAGATTTTGGAGGTGGCTAGCAGCTTTTATCAAGAGTTATATACAGAAGAAGACATTTCCAAATTGGCGATGGAGAAGGTTAGTGCTTTTATTGAAGAGGGTTTAAAGGAGGATGACAGAAGCATGTGTGACAAGGAAGTAGGATTAGCGGAAATAAAAGTAGCAATAAGTAGAATGAAGGGGGGGAAAAGCCCAGGGTCCAATGGACTAAGTGCAGAATTTTCTAAAGAATTTTTCGAGATTTTAAATCCATTGCTCTTAGAGGTTTTTAAGGAGATTAAAATTGAGGGAAGCCTGGCCCCATCAATAAGGAGAGGTGTCATAAGCTTAGCTTATAAAAATGAAGGTGTTTGAAGGGATCTAAAGAATTGGAGGCCCATCACATTATTAAATGTGGATTATAAGATCTTGGCGAGGGTTATGGCACATCGTATGAAGGAGGTGATACTGCAGATAGTTTTGCCCTCTCAGTCCTATGGAGTCATAGGCCGGGACATCGCAGACTCTGTGGTTTCAATCCGAGATGCGATAGAACTCCTGGGAGAGAGTGGGAGGGCGGCTTATGTGTTAAAGATAAATCAAGAGAAAGCCTTTGATAGGGTCTCTCAGGAGTTTTTATTTATGGTTTCGGGAAAAATTTCATTGAGTGGATAAGGATTTTTTTGTTCAAACATATTTAGCTGCGTTAAATGTAATGGTTTTTTATCCAAGTATTTTTTGAGGAGGTAACAAGGAGCGTAGATGAGGGTAGTGCATTTGATGTAGTGCATATGGACTTTAGCAAGGCTTTTGATAAGGTTCCACATGGCGAACTGGGCATGGGATCCAGGGCAAAGTGTCAAGTTGGATTCAAAACTGGCTCGGAGACAGGAAGCAGAGGGTAATGGTTGATGGGTGTTTTTGTGACTGGAAGGCTGTTTCCAGTGGGGTTCCGCAGAGCTCAGTACTAGGTCCCTTGCTTTTTGCGGTATATATCAACGATCTAGACTTGAATATAGGGGGTATGATTAAGAAGTTTGCAGATGATACTAAAATCGGCTGTGTGGTTGATGCTGAAGAAGGAAGCTGTAGACTGCAGGAAGATATCAATAAATTGGTCAGGTGGGCAGAACAGTGGGAAATGGAATTCAATCCGGAGAAGTGTGAGGTAATGCATTTGGGGAGGGCTAACAAGGAAAGGGAATACACATTAAATGGTAGGACACTGAGTAGCGTAGAGGAACAAAGGGACCTTGGAGTGCATGTCCACAGATCCCTGAAGGTAGCAGGCCAGGTAGATAAGGTGGTTAAGAAGGCATACGGAAAGCTTGCCTTTATAAGCCGTGGCATAGAATGCAAGAGCAGGGGGGTTATGCTTCAACTGTATAAAACACTAGTTAGGCCTCAGCTAGAGTACTGCATGCAGTTCTGGTCACCACATTACAGGAAAGATGTGATTGCACTAGAGAGGGTACAGAGGAGATTTACAAGGATGTTGCCGGGAGTAGAGAATCTTAGCTATGAGGAAAGACTGGATCGGCTGGGTCTGTTTTCCTTGGAACAGAGGAGGCTGGGGGGAGACCTTATTGAGGTGTATAAAATTATGAGGGGCATAGATAAAGTGGATAGAAAGAACTTATTCCCCTTAGCAGAGGGGTCAAGAACCAGGGGGCACAGATTTAAAGTAATTGGTGGAAGGTTTAGAGGGGATTTGAGGGGAAATTTCTTCACCCAGAGGGTTGTGGGGGTCTGGAACTCACTGCCTGAAAGGGTGGTAGAGGCAGGAACCCTAACCACATTTAAAAAGTACTTGGATGTGCACTTGGGATGCTCTAACCTGCAGGGCTACGGACCAAGAGCTGGGAAGTGGGATTAGGCTGGATAGTTCTTTGTTGGCCGGCACAGACACGATGGGCCGAAATGGCCTCCTTCCGTGCTGTAACTTTCTTTGATTCTATGATTCTATTTTCCGATACAGAGGTCAGTGAGACAGGGTTGTCCCCTGTCCCCATTGTTGTAACCATTGGTAGCAGAACCATTAGGTTACATGATGCGAAAGGAACAAGGTGTAGTTCGGATTGCAGTTCCCAGTTCCGAGCGGGTGTCGGTGATACACCAATATGCAGATGACACAACCTTAACATTGAGAAATGGGGAGTCAGTGAGGAAAGCTATGGGAGTAGTGGAGGAGTATTGTAGAGCTTCAGGAGCCAGAGTGAATTATAGTAAGTCCCAATGCCTGGTTGCAGGAAGGGGTAGGGGAGAATGGTTGGAGGAAAGTCCCATTAAGGTGGGGGAGGTTTTGGAAGTTCTGGGGGTGCATATGGGGTGCAAGAAAGACAGGGATGAAGTGGATCAATTAAATTGGGAACCGAAGGTTATGAAAATTAAAAAGATTTTGTGAAGATGGGAAAGAAGGTGGTTGAAAATGCAAGGAAGAGCGACAGTGGTGTCCGCTCTCCTGCTATCTAAGCTATGGTACTTATTGACGGTGGAGGATATTCCTGAGTGGGTGGAAAAGTCCATCCGAGAGGCTTGTTTGAGGTTTTTATGGGAAGGGAAACCAGCCTTGGTTGCTTACAATACCATCATTGGATGGAGAAATCAGGGACGACTCAATTTCCCAGATATTGATTTGAAGAAAAAATCCTTTAGAATCAAATGAGTGAAGAGATTTCTTCAGAAGTCAAATACAAGTTTTTGGAAGAGTTTTGAGCATTTTCTAAAACGAAGTGGGATAGGAGAGCACGGGATATTGTACATGGAATACAATAATGGGCCAAAAATTCGGCCCTTCCCGGGTGAGTACACGCTGCGTACTCACCCGTAAGGCCCCCTGAAGTGTCGGTTTCCTGCATGCACTGCGCATGCGCGGGAATCCGGAACTTCCGGTCTGGTGAAGGGGGCGGTTCCTAGGTGAACCGCGTGCGCGGTAGAGGCTGCGTGCACGCAGCAAACTTAGGTTTTTTTTCAGGTTTCTACGGGAGGGTAAGTATTGAAGAACCTGCACATTTAAAAAGGAGGCGCAGGAGCTGTTTTCAACAAGGTAAGTGGTTAATTATAATTTAAAATTTTTTTCAACAGGTTTATCTTTTTTAGATACTTTAAAGAAAGGTAAGTTTATTTTTAGCACAGTTAAAAAGTTTTTTAATCTTTTCAAAAATTAAAATTTTTGTTTAAAGTAGTTAATTTATTTAACTTATAGTTATTTTATAAATGTGATGGTTTTCTTTAAAATTTATTTTAAGTTTAGCTGTTCTTTTGGGGCCGATTTCAATTCACAGATTTGACAGGTCTGCTGCCATTGGCTCGCCATGGCCGACATGATCCCAGGGGACGCATCGCACTAACTGCGCCCCTGGGACACGCAAGCACTGCGCGCCGGCACTTGGAGCAGGCCGAGGAGCTGAAGTTCCCGTGGGCCCAAAACACAATGGCAGGCGCGGTAGGTAAGTGCGCGCGCGATCCTTACCCCCGCGGCAAGCCGGAGAGGCGAATTTCAGGGCCAATATGTTTTTGAAATCGATTAAACCTCTCCCTAGGTTTTATAAGGGGGTTGTAGAGACTTAGGCCCAATTTTTTAAAAGTGTGCAGTTTATGCCCAAGGGTGCTGAGGAATTTTTAGAACAGCCCTTATTTTTGAACAGGTGGGTCAACATTGAAGGAGAGGTATTATTTAAACAAGCTTTTATAAAAGCTGGTATTATATGTGTGAAAGATGTATTATATGAGCTAATTCCAGGTTGGTTGCCGGAAGTGATAGTGAGGGATATGGTTTGGGAGGAGGATCAGGAGGTAGAGGAAAAAATAATTATGATCATGTATGAGAAGATTGTGAGGGCAATGCCACAGGATTTGATGGAAGAAATAAATGCGCAAATCTCCAAAGGAAGTACAATGCGTCCCGCTTTTCTAAGCTTTCTGCTGGAGAAAGGGGAAGAGTTGGTCCAATTTGACAACTGTAATACTCGAGATTTCTATGGTGCATTTAGAGAATGGAGATTCAAGATATCTGGTGGTCAGGAGTTTTGGCAGAGTATATACCCACAGCTGGACTTCACCAGGATTTGGAAGGGAGTGTTAGCGAATTTTAAAAGTCCAGAGTGGATTGAACTGATTTCAAATTGGCTCATAACCGGATTTTTACCATGACGGCCTTGTGTAAGATTGGGCGAGTGGAGGTGGCAACTTGCCCAGTGTGTGGGACACGGGATGAGACTCTGTCCCATTTACTGGTGTTATGTCTGCAGTTAAATGATTTTAAGTACTATGTTCGACAGTTGTGAGGTTTTTTTGCTGAGTGGGGACCGAAGAGCGAGAATGGGAATCCCGTGGGACTCAATTTTGGGATGGGGATTGCAGGAGAGTCTGTCCGAGTCTAGCGGAGCGGCAATTAATTTAATGTTTAGTTTGGCTAGATTCATGATTGTGCAAAGAAGGAATGCTCTGTTTTTTTAAGGGGAGGAGAATAAATCTAAAAGAGTATAAATATAAGCTAAAAGATCATTATAAGGCTCTGTGGATGTTTTATTCAGAAAGGAATTTAAAGATAGTATTTTATGATCAATTTTTAAAGTATATAGATTAATATATGTTATGGGAGACAAATTAAACTTCAGGTTTTGATGTTAATATGTGGTGGAGGAATGGCTGTGCAGAGCGGCGGAATGGATTTGTATGATACAATGGAATGATCACGATGTTGTAAATGTTTTTAATGTTCAATAAATAATATATAAAAAAAGGTGGGTAGCTCATATGTCTCTGAGTCAGAAGATTGTGGTTTCAAGTCCCACTCCAGAGACTTGAGCACAAAATCTAGGCTGAGGCTCTGGTACAGTACTGAGGGAGTGCTGCACTGTCGGAGGTGCCGTCTGTCAGATGAGATGTTAAGCTGAGGCCCCATCTGTCCTCTCAGGTGGTCATTGTTATTTGTGGGACCTTGCTGTGCATAATAACTGCACTGCAATACATGGAAAGAAAAATACAATTGTACTTTGGTGGAGTAAAATAAAAAAAAAACTACTAATTACATTTTGGGTAAAGGGATTTAACAGTTCAGAGAGCTTTTAAATCCTGGACCCTAACTACTTAAAATCCTCCCAGGAAGTCCGATAGTATTACCGGTTGAATTACTTGAGCAATTTTACCGTCTTTATAAATGAGCAGTTCCATTTGTTGCAAACAGTTCCCCTATGAGAAAACCAGCAGTACTGCCCATTATTTGAAAGGCATTGAACTCCTCTCAGTGTGAGAGACAGGCCAATTATTTCTTCGTTACCTTGGTCCTTGCTTGCACGGTTGCTCCCAGGGGTACGTTCCCTGCACTCTCACTCCACTGATTTACTAAGCAAGGGCACTAAACCCATGTTGGTCTAAATCCGAAGATCTGGAAAGTTGTGTTCGGAGGACGGTGGGGCGGAACGTTCTTCTGATTCTGATTTGAGAGCATTTTTTCACACAATAAGCAAATAAGATTGGTGGAATAGGTTACCAGGGAAAGCCAACAATAACTGCTGAGTTCAAGAGCAAATTAGACATTGTTTTTGGAGCGAGAAGGAGAACGAAGGGTATGGTGAGCAGGCTGGTTAAGTGAGATTGGGATGATTCAAAAAGGATTTTTTGAGCGTAATGGACTTTTCCTGAACCGGAAAAATCATTCCATGTTTCAGAAAGTCTACCAGTGTCAGCTGTGGCTCAGTTGGTAGCACCTTCACTGCTGACTCCGAAGGTTATTGGTTCAAGTCCCACTAGAGTTGTGACTGCAAAAGTCTAGCCTGACACTCCAGTGCAGTACTGAGGGAGTGCTGGACTGTCAGAGGTGCCGTCTTTTGGATGAGACGTTAAACCGAGGCTCCATCTGCTCTCTCAGGTGGACGTTAAAGATCCCATGGCACTATTTCAAAAATGAGCAGGGGAGATAACTCTGGTGTCCTGGCCAATATTTATCCCTCAATCAACATCACTAAAACAGATGGTCTGGTCGTTATCATATTGCTGTTTGTGGGAGCTTGCTGTGCACAAATTGGCTGCCGCGTTTCCCACATTACAACAGTGACTACACTTCAAAAGTACTTCATTGGCTGTAAAGCGCTTTGGGACGTCCGGTGGTCGTGAAAGTTTTTCTTTTTTACATCCTGCCAAAGGGAAAGATTCTTACAGCTGGCTCACACTCTGAGAGTTACCCTTTTAGGGATCAATGTAACAGCAACTACAATTGCATTTATATAGCGCCTGTAACACAGTAAAAACGTCCGAAGGCACTTCACAGCAGCGTTGTCAAACATATTTTGACACCAAGCCATATAAGGAGATATTAGCATGGGTGACCAAAAGCTTGATCAAAGAGATATGTTTTAACGTTGACTCAAAGCAGGAGAGAGAGGTAGAGAGGCGGAGAGCTTTAAAGAAAGAATGAAAGGAAGACTTGCATTTCTATAGCGCCATCCACCACCTCAAGCCGCCCCAAAGCGCTTTACAGCCAATGGAGTACATTTGAAGTGTAGTCACTGTTGTCACATAGGAAATTTAGGGAGGGAATTCCAGAGCTTAGGGTCCAGGCAGCTGAAGGCACAGCCGCCGATGGTGGAGTGATGAAAATCGGGTATGCGCAAGAGATCTTGGAGGGTTGTAGGGCTGGAGGAACGTACAGAGATAGGTAGAGGCGAGGCCATGGAGGGATTTGAACGCAAGGATGAGAATTTTTAAGTTGAGGCGTGGCCAGTGTAGGTCAGCGAACACGGAGACGATGGGTGAAACGGGACTTGATGCGAGTTAGGAGACGGGCAGCAGCGTTTTGGATGAGCTCAAGTTTACAGAGGGTGGAAGGTGGGAGAGTACTGGAACAGTCGAGTCTAGAAGCAACCAAGGCATGGCTGAGGGTTTCAGCAGCAGGGGCCCTGGCGGAGACGGGCGCTGTTATGGCGGTGGAAGTGGGCGGTCTTGGTGGTGGAGAGGATACGGGGTCTGAAGCTCAGCTCAGGGGTCAAATAGGATGCCAAGGTTGCCTCAGACCGTTGGAGAAATGAACTCATATAAGGGTCGATTCTGCAGTGGCAGTCTTGGGGGAATTGCGAACGGTTCTTGGAATCGGGGAGGAGGGCTCAGTGCACTTGCCACTGAACTCCCTGATCTGTGATCTACTTACTCGAAGTGTGTCTCTTATGGGATCTGTTCTTTTGTTAAATAATACTTTTGTCTGGCTCCTATTCCCGATAAAATTCTACAACTTGCGTTTAGATAGTGCCTTTAATGAAGCGAAACCGTCCCAGGGTGCTTCACAGGAGCGATTATCAAATAAAATTTTACACCGAGCCACATAAGGAGATATTAGGACAGGTGACTAAAAGCTTGGTCAAAGAGGTAGGTTTTAAGGAGCGGCGTCTTAAAAGAGAAGAGAGAGGTGGAGAGGGGGGAGAGGTTTAGTGAGGGAATTCCAGAGCTTAGGGCCCAGGCGTCTGAAGGCACCGTTGGTTGAGTGACTATAATCAGGGATGCTCAAAAGGGGAGAATTAGAGGAGCGCAGAGAGCTCGGAGGGCTGCAGGGCTGGAGGATGTTACAGAGATAGGGAGGGGCGAGGGCACAGAACAGTTCTTACGATCTTCTGCCATAACTGACGGAATCCCCGGAGAAACACTGGACATCGCCATTTACGTTACCTTTCCAGAGTTTCTGCCAATCTCCCATCAAGGCTACAGCGGGAAATCGGTCAACTCCAGTAGGAATTCTACACATATGCCTTTAGTCATTTTTACAGTGTTTCTTTAATTGTAAGGCCAGAGATGATAAATACAACACTTTCCTATCTCCAGTACTTGCTGCTGGCATCAGGCACTCCCAGGTTGGGTCTAATATTGTTAGATGCAGAATCAGTTCCTTCCATTCTGCTGTAACAGTGTGCCTCAGTTTCCCTCAGAAGATGGTCGCCTACAGTCTGACATTTTCTAGTTCCTGAAGACGCAATGAGATCAGTTTCAGATCCTCACTGAAAAAATGAAGAAAGAGGTTACAAGGTTTTATTTTTTATTGTGCAAATAGTCATTAGAATATGGAATGAATTACCAGAAACATTGATGAAGGAAGACTTAATAGTGACTCTTATGAAGCTAAATATTGGCCCAGATTTTGCGCTGGGTAATGACAGCGAAACTGGCAGCGTTTGCCATCATTACTCCTCTGAAACTTCAGGATTTAGCGCATGTGCAGACAAACTCGGAAATCCTGAAGTTGCGGTCAGTCATTCACTGCTCCGCCACAGGTTTCCCTGTGGAACTCCCCAGAGATAGCAATCAATTCAAATCACATATAAGGTCAAAAAACTTCCCCTATTACCCTGGAATATTGCTGTTAGCCACACCGCCCCCCCCAACCACACCACCCCCTGAAAAAGTTAAGCCTTGTTGAAAGAGGTGTAACTGGATTTTTAACAGTGTATTGACTGCTGAACAACTGTTCTGGGCCTGAAAAACCTCATTTTCCATTTGTGGAATGTCAAATTTTTCCATTAATATTTTTTATTGCAGTTTGTTTATGATATTTCAGCTTCTACCTTAATCCTATGTGTAAGACCTTATCTTTATTTTGTTCTCTGTAAAATTTATAAAAAGTAAATTAGAATCTGTGCATTTTACTTCCTGGTTTGCTGTCTGTGAGAATACGTCAATGTGATTGGCTGCTCAGCCTGCTTGATGACATCACCGTGGCTGAGTGCTGGAGATTTGCTTGATTTTGCGCCAGACTCAAAACAATGGTCGGGAGAGCTTAAATCTACGCCGCAGAGATCAGTAGATCTTTGTGGGCAGCTTTCTTCGAGATCAGCGGCATATGCCATCGCTTCGCCACTGACTGCAAATTCTGGCTCACAGTGTCAGCCTTGGCTCAGTGACAGCACTCTGAGTCTGAATGTTGTAGTTCTTGAACGCACCATCTAGGCTTACACTCCAGTGCAGTACTGAGGGAGTACTGCACTGTCAGAGGTGCCGGGCTTTTGGATGAGACATAAAAACTGCTTCATCTGCCCTCTCAGGTGGATGTAAAAGATCCCATGGCGCTAATTCGAAGAAGAGCAGGGGAGTTCTCCCCGGTGTCCTGGTCAATATTTATCTCTCAGCCAACATTACTAAAAGAGACATAGGAACAGGAGAAGGCCATTTAGGCCCTCGCGCCTGTTCCGCCATTCAATGAGATCATGGCTGACCTGTGACCTAACTCCATATACCCGCCTTTGCCCCATATCCCTTAATAGCTTTGGTTAACAAAAATCTATCAATCTCAGATTTAAAGTTTACAATAGACCTCGCATCAATTGCCATTTGCGGAAGTGAGTTTCAAAGTTCTTCCACCCTTTGCGTGTAGAAGTGTTTCCTAACTTCATGTTTGAAAAGGCCTGACTCTAATTTTCTCATTTATCTCGTTGCTGCTTGTGGGACCTTGCTGTGCACAAGTTGCCTACATTACTACAGTGACTACAAGTCAAAAGTATTTCATTGGCTGTAAAGCGCTTTGAACTGTCATGAGTCGTCAATGTGTGATGGAATACTCTCCACTTGCCTGGATGAGTGCAGCTCCAACAGCACTCAAGAAGCTCAACACCATCCAGGACAAAGCAGCCCGCTTGATTGACACCCCGTCCACCACCTTAATCATTCACTCCCTCCACCACCGGCGCACCGTGGCTGCAGTGTGTACCATCTACAAGATGCACCGCAGCAACTCGCCAAGGCTTCTTTGACAGCACATCCCAAACCCCCGACCTCCACCACCTAGAAGGACAAGGGCAGTAGAATCATAGAATCAGAGAATGGTTACAGCACGGAAGAAGGCATTTCGGCCCGTCGAGCCCGTGCCGGCTCTCTGCAAGAGCACCTCAGCTATTCCCGCTCCCCCACCCTTTCCCCGTAGCCCTGCAAATTTTTTTCCTTCAGATGCTTATCCAACTCCCTTTTGAAAGATATGATTGAGTCTGCCTCCACCACCCTCTCAGGCAGTGCATTCCAGATCCTAACCACTCGCTGAGTAAAAAGGTTTTTTCTTAAGTCGCCTTTGGTTCTTTTGCCAATCACCTTAAATCTGTGTCCTCTGGTTTTCGACCCTTCTGCCAATGGGAACAGTTTCTCTCTATCTACTCTGTCCTGATCCCTCATGATTTTGAACACCTCTATCAAATTTCCTCTCAATCTTCAGTGCTCCAAGGAGAACAACCCCAGCTTCTCCAGTCTATCCACGTGAATGAAGTCCCTCATTCTTGGAATCATTCTCATAAATCTTTTCGGCACCTTCTCTAAGGCCTTCACATCCTTCCTAAAGTGTGGCGCCCAGAATTGGACACAGTACTCCAGTTGGGGTCGAACCAATGTTTTATACAGGCTCATCATAATTTCCACACTTTTGTACTCTGTACCTCTATTTATGAAGCCCAGGATCCCGTAAGCCTTTTTAACTGCTTTCTCAATCTGCCCTGCCACCTTCAACGATTTGTGCACACATACCCCCAGGTCTCTTTTCATGCACCCCCTTTAGGATTGTACCATTTGGTTTAGATGTACTCCACTCATTCTTTCTACCAAAATGTATCAATTCACACATTTCTGCGTTAAATTTCATCTGCCATGTGTCCGCCCATTTCACCAGCCTGTCTATGTCTTCCTGAAGTCTATCACTCTCCTCGTGACTGTTCACTATACTTCCAAGTTTTGTGTCATCTACAAATTTTGAAATTGTGCCCTGTACACCCACGTCCAAGTCATTAATATATATCAAGAAAAGCAGTGGTCCTAGTACCGACCACTGGGGAACACCACTGTATACCTTCCTCCAGTCTGAAAAATAACCTCTCACCACGACTCTGTTTCCAGTCACTTAGCCAATTTTGTATCCATGCTGCCACTGTCCCTTTTATTTCATGGGCTTCAACTTTGCTGGCAAGCCTATTATGTGGCACTTTGTCGAACGCCTTTTGGAAATCCATGTACACTACGTCAACCGCATTACCCTAATCAACCCTCTCTGTTACCTTGTCAAAAAACTCATCAAGTTGGTTAAACAGGATTTGCCTTTAACAAATCCTTGCTGGCTTTCCTTAACTGATGCACACTTGTCCCAGTGACTGTTAATTTTGTCCCTGATTACTTTTTCTAAAAGCTTCCCCACTACCGAGGTTAAACTGACTGGCCTGTAGTTGCTGGGTTTATCTTTACACCCTGTTTTGAACAATGGTGTAACATTTGCAATTCTCCAGTCCTCTGGCACCACTCCAGTATCAAAGGAGGATTGGAATATTATGGCCAGTACCTCCGCGATTTCTGCCCTCAATTCCCTCAGCATCCTAGGATGCATCCCATCCGCTCCTGGTGATTTATCTACTTTAAGTACAGCCAGCCTTTCTAATACCTCTCCTTTATCAATTTTAGAAACATAGAAACATAGAAAAAATAGGAGCAGGAGTAGGGCATTCGGCCCTTCGAGCCTGCTCCGCCTTTCAATATGATCATGGCTAATCCTCTATCTCAACACCATATTCTTGCTCTCTCCCCATACCCCTTGATGTCTTTTGTGTCTAGAAATCTATCTGTCTCCTTCTTAAATATATTCAGTGACTTGGCCTCCACAGCCTTCTGTGGTAGAGAATTCCACAGGTTCACCACCCCCTGAGTGAAGAAATTTCTCCTCATCTCAGTCCTAAATGTCCTACCCGTATCCTGAGACTGTGACCCCTCGTTCTAGACCCCCCAGCCAGGGGAAACATCCTTCCTACATCCAGCCTGTCTAGCCTTGTCAGAATTTTATACGTTTCAATGAGAGCCCCTCTCATTCTTCTTAACTCTAGTGAATACATGCCTAGTCAACCCAATCTCTCCTCATACGACAGTCCTGCCATCCCAGGAATTAGTCTGGTGAACCTTCACTGCACTCCCTCTATGGTAAGTATATCCTTTCTTAGGTAAGGAGACCAAAACTGCACACAGTACTCCAGGTGTGGTCTCACCAAAGCCCTGTACAACTGTAGCAAGACATCCTTGCTCCTGTATTCAAATCCTCTTGCAATGAAGGCCAACATACCATTTGCCTTCCTAACTGCTTGCTGCACCTGCATGTTTGCTTTCAATGACTGGTGTACAAGGACACCCAGGTCCCTCTGTACATCAACATTTCCCAATCTATCACCATTTAAATAATACTCTGCCTTTCTGTTTTTCCTACCAAAGTGGATAACTTCACATTTATCCACATTGTACTGCATCTGCCATGTATTTGCCCACTCACTCAACTTGTCTAAATCGGCTTGAAGCGTCTTTGCATCCTCCTCACAACTCACAATCCCACCTAGTTTCGTGTCGTCAGCAAACTTGGAAATATTACATTTGCTTCCCTCATCCAAATCATTGATATATATTGTGAATAGTTGGGGCCCAAGCACTGATCCCTGCGGTATCCCACTAGTCACCGCCTGCCACCCCAAAAAAGACCCATTATTCCTACTCTCTGTTTCCTGTCTGGTAACCAATTTTCAATCCATGCCAGTATATTACCCCCCAATCCCATGTGCTTTAATTTTGCACACTAATCTCTTATGTGGGACTTTATCAAAGGCCTTCTGAAAATCCAAGTACAGCACATCCACTGATCCATTTTGCTCCTATCAAGTATCTCCACTACCTCCTCCTTCACTATGTCTATGGCAGCATCCTCTTCCTTGGTGAAGACAGAGGCAAAGTACTCATTTAGCACCTCAGCCATACCCTCTGCCTCCATGCATAGGTCTCCTTTTTGGTCCCTAATCTTCCCCACCCCTCCTCTTACTACCCTTTTACTATTTATATGCCTATAGAAGACTTTTGGATTACCTTTTATGTTAACTGCCATTCTATTCTCATACCCTCTCTTTGCCCCTCTTATTTTCTTTTTCACTTCTCCTCTGACATTTCTATATATAGCCTTATTCTCAGATATATTTGCAACCTGACATCTGTCATACACACTCTTTTTCTGCTTCATTATATTCTCTTTCTCTTTCATCATCCAGGGAGCCCTGACTTTAGTTGCCCTGCCTTTCCCCCTAGTGGGAATGTACCTCAACTGTACCTGAACTATCCCCTCTTTAAAGGCAGCCCATTGATCCATTACAGTTTTGCCTGCTAATCTTTGATTCCAGTTTAGCCGGGCCAGATCCGTTCTCATCCCACTGAAATTGGCCTTCCCCCAGTTAAATATTTTTACTCTTGATTTCTCCCTGTCCTTTTCCATAGCTAATCTAAACCTTATGATACTATGATCA
Source organism: Squalus acanthias (assembly GCA_030390025.1). Taxonomy (NCBI): domain Eukaryota; kingdom Metazoa; phylum Chordata; class Chondrichthyes; order Squaliformes; family Squalidae; genus Squalus; species Squalus acanthias. The sequence goes on along the minus strand of CM059427.1, from coordinate 195,657,971 downwards.
CTGTTCCCTAAATGTTCACCTACTGACACTTGCTCCACTTGACCCACCTCATGCCCCAGAACCAGATCCAGCAATGCCTCCTCCCTCGTCGGGCCAGAAACAAACTGATCAAGAAAGTTCTCCTGAACACACTTCATAAATTCTTCCCCTTCTCTGACCTTTAGACTATTATGATCCCAGTCTATATTAGGATAGTTGAAGTCCCCCATTATTACTACTCTATAGTTCTTGCACCTCTCTGTAATTTCTCTGCAAATTTGCTCCTCCATATCTTTCCCACTATTTGGTGGCCTCTAGAATACACCTAGTAGTGTAATGGCACCTCTATTATTTCTTATCTCTAGCCATATAGATTCAGTCTTTGACCCCTCCAGGACATCCTCTCTCTCCAGCACTGTAACATTCTCCTTAACCAATACGTCTACACCACCTTGTATCTTTCCTTCCCTATCTTTCCTGAACACCTTATAACCAGGAATATTTCATACCCATACCTGCCAGGTCTCAGTTATTGCCACAACATTATATTCCCTTGTGGCTATTTGTGCCTGCAGCTCACTTACATTGTTTACTACGCTTCGTGCGTTCATATACCTACACTGTAAACCTATCTTAGACCATTCTGTATTCTCTCTCAGTTTGACCCCACCTAATACCTTACCATTTCTTACTTTAGTGCTCTCTGCATCTCCCAATCATTTGAGCACTTTATTTCCCCTTTCTAATGTTACATCCTGGTGCCCAACCCACTGCCAAATTAGTTTAAACCCTCCCCAACAGCACTAGCAAACCTCCCCACAAGGATATTGGTTCCGGCCCTGTTGAGGTGCAACCCGTCCAGCCTGTACAGGTGCCACCTCCCCCAGAACTGGTCCCAATGCTCAACGAATCTGAAGCCCTCCCTCCTGCACCATCTCTCCAGCCATGCAGTCATCTGATCTACACTCCTATTTCTATACTCACTCACGCATGGCACCGGGAGTAATCCGGAGATTACTACCTTTGAGGTCTTGCTTTTTAATCTCTTTCCTAGCTCCCTAAAATCTGCCTGCAGGACCTCAGTCCTCTTTCTACCTATGTCGCCTGGTAACACCATCACCTCCAAGTTCCCCTCCAAGTCAGACACCATCCACACTTGGAAATATGTTACCATTCCTTCATCATTGCTGGGTCAAAATCCTGGAATATACTCCCTAAAACCAACAACAACAACATGCATTTACATAGCACCTTTAATGTAGTAGGCGCTTCACAGGAGTTTTATAAGAATTTTTTTTTACACCGAGCCACATAAGGAGAAATTAGGGCAGATGACCAAAAACTCGGTCAAAGATGTAGGTTTTAAGGAGTGTCTTAAAGGAGGAAAGAGAGGTAGAGAGGCAGAGAGGTTTAGGGAGGAAATTCCAGAGCTTAGGGCCTAGGCAGCTGAAGGCACGGCCGCCAATGGTTGAGTGATTATAATCAGGGATGCTCAAGAGGCCAGAATTAGAGGAGAGCAGATATCTCGGGGGGTTGTGGGGCTGAAGGAGATTGCAGAGATAGGGAGGGGGGAGGCAATTGAAAACAAGGATGAGAATTTTGAAATCGAGGCGTTGCTTAACTGGGAGCCAATGTAGGTCAGCGAGCACAGGGGTGATGGGTGAACGGGACTTGGTGTGAGTTAGGACACGGGCAGCCGAGTTTTGGATGACCTCAAGTTTACATAGGGTAGAATGTGGGAGGCCAGCCAGGAGTGTGTTGGAATAGTCAAGTCTAGAGGTAACAAAGGCATGGTTGAGGGTTTCAGCAGCAGATGAGCTGAGGCGGGGCGGAGACGGTCGATGTTACGGAGGTGGAAATTGCAGTCTTTGTTATGCTGCGGATATGTGGCCAGAAGCACATTTCAGGGTCAAATATGACACCAAGGTTGCGAACAGTCTGGTTCAGCCTCAGACAAACGCTAGGGAGAGGGATGGAGTCAGTGGTTAGGGAACGGAGTTTGTGGCAGGGACCAAAAACAATGGCTTTGGTCTTCTCAATATTTAATTGGAGAAAATTTCTGCTCATCCAGTACTGGATGTCAGACAAGCAGTCTAACAACACTACTGGCGTAGTTTCTTCACATGGACTGTAGTGGTTCAAGAAAGCGGCTCACCACCACCTTCTCAAGGGCAATTAGTGATGGGCAATAAATGCTGGCGTTGCCAGCGACGCCCACATCCCATGCGCTATATAAATTCAAGTTCTTTCTTTCCTCTCAGTGGATTGTGTAGGAATGAACTACTTCTCTGTCAGATAGCAAAACTGCTTAGAACAGGGTTTCCCCATCCAACCATGAACTGGAACTGAAACAAGCAGAAGGTGGTCTCAGTCCCTGGAGGGTGCATTGATCAATATTTTAGTGAGAAGCCTATTCTCATCACAACCGTGTCCTGTCCAATCTGTGTGTGGGCGACTCTGTAATGGAGAATGATAGTAGCAATCATTTTCCATTTGTATTAATGAAATTTAGTAGAATGTTCAATCACTGCAAGAATTCATTTAACGTTAGATCTAATGACGCTAACTTCAAAAGTTGGCAATTGCGTGTTTTGATAAACTGTTGGAAAACACCAGCCAATGCACTGTGGATAAAATCAAAGCACATCTATCTTGGAATAATATACAGAAATGAAGGGCCTAAATTGCACATAGACCTTACTGTGGCTTGGCACAAATCTAATTTAATCTTTTAAAAATATTAGTGTAGGTGTCAGCAGTGGCTCAGTTGATAGCACTCACCCTCTGAGTCAGAAGGTTGTGTGTTCAAGTCCCATTCCAGAGACTTGAGCACAAAATCTCAGCTGACACTCCCAGTGCAGTGCTGAGGGAGCGCTGCACTGTCGGAGGTGCCGTCTTTCAGATGAGGCGCTAAACCGAGTTATGTCTGCCCTCTCAGAACCCATGGCACTATTTTGAGGATGAGCAAGGGAGTTTCTCTCGATGTCCTGGCTAATATTTATCCCTCAACCAACATCACGAAAAGACAGATAATCTGGTCATTATCACATTGCACTATGTGGAACCTACCTGAGCGCAAACTGGCTTCATCAGTGAATTTTCATCAACGACAACAACAACGTATATTTATATAGTGCCTTTAACGTAGTAAAACGTCCCAAGGCGCTTAACAGTTGTATTATAAGACAAAAATTTTGACACCGAGCCACATAAGGAGAAATTAGGGCAGAAGACCAAAAGCTTGCTCAAAGAGGTAGGTTTTATGGAGTGTCATAAAGGAGGAAAGAGAGGTAGAGAGACGGAAAGGTTTAGGGAGGGAATTCTTTCTTTTTCCTTTTAGTCTACTCAATTATTATTTATAAATGGGCTGAGTTATCAGAAGATATTGACTTGCAATCCCCCCAGAAAAAAAAATGCAGTCATTATAACATTACATCTTCTTCGTATTGAGAGAGAAACCAACAAAACTGAATATTGCTTGCATGATTAATAACATTTTGATAAAAATTAAAATATCCTCCAATTGTTTTGAGACAGGACAGAAATAAAAAGGTGATAAAACAATGATCCAAGGAAGCTCTCTGAATACAAAGAGCACATAGGGTCACAATGACTGAAACATACCTGTCCATCTGGAAAATGGGTCTTTTTGGGATTGCAAGCCTAAATCTTCTGAGAACTCAGTCCATCCATAAATATGCCACTGAGGTTAAGTATTAAAGGTAGACCCAAGGATGCCGCCTTGGTCCTTCAGTCAAATACAGATTACCGTTGCGCCATATATAAACCAGAAGGTCCCAAGTTTGCTTGCTGTCTGTGTTGAGCTGGCTGATCCCAGGCAGGGCGGCAGATGGAACATAGGAGCAGGAGGAAGCCATTTAGTCCCTCAAGCCTGTTCCGCCAGTAAATGAGATCATGGCTGACCTGTGACCTAGCTCCATATAGCCACCTTTGGCCCATATCCCTAAATACATTTGGTGAACAAAAATCTATCAATCTTAGATTTTAAATTAACAATTGACCTAGCATCGATTGCCGATTGCGGAAGAGAGTTCCAATCTTCTAACACCGTGTGTAGAAGCGTTTCCTAACTTCACTCCAGAAAGGCGTGACTCTAATTTTTAGACTATACACGCTAGTCCTAGACTCCCCAACCAGCGGAAATAGATTCCCTCTATCTACCCTATCCGTTCCCCTTAATATCATGTAAAGTTCGATCAAATCACCATGGGGCACATAATTGGCTCGTGGTGAGAGAGGGAATAAAACTCACCTGGGGTCCCTGCTCCTCGTGACTCTCCAGTGGCCTTTGCTCATGTGTTCGGACATTGACTGAGGACAGGATCAGGCTCAACTGTGATAGAACCCCCTCGCCCCCACTGCGGGATAGCCTTCCAAAACGCGTTGCCCAGACTCCGACTTGGATGAGGTAGCAGAGATGGTTCAACAAGAGTTGGGACCTCCAGGAGTTGAAGGCGAGAAATTGAGGGGGAAAAAAAAGCAGATCATAAAAAAAATATTTTATCCACGACAGTGGATGATCTGTGATTCACTGAAGGTGTGAGGCTGATATCCTGATTCATTATCATTGCATATTTAACCTTTGAATTTTATCTGCATTTGGGAACGTGTCAGAAATGGTGCTGGCAGCCCTATTTTGTGCTGTTATTACTTGCTTGTAGAAATATAGACGCCTGCCCATGAATACAAAACTTTAATATAATATAATGCTTAATCTAGGCTGACACTCTAGTGCAGCACTGAGGGAGTGCTGCAATGTCAGAGTTGGTGTCTTTTGGATGAGACGTTAAACTGAGGCCCCTACCGCCTTCTCAGGTGGACAGGAAAGATCTATTGCCACTATTATGTAGAGGTGCGGGGGGAGTCCTGGCCAATATTTATCCCTCAACCAACATCACTAAAATACATTTTCTGGTCATTATCACATTGCTGTTTGTGGGAGCTTGCTGTGCGCACATTTTCTGCTGCGTTTCCTACATTACAGCAGTGACCACACTTCAAAAGTACTTTTATTGGGTGTAAAGCGCTTTGGGACGTCATGAGGGTCTTGAAAGGAGCTATATTAGCATTTCAACCTGTAATTTATAAAGAACAAAGTTGTGAATAACGAGCCATTAATCAGGCCAAGTTGGCCAACAATTCAAAGAACTGAAGCACAAAATCCGAGGCTCAATCAAAAGGGGCAGACAGTGATGGAAGAGATCTGAGAAGATTAACGGGAGTTAGACAGCCATGGAACCTGGGGAACAGTATTTCAGACCCTGAAGAGTCCGGCAAACAAGTGTCAAAGCAGAGAGCGTCAAACTGCTTGTTGAAAAGAACAAACAACATTAGAGATAATGGATTACTGTCACCTAGCAATGACTGGTGACAAGGATGATACATTGTTGATGTGGAATAGACAATAAAGGCATTGCCTGTCGAAGGTTATGAATACATATGTCAACATCCTTTTGAAGTTTATAGTTACAAGTGTGTTCCTAGGATTCCAGCTTCTGCAGTGAAGGATTCATAGAATCATAGAATCATAGTGGAGGCCATTCGGCCCATCAATGTCTGTGCCAGGTCTTTGAAAAATCTATTGAATTAGTCCCGCGCCTCCGCTCTTTCCCTGTAGCCCTGCAAATTCCTCCTGGTATTCACTAGTAAAGTGGAAAAAGAACACTGAGGAGTTAATTGAGAGACTTTATTTTAATCGAGAAGTCAGGTGAAGGGCCAAATCAACCTGGTGTAGGACCACAGCAAGCTTGGAAAGAGTCAAACAGTAAGGGCTCAATTTTACTAATGGAGGTGAGTTGAGGGCGGGCCCGCTGCTCGGCGGCTTTCCGACCCGCTCCCGGCTGCTGCCTCCCATCACTTACTATTTTGGCTTGATTGACATTGTTATGGCCGATGTGCGGGTCCCTCCAGCCAATTGCTTGGAGTCTGTCTGTTTCTCGTGTCTGATGACGTGCTGTTTGTTTGAATACAAATTTAAAGGGGCCATGTCCCCTTTGGAAAAAATGTCAATGGGATGGATTGGTGCTGTATTATACAGAAAGGGGAGTTGACAGCGTCTGTTCTGAACAAAATGTAATGAATGAAATTGCTGGTCATATTATTCCATAAAGATATTTATGATTTTTTTATATTATCAATTTATTATCTGACTATGAAATGAAAAAGATGCCAGATTGGACAGATGATGCCTGGGGTTTTGAGAATGTCGGACTTATATTCATCTCCATGTGCCAGCCACCTGTGGTTGAAGCGTAAGCTTACACGAATCTGGCATGGATGAGTGCATCCTTTGCCTGATGGCCAGCAATGTGGTCGCCAGCTGCTGGATTGGCCACATCCGGCCCCGCAAAGCGTCCCTCCCCGTCCTCCTCCTCATCCTCTTCCTCGTCCTCTTCCTCATCCTCTTCATCTTCCTCCAAGCAGGCTGTGTGCTGAGCCACTTGTTCATCCGGCAGCACTAAGCCGCGCTGCTCTTCCTCCGAATCTGACGACCAGGATGAGTGGATGCAAATGGTTCCCATCCCATTGTTATAGATTTCAGTTGAGGAAAGAAGCTTGCCAGCGCACACTCAAAGTGGCCTGAAATTATTCCAATCAGTTCAAACAGCAGATGTGTGTCAGCTTGACCAGTCACAAGGTCAGTAGATTTGCAAAATCTTATCCCAAACCTCCAACAACAAAGTTGTTGCATTTGAATGCCAGCCGTGTTACAGGAGCGTTTTTAAAGTGCTGCACCAATAATGACTACATCTCGTGACCTCAAGAAACTCGTCTTCTTGCAGCTGGACTGTTTCTGACAAGATGGGAAACAGGAGCCAGAGGCCCGAAAATGGGAAACCTGTCAAAATAGGATTATCAAGGCAGTTAACAGGCTCTTAACTGCCTCAACTACCCGTCCCACCGGTTGGAGTCGGGTCAGTTTGGGAGCAGCTGAACAGACACTCACGAAAATCGGGTGGAGGTGGGATGGAGGCGGGTTGGGGGCGGGATGGAGGCGGGTTGGGGGCGGGATGGAGGCGGGTTGGGGGTCTGAAGCCATTTTTTCCGATTTTTGCAGCTGGCCCGCCCCCAAACCCGCCTCCTCAGGGCCGTTAAAATCCAGCCCTAAGTGTGACAATTCAAGAAGAAATCGTTAAGTGACAATCAAGTTAGAGTTTTAAAAGCCTGCAGAGTTTGAAAGAGTGAGGAAATTGAAGAGTTCCACAGGTAGGTTTCAGGTTCCAAGAAGGAAGAAAGAGATGCATCGATACAGCACCTTTCACGACCTCAGGACGTCTCAAAGCGCTTTACTTTTGAAATATAGTCACTGTTGTAAGGTAGGAAATGGGGCAGCCAACTAGCGCACAGCAATTTCACATAAACAGCAATGTGATAATGACCAGATAATCTGTTTTTAGCAAAGTTGATTGAGGGATTAATATGGGCCAGGACACCGGGGATAACTCCCCTGCTCTTCTTCAAAATAGTGCTGTGGGATCTTTTGTGTTCATCTGAGAGGGCAGACGGGGCCTCGTTTTTTAATGTCTCATCTGAAAGACGGCACCTCCGACAGTGCAGCGCTCCTCCAGGACTGCACTGGTGTGTCAGCCTAGATTTTTCTGCTCAAGCCTTTGGATTGGGACTTGAACCCACAACCTTCTGACTCAAGCAAGAATGCTACCAACTGAGCCATGGCTGACACTAAGGGGGGAATTTTCCCAGCCCTGGGGAGGAGGGTACGGAGGCGGGATGGCTGGGAAAATGGCAGAAACTGGGAGCGGGTACCGACCCCGCTCCCAACCCGCCTCCGTGTCATCTTCCCGGGAGGCGGGTCCCCGACTTGCATCTCCTCGAGGCGGGAAGGGGATTAGAGCCAATTAACTGCCTGTTAACAGGTAGTTAACAGGCAGTTTTGAGACTTATCCCCATTTTACCCCTGCAAGTGCGGGCTTCCCGACAGCTGCAAACCTCGCCAGGGTCAACGAGGCAAGCAGTGGGTCTGCGGGGGTGAGAGGAGTTGAAAAGTGCGCTGTGGAGGTGAGTGATGGGTGCAAGTGTGGACAGGTAAGTATGAGAGGTGAGTGCAAAGTGTTAGAAAAAGTTTACTTACCTTTGCTTCTTCCTACAGGCTTCAACCCTTGGGGATCCGGAGGTGCCTCATCTCAACGGCAGAGATGACAGAATGGTTGCTGCATTCTCAGATGCAACAGCCAACTGATTTCTGCTCAGGAAAGAGGTTTGGTGAGTCTTGAGTACAAGGGCTCACCTTAGAACAGAGATTGTCAGTGTTTGGCAGCTTCTCAAAGCTGTGAAATGCTGACAATTCATTTGTCAAAAAATTTTCGACAGAAGAAACGTCATACGCTGACGTCGTCTGTCACCGGCTTTCCCTTAATTGGCCGGCTAAGCCCGCAGGGCGGGCCTAACAAGGTCAATCATGGGAAAATAGCGTAGGTTGGCCAGACGTCGTTGGGGGCGGGACTAAAACCCGAAAACCAGCAGTCCCGCCCCCAACGCGCACCCAGTGATGAAATCCAGCCCAGTGGTTCCAGAAAAGAACAAGTTAAATAGGAGATGATGCACTAAATCCTCACAACAGCGAGGATGTAGAGAAGAGGGAGGGCATGGAATATGGAGCTTCAGAACAAGAGGGAAGTAGAATTGATAAACTAGAGAAAGAATGATTGCAAGAGAGAGAGAGGGAGAGAGGAGAAAGCGGTTATAGGCTGGAGGTGACAGAAGGACCTGCCTTTTCTTGCGACCTGTTCAGGAATAAGTTGCATTCCAGAGTTAAGGATGGGCGATTGGAAAAGGAATAATGGAATTATAATTAGGATTCCAGCTTCTGTAGTGAAGGATTCGTAGAATAGTAGAATCTTATGGTGCAGAAGGAGGCCATTTGTCCCATCTATGTCTGTGCTGGATCTTTGAAAGAGCTGTTGAATTAGTCCCACTCCCCCGAAAATAATCAAAAAGGCTAATGGGATGCTGGCCTTTACATCCACCGGACTAGAATATAAGGGGGTAGAAGTTATGCTGCAGCTATACAAAGCCCTGGTTAGACCACAGCTGGAGCACTGTGAGCAGTTCTGGGCACCACACCTTAGGAAGGATATATTGGCCTTGGAGGGAGTGCAGCGTAGGTTTACCAGAATGCTACCTGGATTCCAAGGGTAAAATTACAAGGAGAGATTACACAAACTAGGGTTGTATTCCCTAGAATATAGAAGGCTAAGGACTGACTTGATCGAAGTTTTCAAGATATTAAGGGGAACAGATAGTGTAGATAGAGAGAAACTATTTCCGCTGGTTGGGGATTCTAGGACTAGGGGGCAGAGTCTAAAAATTAGAGCCAGACCTTTCAACAGTGAAATTAGGAAACACTTCTACACACAAAGGGTGGTAGAAGTTTGGAACTCTCTTCCGCAAACGGCAATTGGTGCTAGATCAATTGTTAATTTTAAATCTTAGATTGATGGATTTTTGTTAACCTAAGAAATTTAGGATCATGGGGCAAAGGCGGGTATATGGAGTTGGGTCACAGATCAGCCATGATCTCACTAAATGGCGGAACAGGCGCGAGGGGATAAATGGTCTCCTCTTGTTCCTATGCAGCTATGTTCCTATGTTAGGGTTAGGGTTCGGGTTAGGGTTCTTGTCACTGGCTCATACTGCTGTCAGTTATTGTGCAGTTGGTGTTAGCCCCCCTCTAATGTTGGACAGAGATAATGTACAAAACTATCCAAATATTTTGTTCCAGAAGTGCCAATGTTGGTGACATTTTCACGAAATGTGCTTACCTGATTCCTGTTCCGTGCAATTTACTAGAGCTGCACTAAAATGGGGGGAAATGGTTCAGAGGCAAGGGAGGAGATTGCAGGGGCTCTGACACAAATTTTCAGAACCTCTCTGGCCACAGGGGAGGTGCCAGAGGACCGGAGAACAGCTAATGTAGTTCCATTGTTCAAAAAGGGTAGTAGGGATAAACCAGGGAATTACAGGCCAGTGAGCCTAACATCAGTGGTAGGGAAATTATTGGAAAAAATTCTGAGGGACAGAATTAGTCTCCACTTGGAGAGGCAGGGATTAATCAAGGATAGTCAGCATGGCTTTGTCAGGGGGAGATCATGTCTGACCAATTTGATTGAATTTTTCGACAGGGTGACTAGGTGTGTGGATGAGCGTAATGCAGTTGATGTAGTCTACATGGACTTCAGTAAGGCAATTGACAAAGTCCCACAAGGGAGACTGGTCAAGAAGTTAAGAGCCCATGGGATCCAGGGCAATTTGGCACGTTGGATCCAAAATTGGCTTAGTGGCAGGAGGCAGAGGGTAATGGTCGAAGGTTGTTTTTGTGACTGGAAGCCTGTTTCCAGTGGTGTACCGCAGGGATCGGTGCTGGGTCCTTTGCTGTTTGTAGTGTACATTAATGATTTAGATATGAATGTAGGAGGTATGATCAGTAAGTTCGCAGATGACACGAAAATTGGTGGAGTGGTAAATAGTGAGGAGGGAAGCTTCAGGCTACAGGATAATATAGACGGGATGGTTAGATGGGCAGAACAGTGGCAAATGGAATTTAACCCTGAAAAGTGTGAGGTGATGCATTTTGGGAGGACTAACAAGGCAAGGGAATACACAATGAATGGTAGGATCCTAGGAAGGACAGAGGATCAGAGGGACCTTGGTGTGCATGTACATTGATCCCTGAAGGCAGCAGGACAGGTAGATAAGGTGGTTAAAAAGGCATATTGGATACTTGCCTTCATTAGCCAAGGCATAGAATATAAGAGCAGGGAGGTTATGATGGAGCTATACAAAATGCTAGTTAGGCCACAGCTGGAATACTGTGTGCATTTCTGGTCACCACACTATAGGAGGGATGTGATTGCATTGGAGAGGGTGCAGAGGAGTTTCACCAGGGTGTTACCTGGGCTGGAGCGCTTCAGCTATGAACAGAGACTGGACAGGCTGGGGTTGTTTTCCTTAGAGCAGAGAAGGCTGAGGGGGGACCTGATTGAGGTGTACAAAATTATGAGGGGCATAGATAGAGTAGATAGAAAGGCACTTTTCCCCTTAGTAGAGGGGTCAATAACCAGGGGGCATAGATTCAAGGTAAGGGGCAGGGGGTTTAGAGGGGATTTGAGGAAAAACTTTTTCATCCAGAGGGTGGTTGGAATCTGGAACTCACTGCCCGAAAGGGTGGTAGAGGCAGGAGCCCTCACAACATTCAAGAAACATAGAAACATAGAAGATAGGAGCAGGAGTCGGACATTCGGCCCCTCTAGCCTGCTCCGACATTCAATGCGATCATGGCTGATCATCCAAATTCAGAACCCTGTCCCTGCTTTCTCCCCATATCCCTTGATCCCTTTAGCCTTAAGAAATATATCCAACTCCTTCTTGAATCTATTTAATGAATTGCCCTCTACTGCCTTTTTTTTTGGAGTCTATTATTAAGGAGACAGTAACGGAACATTTAGATAAACATAATTTAATAGGACAAAGTCAGCATGGCTTTATGAAGGGGAAGTCATGTCTGACAAGTTTGCTCGAGTTCTTTGAGGACATAACGTACAGGGTGGATAAAGGGGAACCAGTGGATGTAGTGTATTTAGACTTCCAGAAGGCATTCGACAAGGTGCCACATAAAAGATTATTACTCAAGATAAAAAATCACTGGATTGGGGGTAATATTCTGGCATGGGTGGAGGATTGGTTATCTAACAGGAAGCAGAGAGTTGGGATAAATGGTTCATTCTCGGACTGGCAACCAGTAGCCAGTGGTGTTCCGCAGGGGTCGGTGCTGGGTCCCCAACTCTTTACAATCTATATTAACGATTTGGAGGAGAGGACCGAGTGTAACATATCAAAGTTTGCAGATGATACAAAGATGGGAGGGAAAGTAGAGAGTGAGGAGGACATAAAAAACCTATAAGGGGATATAGACAGGCTGGGTGAGTGGGCAGAGATTTGGCAGATGCAATACAATATTGGAAAATGTGAGGTTATGCACTTTGGCAGGAAAAATCAGAGAGCAAGTTATTATCTTAATGGCGAGAAACTGGAAAGTACTGCAGTTCAAAGGGATCTGGGGGTCTTGGTGCAAGAAAATCAAAAAGTTAGTATGCAGGTGCAGCAGGTGATCAAGAAAGCCAATGGAATGTTGGCTTTTATTGCCAGGGGGATAGAATATAAAAACAGGGAGGTATTGCTGCAGTTGTATAGGGTATTGGTGAGACCGCACCTGGAGTACTGCATACAGTTTTGGTGTCCATATTTAAGAAAAGACATACTTGCTCTCGAGGCAGTACAAAGAAGGTTCACTCGGTTAATTCCGGGGATGAGGGGGTGGACATACGAGGAGAGGTTGAGTAGATTGGGACTCTACTCATTGGAGTTCAGAAGAATGAGAGGCGATCTTATTGAAACATATAAGATTGTGAAGGGGCTTGATCGGGTAGACGCGGTGAGGATGTTCCCAATGATGGGTGAAACTAGAACTAGGGGACATAATCTTAGAATAAGGGGCTCCTCTTTCAAAACTGAGATGAGGAGAAACTTTTTTACTCAGAGGGTAGTGGGTCTGTGGAATTTGCTGCCCCAGGAAGCTGTGGAAGCTACTTCATTAAATAAATTAAAAACAGAAATAGACCGTTTCCTAGAAGTAAAGGGAATCAGGGGTTACGGGGAGCGGGCTGGAAATTGGACATGAGTTTGAGTTCGGATCAGTCAAGGCCCTGTGGGTGGCGGAGCGGGCCCAGGCGCCGAGTGGCCTGGTCCTGCTCCTGCTTCTTGTGTTCTTTAGAGTTGAGGTTGGATCAGATCAGCCATGATCTCATTGAATGGCGGAGCAGGCTCGAGGGGCCAATTGGTCTACTCCTGCTCCTATTTCTTATGTTCTTATGTTCTTATGTTCTTATGCCTTCTGTGGTAGAGAATTCCACAGGTTCACCACTCTCTGGGTGAAGAAATTCTTCCTAATTTCTGTCCTAAATGGCTTACCCCTTACCCTTAGACTGTGACCCCTGGTTCTGGACTCCCCAACCATCGGGAACATCCTTCCTGCATCTAGTCTGTCCAGTCCTGTCAGAATTTTATAAGTTTCAATGAGCTCCCCTCTCATTCTTCTAAACTCCAGCGAGTATAAGCCCAATCGACCCAATCTCTCCTCATACGTCATTCCTGCCATTCCAGGTATCAGTCTGGTGAATCTTCGCTGAACTCCTTCCATGGTAAGAACCTCCTTCCTCAGATAAGGCGACCAAAACTGCACACAATACTCAAGATGTGGTCTCACCAAGGCCCTGTACAACTTCAGCAAGACATCCTTGTTCCTGTACTCAAACCCTCTCGCTACGAAGGCCAACATACCATTTGCCTTCTTAACCGCCTGCTGCACCTGCATGCTTACCTTCAGCGACTGGTGCACAAGGACACCCAGGTCTCGTTGCACTTCCCCTTCTCCCAATCTATTGCCATTCAGATAATAATCTGCCTTCTTGTTTTTGACACCAAAGTGGATAACAGTGCATTTATCCACGTTATATTGCATCTGCCATGCTTCTGCCCAATCACCCAACCTGTCCAAATAATCCTGGAGTTTCTCGGCATCCTCCTCACAGCACACACACCCACCCAGCTTTGTGTCGTCTGCAAACTTGGAGATATTACATCTAGTTCCCTTGGCTAGATCATTAATATATATTGTGAATAGCTGGGGTCCAAGGACTGATCCCTGAGGTACCCCACTAGTCACTGCCTGCCACTCGGAAAAAGACCCGTTTATTCCAACTCTTTGCTTTCTGTCTGCCAACCAGTTCTCTATCCAAGTCAATACCTTGCCCCCAATCCCATGTGCCTTAACTTTACACGCTAATCTCTTATGCGGGACCTTATCGAAAGCCTTTTGAAAGTCCAAATACAACACATCCACTGGTTCTCCCTTATCTATTTTACCAGTTACATCCTCAAAAAATTCCAGTAGATTAGTCAAGCACGATTTACCTTTTGTAAATCCATGTTGACTTTGTCCGATCCTGTCACTGTTTTCCAAGTGCTCTGCTATTACATCTTTTATAATGGACTCTAGCATTTTCCCCACTACCGATGTCAGGCTTACCGGTCTGTAATTCCCCGTTTTCTCTGTACCACCTTTTTTAAATAGTGGGGTAACATTAGCTACCCTCCAATCCATGGGTATTGTTCCAGATTCCATCGAATGTTGGAAGATGATCAGCAATGCATCTACTATTTCTAGGGCCACTTCCTTAAGTACCCTAGGATGTAAATTATCAGGCCCTGGGGATTTATCGGCCTTCAATCCCGCCAATTTCCCTAACACCATTTCCCTACAAATACTGATTTATTTCAGTTCCTCCCTTTCATCAGACCCTATGTTCCCCGACATCTCTGGGAGGTTATTTGTATCCTCCTTTGTGAAGACAGAACCAAAATATGTATTTAATTGGTCTGCCATTTCTTTGTTCCCCATTATAAGTTCCCCTGATTCTGACTGCAAGGGACCTACGCTTGACTTCACCAATCTTTTTCTCTTCACATATCTATAAAAGCTTTTACAGTCAGTTTTTATGTTCCCTTCAAGCTTCCTCTCATATTCAATTTGCCCCTTCTTAATTAATCCCTTTGTCCTCCTTTGTTGAATCCTAAACTGCTTCCAATCCTCAGGTTTACTGCTTTTTCTGGCCAATTTATATGTCCTCTTCTTGGATCTTATGCTATCCCTAATTTCCCTTGTTAGCCACGGTTGAGTCATCTTTTTTGTTTTATTCTTATGCGAAACTGGGATGAACAAATTCTGTAGTTCATCCATGCAGTCTTTGAATGTTTGCCATTGCCTATCCACCGTCAACCCTTTAGAAGCATTTAGATGAGCACTTGAAACGCTATAGCATACAAGGCTATGGACCAAGTGCTGGAAAATGGGATTAGAATAGACAGGGCTTGATGGCTGGCGTGGACATGATGGGCCGAAGGGCCTCTTTCTGTGCTGTATAACTCTATGGGGGAAAAATTAGGTCGCGCCCCGTTTGGGGCGCAAATATCGTCTGGACGCAAATATTAGCGCCTGGCGCTAATTATCGCCACTGACTGGAAACTTCACTTTTACCGCCCCGGGAGGTGAGTGGAGCGCTAAATCAGGCGCTGCACACCTGTCTTAAGGCGCAAAGGCCGAGCAGTGAGGCGCTAACTCAGCGCGCGAGCGCAGCGCAGGTGCTGTCAGTTAGCGAGGGAACACAGACACACTGGCGCTGGCCAGTTCTTAAAGCGGGGGGGGGGGGCCAACTTGCTCCCCAGCCACACCCTGCTCATTGCAGCCTTGACTCTCGGCCTGGAGAGACCTGTGAATCCATTTTGCTGCCAAGGATGGAGAGGGTGAGAGAACGAGCTCATCGCTTCACCGAGCGGGCCTTGGATGCTCTGGTTGGCGCGGTGGAGCGCAGAAGATGTATACTCTTCCCTGAGAGTGGCAGGAGGTCTTTGCCACGCGAGTACAGAAGAGTGTGGAGGGAGGTGGCTTAGAGCGTCTCCTCCAGGAGCATGGTGCCCAGGACCCATGTTCAATGCCGCAAAAAGTTCAACGACCTCACTCGGGTCGTCAGGGTGAGTGGCTTTTTCTCAATACCTCTCCATCCCTCCATCTCAACCTCACTCTATGGCCAGAGGGTCTTAAAACCCCAATGCACAACACTCATCCAACACCTATGGCCCTTTCATGAAACACACACACACATTCCACACTTTGCATACAGTAAGGGCTATTCACCTATGGGAGGCACATCAGGCAAGACCATGGCTGCATACAGTAAGGGCTATTCACCTATGGGAGGCACATCAGGCAAGACCATGGCTGTATATTTACTCAGATGCTGTCCTTTTTCTTGCAGGCCAAGCTGGCGCATAATCGGAGACAGCAGCAACGGACAGGTGGAGGGCGGCCTCAGCTGCAACCCCTCAGCGATCTTGAGGAGCGCGTCCACAGGATTGTGGCAAGCCGGGTGATCGGTCCCATCGCCACTGGAGACGCCGACCCCGTTCTGGACAGCAATGGTATGGTCATCACCTTTTTGTCCTCTGTCCTTCCACTTGTCCCTCACAACACCAGCCTTTGACACTTTCAATCCAACTTGCTAACTCGCTGCACTTATTCCTCCCTTACTGCCACCCTGTCCTCACACTAAAGCCACTCTTGTACCTCCCTGCTTTCAGATGGTGATTCACCAGCTGAGGAGACGGGCCCTGAAGCTGCCACTGGGAGTGAAGCTGCAGCCGAGGAGGAAGAGGAAGCCGGAGCATCAGTGCCACCCTCTCCCGAGGAAGCCCATGCCCACACTGGGAACACGCCTTCCCTGGAGGGGAGCAGGGGGGAAGGGTCTGATGAGGGTGAAGCTCCAGGACCCAGCGGGCTGCAGCAACGCCATGGGGGTAGGGAAGAACGGGGGCCTTCTCCCCAGAGGGAGAGTATGCCAGAGACTCCTACTGCAATGGACGCAGAGGAGGAGCGGCTGATCGCAGAAATGAACACCCAGGCGGTGGGCATGCACACTGAGCTCATGGGTGCAGTGGGAAGGGTGCCCGAATGCATTGAGTCACTGGCAAGGAGTGTGGAGCACTTCGCTGTAGCACAGGCGGATGCCACACTAACGCTTAGTGCTGCAATTCAGTCACTGACTGCCGTGATCCCATCTCTGACTGCTCTCATGCAGACTCAGATTGAGGCCACGCGAGCACTGACTGCTGCCAACCTCGATGTTTCGTTCACATGTCCCCGGGGCTCTCACCGCGCCGCAGCAGGCCAGCAATCTGTGCTCCAGCAGATTGCTCCGGATGCTGAAGTGCTGCCCCGTGGGAGTGCCAGTGTGTCGGGCGAGCAGGGAGTTGCTGTCCTCTCTCACGATGACAGCATTCCTGCTGCCAACACTGTCACTTCTCCACTGCACTTGCCACCGCCTGTAGGACAGACTGCTGCCGCCCATGCAGAGTTGGTGCAGTCTGCAGCCGGGCCCTCCAGGCCCAGAACTGGTCGAGGCCGTCCTTCAGGGGCATCTGCAGTGTCAGGGTCTGACGATCAGCAGCCTTCCACCAGCCTTGCTGCAGCCACTGAGGTCCCATTACGGAGGAGCAGTAGGGTTAGAAGGGGGGAAGTGCGCAAGGGAAGGAGATCACCCTCGAAGGGCAAAAAGTAGGAGGTGTGACAAAATGCTGGTCATTTTTTTATTAAAGGCCGAGGTTCGTGGTTCAACTTTTGTTTAGTGTTTTGGACATTATCTCCAGGTTGTGAGAACCAGTTATGTTATTGACTGTTTTTTTGTGTTTATTTCTATGAGTTTGTCATGAGGAAATGACACACACAGAGTTTGTAAAATAAATAAGTTTTTGTATTCAAAATATACATGTTTGGTGTTTGGAATTATTGGTGCCTTGGCCGGCTTAGGGGTTGCGTGCTGGGTTCATTGATGTTGTTAGCAATGGCAGAAGCCATTTCCACAGCAGGGGCCCTAGAAGCGGCTTGCTATCAGCCGTTGACGGACGGCCCTTGCAGTTTCACCATTGTGGGCCGCCCTCCCGCCTTGGTGCTGCTGATGATCATCCTCCTCGTCCTCTTCCTCCTCTTCCTCCTCCTCCTCTGGTGGTGCTCCAAGGCCTGGTGGCATTGGCTGGGTCCTAACGATTGCCAAGTTATGCAACATGCAGCACACAACTACGAAGTATGATACTCGCTCAGGCGAGTACTGCAGGGCTCCTCCAGAATGGTCGAGACAGCGGAACCGTTGCTTCAGCACGCCGATTGTGCGCTCAATGATGTTCCTGGTAGCTTGATGGCTCTCATTGTACCGCAGGTCAGCAGGGGTGTTGGGCGTACGGAGCGGTGTCATCAGCCAGGTGCTCAATGGATACCCCTTGTCCCCGAGAAGCCAACCAACTGGCTGATGCGGTGCCTCGAAAACTTCTGCCACAGTAGTCTGGCGCAGGATGAAAGCATCGTGGCAGCTGCCAGGATAGTGGGCATTGACAGCGAGTATCAGCTGTCTGTGGTCACAGACCAACTGAACATTCAAGGAATGGAACCCCTTTCTGTTCCGGAATTCCTCGGCATTCTCATGTGGAGCACGCAAAGCCACATGCGTGCAGTCAATGGCGCCCTGCACCATGGGGAAGCCCGCTATCCTCGCAAAGCCCAGAGCGCGGTCACGCTGCTTGTCTAGGGTCATGGGGAAAGAGATGAACTCTCGTCTCCTTTTAAAGAGGGCATTTGTGACCTGCCCGATGCAGCAATGCACCGCGAACTGGGAGATATTGGCGAGGTCCCCAGCAGCAGCTTGAAATGAGCCCATAGCATAGAAGTTGAGAGCCACTGTGACCTTCACTGCCACCGACAGAGACATCCTGGACCTCAGTTGAGGCTGCAGATCTGGCTGCAGCAGGTGGCAGAGCTCAGTGACCACCTCCTTGCTGAATCGCAGCCTTCGCAAACACAGCTCCTCAGACATATGAATGTAGGAGAGCTGTTCACGATATACCCTGGGAGGGTAAGCTCTCCTGTACATACGCCTGTTGGCCCTCCTCTGTCTGGCCATCATTGCCACTCTCTCTCTGCGTCTCTGTGTCCTCCGATTCAGCTGGAGCAGGACGACGCCCCCAATCAGTGCAGCCCCCATAGTCTCTTTGCAAGCAAAGTAATGAAGGACAGCAACCAAAGTAGCAGCGTTGAGTCAATGCAGAAGTCTCTCTTTCTCTCTCTCCGAATCTCTCTCTCTCTCTCAGAACGAGTGGTGCAAAAATGTCAACCACAGAAAAAGACAGGAAGAGGCCCCCTTTAAATAGCGCCCCCCCCCAGCCCCACAGCGATTGATAGCGTTCCAGTCTTCCGGTCGTTGGATGCGCCAGGCGGTAAGGCAGGGGGCGCCACTCAATTTCCACTCCGGGGTGCCACAAGGGCGTTGCACCATGGAATGACGTCACAATCTGCGTGCGCTGGTGGTTGCGGCGGTAAAGTTTAGCGCCGCCGCACAATGTCTAGTTAAGTTCCCGAGCGGCGCAAACATCGCTGCGCCCGGGCGCTAGCGGCTTTGTGCCCCATTAGCGCTCTCTTAAGGCGCTAACGGGAGGCGCAACCAACTGAATTTTTACCCCTATGACTCTATGAGAGCACGTTTTGCTTGGACAGCCTCTATATGGTGCACGCAGAGACAAATGCAACAGCTGGAGAAAAGCTGGGGAAAAATTGGGAAGGGAAATTGCAAGCATGAGCCCCAATAAAGCTCTGTCCAGTATAGCGAAGGGCTCAAATCGATGGGATGAAACATGGATGGGTTCTACAATGGGCAAGCATTCTTCTCCGCCAGATTACCACTCAGGTAGTGAAGTTGCAAATCACCGCCTGGATCTTTCATAAAGGTTTGAAAGCATGGTCTAACGATCGGTTCTGTTCCTATTCATTCTTACATTAGTAAAAACATACAAAAATTGGTTCTTGTTAAGAATTTAGATTTGCAAACAATTTATTCTTGCAGCAAGGTGATCGTTTCTAAGTTTACATCAAGCAGTTTATCGAGACAATTTGTTTCTGATGTTACATGTCCACAAATAATGTGATGGCATTGCCAAAATATGTCAAAGGTGCTTGTAAATTCGAAGCAACACATACCTAGCTAGCCAGGGGAAGGAGAAAGCTGAGAGAGATCAACACAGGTCGATCATCTTAAAGAGCAGTTTCTGGGATGGCTGCTGTCATGAACTGTCAACAACCACAGCCACTTGCATTTATATAGTACCTTTAACGTAGTAACAGGTCCCAAGGCGCTTCAGAGGAGCGTTATCCAGTAAAATGTGACACCGTGCCACATAAGGAGATATTAGGGCAAAATCTTGGTCAAAGGGGTAGGTTTTATGGAGTGTCTCAAAGGAGGAGAGAGAGGTAGTGAGGTGGAGAAGTTTAGGGAGGAATTCCAGAGCTTAGGGCCCAGGCAGCTGAGGGAAGGCACGGCCGCCAATGGTGGAGCGATGAAAATTGGGTATGCGCGAGAGGCCAGAATTGGAGGGGCGCTGCGATGTCGGAGGGTTGTCAGGCTAAATCATAACATTTTCTGCGCCCATAAGAACCTCAAACCAAAATCACTCAGTGCGGCCATTGTCAAAATGATGTGATGGCAATATGTACAAATATGTATCACACGCATAATTGTCTCACTAAATGATGCAGTTACTTTCCACCTCACATTGACTACATACCAACAATCACTGCACTTCAAAAGCAATTCATTGTGTGAAGCACTTTGAAGAATTTTAATGCGAAAGGCACTAGAAATGTATTATTATTATTCTAGAAGCCTTGTCTTTTTTGTTTTATAGTTGTTCCACTCTATTATTAGAGCAAATCTTTTCTCTTGTTATTGAAGCTGTCTTTTATCTTGACAATTGTCAAACCTATTTACAAATCTTGGGAAAAAAAAAAATCTTTTTTTTTAAATTCTTATGAAATCTGTCCACAGGCAGGATTATTATGTTACCCGTACGTAATCTTCAAAGCTGCAGGAATTGCATCTCATTAACTTACATACAAAAGAGCTCTCTCGAAAATTGGTATGAAGATTTCCAGGCTGGTTGCAGCAAAATAGGTGTAAATTTGATCATTTTAGGGTGCAAATTTAATCCTACTCGCTCAGCGGGTGGGCAGTTAAAATCATCCCCTGGCTCTTACCTGTCCGAAAACCACCCATGATCGCCACATCTGTGATTTTAACCTGCTCTCCTGAGCAGGCAGCAAGGACACGCGCCCGGAGCCAACAGGGTCCTTCCTGTTAGGAATCAGCGGTGTCCAAAATGTACATGGTTATGTGGATAAAATTGTCGCGCAAATAACGCTGTGTTCGCATGATGGTATTAGAACTGGGGACAAAAAGTCTCTCCAGACTAGTATTGGAATAACCGGATGGATGCTTAGAATCTTCCTGTGTTTTGGTTCTCTGCGGATGTTGTAGCATTCTGGACTGTGATGGTCATAAAGAATCTTGGTTTCAAGCGAGCTATCTGCTGTTCTCCTGTTAGGATTTCAACTTTGTTCATGTATCTCTAATTTGACCAACTAAGCCTCAATGCCTATGTTTCTTCTATCATTACTAATAACCATGTTATAATACTAAGGTAGGAATCAGAGTTAGCTTAATAGACCTGCTTGCGAAGATAATCAAAAGTTAGTTAGTATAAAAGACATAGAATAAAAGGAATTTAGGGGAGTTAAGGTATCCATCTCAGGACGGAACAGTCTGTTAGATTAAAGGGAGATAGTTTGGATAACGGCAGGATGAGCAAAACAACGCTGACGTGGGCCCCTTGATGGCGAGGGTACGAGGTCAGGCCTTGTACTTGCTGTGCCAGTGAGGATAGGGACAAAGAGAGATAGGATGAATTCCAATGGAGGAACTTTCAAAATGTAAAATCAAGAAAGATAAATTGGCAAAGGACATGAGACATTGAGGGAGGGCTTTCACCTAAGAATTGAGACCTAGGGCTGCATTTTGTCAATGGGGAGCTTTGGGAGGCGGGACTCCCACTTGTCAGTTTTTAGTCCCGCCTCCATCGACTTGTGGCCAACCCACGCTATTTTCCCTTGATTGACCTAGTTAAGCCCGCCCAGTGGGCTTAGCAGGCCAATTAAGGGGAAGCCGGTTACAGAGAACGTCAACGTATGATGTTTCATCTGTCAAAAATTTTTGCCAGATGAATTGTCATTGTTTGACAGCTCTGTGAAGCTGTCAAACACTGATTCTCTGTTGTTTGATGAGTTCTTGTATTCAAGACTCATCAAACCCCTTTTGTGAGCAGAAATCAGATGGCTGTTGCATCGGAGAATGCGGCAGCCATCTGTCATCTCTGCTGGTGAGATGCGGGAGTCTCCGCATCCCCAATGGTTGCAGTCTGCAGTAAGAAACAAAGGTAAGTAAACATTTTCTATCACTTTTCACACACGTCACATACTTACCTCTCCACACTTGCACCCATCACTTACCTCCACAGCGCACTTTTGCACCCCTCCGACCCCCACAGACCCACTGCTCGCCTCGGTGACCCTAGTGGGGTTTCCCAACATCGGGAAGCCCGTGCCTCTGGTGGAAAAATGGGGATAATCCTCTTAACCACCTGTTAACTACCTGTTAACAGGCAGTTATGTGGCTGTAATCCCCTTCCCGCCTCCAGGAAACGGGACCCGGCGCGGGTCTGCTACCTGCCTCCTGGGTAGATGGCACGGATGCGGGTTGGAGGCGGGATGGGTACCCGCCCCCAGATTCTGCCATTTTCCCGGCAGTCCCAGCCTCCAAACCCTGCCTCCCTAGGGCTGGCAAAATTGCCCCCAAAAAACTCGACGTGCCATTGGGCACTGAGATTTTAGCGGAACCTCTATAGGTTAACTGGTCTTGTCAATAATTTGGCCTCAGGCCCACCCCTAAAAAAGGGTATAAGAGAAAGATCTGAAAAGCCCTGAGCACAGACCGTGGAGGGAAGAGCAAAGCAGAAGTTGGGCTGGTTGAACGCTCTATCGAGAGTGATCCCATGCTCACCAACTCGGAGGTTCTAGATGAGAGGAAGAGAGGCCGCAAGCCAGAGAACTGTTCAAGCACACCAGCCTTCTGTCCAATCGGGACCGGTACCAGCTGCTTGTCATGTCGTATGTTTTTGCTGTATAACTAGCATGTTGTATTCCATCTCAAACTCTGATTAAACACAATATACCCACCATATTGGTTTGCAGTCGATCCTGACTGGCTTAATCTTAACAAAAATGGCGACCATGGCAGGACTGCAAAGGGTTATTGTGGAAAGACGAGTTAAAGACGGACTCGGTCTATAACGTCAGTACAAGGCTTCAGGTGGAACGATTGGGTCGGAAAACCTCGTAAGGGGGTGTGTGTCATCACTGAAACCTAAAACAAAATGGCGGGTGCTTATAAGAGATAAAGTCGCGAACAGTCTTTCAGAGAAGTTAGGGGTCCAGGGGGCCCAAGAGGTTATGGGAGTCATCCAAAAAGATGGATGTAGTACTCCAAGTGCTTGAACGAGATATCCCAAGTGAATGCGAAGAAACTTAAAGCATACAGGGCAAGAGAGAGAGTGGGAGATGGAGAAGGGAAAAAATCTAAGCTGCATGATAACCCATCTGAAAACTCAGCAAAGGAAGGAAAAAACAGGGAATGAGGGAATAAGTTACTGAGACAATTTAAAAGAAGGAAAAAAATAAACTTAATTAAAGTTTTACCAACACTGAAGCCAGTTTCCGTGCCAAGAAAAATAAAACACAAGATTTGCTAATTGAAAGGATCGTTAAGGAATGCTGGAATTTCAATTTGTGTGAAAGTGTGTGTTAATGTGTGGAAGGTTACCTGACTGAATGTTCAAGAAATTACAGTATTCCTTTTGTCTGAAAGTCTGTCTTTAAAAGAAAGTGTCTGTTCTGTTTGTTTTAGCTCCACCCACTAAAAGCCGTTTAACCCTTTGTAGTCTTGTCTTGGATGTTGGAAGTTTAAAGAGAGAGTGAATGTGTTAACTATGTTCATTTCAATTTAAGATTGTGCACCTAGAAGTGGGAGAAACTTTGTGATTTGCATTTTAGGTTAAAGACACTACTGTGGATATATTTTGACTGTGGCGGCTTGTACAGCAAACTGTAAATCAGAGGCAGCTTGTTTTACAAAAGATAAGCTTCAGCCTTGAGGTTACGGTTGCAATGGTTTCTGATCGTGTCTGGTAGAAAATGAATCTGGACTTTTGAAAGTATTTTGCCTTAATTGGATTACCAAAAAAAATTGCTATTTTTTTTGATAGTTTAAATTAAAAATGTGTGATTTTATTTGGAATCAATTTGAACGTTTACAAAGCACTGTCTTCTTCATTTGGTTACTGCAAGTTCTAGACGCCCACTCTCTAATTTTTTGACAAGCAAGAAGTAGTCAGTAATTATAAATTGGGTTGAAAGGAAAAAATAAATTAGCCTATGGTGAAATAAAGAAAGGAGAAATGGAAAGATTCTGTCCCTTTCCTACTTTCAGTGTAGTGTCCCTTAAAAAAAAAGCTTGTATTAATGTTTTGAAGCAACAAACTAAGGGAAGCTCTGCCCTCTTTTTCCTTTTGTGTAATATGTTCATGATTTGTTTAAATGTGAAAAATTAATTTTTCTCCAGTTATATTCGCTGTTTTTACAGTCATTTGGAAAGGCATCTGAAGAAAGGACAATAAGAAGTGTGAAGTCATTTACTGTTTTCTGCAAGCATGTGCTATTTTGTTTTGTTTTATCTGTTCTGTATTTAGTTGATAAAATATTGGTCTGAATTAAATTGGAATTATTAAAGTTCACTCACCTATTAAATTGTGAAAACACAACTGTCTTTTTCGATCGGGAAAGTTTTTTAAAAAATTTGTGTGAAGTGACGCCATTGCGTGCGTCTGACAATATTCGCTCCGCCTTTTTACAAACCTGCAAAGGAGTTAACCCTTTCCACTGACAGCTGCTTAAGTTCACCAAGCAACAACTTTAGTATTGCTGAATGAAATTTAAAGATATTGGACATTATTACATTTAAGTTTGTTAATTTTAATTGAATATTTCCCCACGGTGACAGAAGGAATATTATAATTTGACAAATTAACCCCCTCGGGCTCTTAAGCAGAGCCACAATGGATTCTCTGCTTTCTTTTGTTATACGGAAGTTACCTGGTAAGCTAATTGCAGCACTTCTGCCTCTAATGTTAAAAGTGATCCTATGCTCACCAACTCGAAGGTTCGAGATGAGAGGAAGAGAGGCCACAAGCCAGAGAACTGTTCAAGCACACCAGCCTTCTGTCCGATCGGAACCAGTACCAGCTGCTTGTCACAGTCGTATGATTTTGCTGCGTAACTAGCATATTATATTCCACTTAAACTCTGATTAAACGCAATATACCCACCATATTGGTTTGCAGTCAATCCTGATTGGCTTAATCCTAACATTTTTTACATAGAATCATAGAATGGTTACAGCACAGAAGGAGGCCATTCACCCCGTCGAGCCTGTGCCGGCTCTCTGCAAGAGCAATTCAGCTAATCCCACTCCCCCTGCCCTTTCCTCGTAGCCCTGCAATTTTTTTTTATTCAGGTACTTATCCAACTCCCTTTTGAAAGCCATAATTGAATTATTTTGTTTTTCACTTCCACTCCGAACCTTCTATATTCAGCCTGGTTCTCACTTGTATTCTCAACCTGACATCTGTCATACGCCCCCTTTTTCTGCTTCATCTTACTCTCTATCTCTTTCATCATCATCATCCAGGGAGCTCTGGCTTTAGTTGCCCTACCTTTCCACCTCGTGGGAATGTACCTCAACTGTCCCTGAACCATCTCCTCGTTAAAGGCAGCCAGTTTTGCCTGCCAATCTTTGATTCCAATTTACCCTGGGCTAGATCCGTTCTCAACCCACTGAAAGTGGCCTTCCTCCAATTAAGTATTTTTACTCTAGATAGCTTCCTGTCCTTTTCCATAGCCAGTCTAAACCTTATGATACTATGATCACTGTTCCCTAAATGTTCCCCTACTGACACTGGCTCCAGCTTAACCTACCTCATTCCCCAGAACCAAATCCAGCAATGCCTCCTCCCTCGTTGGGCCAGAAACGTACTGATCATATGCGTGTTGCTGCCCGCTGACATCATTGAGACCTGATTGTAATTTTAACTGAGGCTTGAGCGGGGAATCCATCTGGAGTTAAATCTAGGCCGAAGGAGTTGAGCTTCACAGGCAGGGGAATTACATATATTGGCAATTTGGGGAGCAGTGATCGTCTAATTTGTGGCCTTCACCCATCCATTGCTTCAATGGACTCAAAGTCACACCAACACAGTCCTCAACCAGCGTCAGGTACGTCTCGATGGAGGTCATTTTAACTATTGCCGATGATGTAAGTTGGGCGATATTGCATTGACCACCTGTTATACACCTCTCCCGATTGTCCTTCCTTTTGAAGCCAGTGAACAGGGAAATCGAGCGAGGTGTATAACGAGCAGCCGATCCGGTGTCGCCCGTCTTACACTGTCGCCCCAAGTTAAACTTGCCCCCATCGTGTGTCAGTCTTGACAATAGCTGTTGGCAGGCTCTCCTTTGAATTATAGAGGTTTGCAGCACAGAAGGAGGCCATTCGACCCACTGTGCCTGTGCTGACTCTCTGAATGCGCTATCCATTTACTTCCCGTCTCCTGACCATTTATTAATGTTCTTTTTTAAATATTTATCCACTTCCCTGTGAAAAGCAATTACGGATTCTGCTTCCACCACTGCTTCTGGTAGAACATAACAACCCTCTGCGAAGAAAAACAACTCCCCCATCCTCTCCCTTTGTCCTGATCCAAGTTTTCTCATCCGTGTATGCGAGCTGATATTCCAGTGCAGTACTGAGGGAGAGCCGCACTGTTGGAGGGGCAGTACTGAGGGAGCGCTGCACTGTCGGAGGGGCAGTACTGAGGGAGGGCTGCACTGTCGGAGGGGCAGTACTGAGGGAGCGCTGCACTGTTGGTGGGTAAGTACTGAGGGAGTGCTGCACTGTCGGAGGGGCAGTACTGAGGTAGCGCTGCATTGTCGGAGGGGCAGTACTGAGGGAGCGCTGCACTGTTGGTGGGTAAGTACTGAGGGAGTGCGGCACTGTCGGAGGGGCAGTACTGAGGGAGCGCTGCACTGTCAAAGGGGCAGTACAGAGGGAGTGCTGCTCTGTCGGAGGGGCAGTACTGAGGGAGCACCGCACTGTCGAAGGGGCAGTACTGAGGGAGTGCGGCACTGTCGGAGGGGCAGTACTGAGGGAGCGCTGCTCTGTCGGAGGGGCAGTACTGAGGGAGCGCCGCACTGTCGGAGGGGCAGTACTGAGGAAGTGCTGCTCTGTCGGAGGGGCAGTACTGAGGGAGCACTGCACTATCTCAAGGGCAGTACTGAGGGAGCGCTGCACTGTCGGAGGGGCAGTACCGATGGAGTGCTGCACTGCCGGAGGGGAAGTACTGAGGGAGCGCTGGACTGTCGGAGGGGCAGTACTGAGGGAGCGCCGTACTATCTGAGGGGCAGTACTGAGGAAGCGCTGGACTGTCGGAGGGGCAGTACTGTGGGAGCGCCGCACTGTCGGAGGGGAAGTACCGAGGGAGCGCTGGACTGTCAGAGGGGAAGTACCGAGGGAGCGCTTCACTGTCGGAGGGGCAGTACTGAGGGAGCACTGCACTGTCGGAGGGGCAGTACTGAGGGAGTGCTGCTCTGTCGGAGGGGCAGTACTGAGGGAGCGCTGTACTGTCGGAGGGGCAGTACTGAGGGAGTGCAGCACTGTCGGAGGGGCAGTACTGAGGGAGCGCTGCTCTGTCGGTGGGGCAGTACTGAGGGAGCGCTGCACTGTCAGAGGGGCAGTACAGAGGGAGTGCTGCTCTGTCGGAGGGGCAGTACTGAGGGAGCACCGCACTGTCGAAGGGGCAGTACTGAGGGAGTGCGGCACTGTTGGAGGGGCAGTACTGAGGGAGCGCTGCTCTGTCGGAGGGGCAGTACTGAGGGAGCGCCGCACTGTCAAAGGGGCAGTACTGAGGGAGCGCCGCACTGTCGGAGGGGCAGTACTGAGGGAGCGCTGCTCTGTCGGAGGGGCAGTACTGAGGGAGCGCCGCACTGTCGGAGGGGCAGTACTGAGGAAGTGCTGCACTGTCGGAGGGGCTGTACTGAGGGAGCACTGCACTATCTCAAGGGCAGTACTGAGGGAGCGCTGCACTGTCGGAGGGGCAGTACTGAGGAAGCGCTTCACTGTCGGAGGGGCAGTACTGAGGAAGCGCTTCACTGTCGGAGGGGCAGTACTGAGGAAGCGCTTCACTGTCGGAGGGGCAGTACTGAGGGAGCGCTTCACTGTCGGAGGGGCAGTACTGAGGAAGCGCTTCACTGTCGGAGGGGCAGTACTGAGGGAGCGCTGCACTGTCGGAGGGGCAGTACTGAGGGAGCGCCGCACTGTCGGAGGGGCAGTACTGAGGGAGTGCGGCACTGTCGGAGGTGCCGTATTTCAGGTGAGACTTTAAGCCGAGGCCCCATCTAGTGATGATCTTAATTTATTCCCTTTAGATGCTGACTCATCACCCAGAGGAAATAGTTTTTCTCCGACTTCCTTTATGAAAATGAAATCATAAATCCAGATTATTTACACCTTTTGAGAAAAGCAATAGTCCCAACACTGAAATAACAACAGAAAATGCTGGAAGCACTCGGCAGGCCAGGCAGCATCCGTGGAGAGAGAAACAGAGTTAACGTTTCAGGTCTGGGACCTTTCATCAGAACTGGAAAAAGCTGGAGATGTAACAGATTTTAAGCAGGTGCAGAGGCAGGGAAAGGCGGGAAAAAGGAATTGAAGGAAAATTCTGTGCTAGGGTAGGAGGCAGGAAAGATAAAATGTTGCAAATGGGAATGGCAGAATCATACAGCCTGAAAAATGGGGGCAGGGGTTATGGTCTGAAATTGTTGAACTCAATGTTGAGTCAAGAAGGCTGTAAAGTACCTAATCGAAAGATGAGATGCTGTTCCTTGAGCTTACGTAAGAGGCCGAGGACGGTGAGGTCAGAGTGGGAGTGAAGCGGTGAATTAAAGTGACAGGTGACCGGGAGCTCGGGGTCACCCTTACGGACTGAAGTGAGGTGTTCCGCAAAGCGGTCACCCAATCTGCGTTTGATCTCCCCAATGTAGAGGAGACCGCATCGTGAGCAGCGAATACAGTATACTAAATTACAGCACTGAACTCTGGAGGACTCCATTCTTTACAGATCTTCAGTCTGAAAAGCATTCATTAACCAGTACTCTCTACTTTCTAGTCCTTTTACCAACCTCCTATCCGTGTTGTCACACACTCTTTTATATAATGTACCTTAATTTAAACTACAATTCCACGTGACCCATCATTAAACGCCTTTTGAAAAGTCATATACACAATGCCCAAGTCATTATATACATAGGATATACGGCACAGAAACAGGCCATTCGGCCCAACCAGTCCATGCCGGCGTTTATGCTCCACTCGAGCCTCCTCCCGTCTTTCCTCATCTAACTCTATCAGCGTAAACCTCTATTCCCTTCTCCCTCATATGCTTATCTAACCGCCCCTTAAATGCATCTATACTATTCGCTTCAACCACTCCCTGCGGTAGCGAGTTCCACATTCTCACCACTCTCTGTGTAAAGAAGTTTCTCCTGAATTCCCCATTCGTTTATCAAAAGGCTCTATTATTCCTCAAAGAATCATAGAATCATGAATCATACAGCAGAGAAGGAGGCCATTCTGCCTGTGCCGGCTCTTTGAAAGAGCTCTCCAATTAGTACTACTCTTCCATCCTTTCCCCATAGCCCTGCAATTTTTTACTTTTCAAGTAATTATCCAATTCCCTTTTGAAAGCTACTTTTGAATCTGCTTCCACCGCCCTTTCAGGCAGTGCATTCCAGATCACAACAACTCGCTGCGTAAAACAAAATTCTCCTCATTTCCCTCCTTTTGCCAATTATCTTAAATATTTGTCCCCTGTTTATTTTACGCACTCCTAATGAGAATGGTTTGGAAGTTCGACACCCATGATTCCCATTACTACACGCAAGAGAATTTGATTTTGCTTCTACCAGAGATTGAACATAACTGTGTAGCACTGTCGGAGGGGCAGTACTGAGGGAAAGCTGCACTGTCGGAGGGGCAGTACTGAGGGAGAGCTGCACTGTCGGAGGCGTAGTACTGAGGGAGCGCTGCACTGTTGGAGGGGAAGTACTGAGGGAGCACTGCACTGTCAGAACGGCAGTATTGAGAGACAGCTGCACTGTCTGAGGGGCAGTACTGAGGGTGTGCTGCACTGTCGGAGGGGTAGTACTGAGGGAGCGCTGCACTGTCAGAGTGGCAGTACTGAGGGATTGCTGCACTGTCGGAGGGGCAGTACTGAGGGAGCGCTGCACTGGCGAAGGGGCAGTACTGAGGGAGTGCTGCACTGTGGGAGGGGCAGTACTAAGAGCGCTGCACTGTCGGAGCGGCAGCAGTAAGGGAACGCTGCACTGCCTGAGGGGCAGTACTGAGGGAGCACTGCACTGTTGGAGAGGCAGTACTGAGTGAGCGTTGCACAGTCGCAGCGGCAGTACTGAGGGAGCGCTGCACTGTTGGAGCGGCAGTACTGTGGGAGCACTGCACTGTTGGAGAGGCAGTACTGAGGGAGCGCTGCACAGTCGGAGCGGCAGTACTGAGGGAGCGCTGCACTGTAGGAGGGGCAGTACTGAGGGAGCGCTGCACTGTAGGAGGGGCAGTACTGAGGGAGCGCTGCACTGTTGGAGGGGCAGTACTGAGGGAGCGCTGCACTGTCGGAGGGGCAGTACTGAGGGAACGCCACACTGTCGGAGGGGCAGTACTGAGGTAGTGCCGCATTGTCGGAGGGGCAGTACTGAGGGAGCGCTGGACTGTCGGAGGGGCAGTAGTGAGGGTGTGCTGCACTTTCGGAGGGGCTGTTCTGAGGGATTGCTGCACTGTCGGAGGGGTTGTACTGAGGGAGCGCTGCACTGTTGGAGTGGCAGCACTGAGGGAGCGCCGCACTGTCGGAGGTGCCGTATTTCAGATGAAACTTTAAGCCGAGGCCCCGTCTCGTGATGATCTTCAATTTATTCCCTTCAGATGATGACTCATCACCCAGAGGAAATAGTTTTTCTCCGACTTCCTTTATGAAAATGAATCATAAATCCAGATTATTTACACCTTTTGAGAAATGCAATAGACCCAACACTGAAATAACAACAGAAAATGCTGGAAACACTCAGCAGGCCAGGCAGCATCCGTGTAGAGAGAAACAGAGTTAACGTTTCAGGTCTGGGACCCTTCATCATAGATACATAGATACATAGAATATAGGAGCAGGAGTAGGCCATCCGGCCCTTCGAGCCTGCTCCGCCATTTAATGAGATCATGGCTGATCCTCCAATTCAGTATCCCGTCCCCGCCTTCTCTCCGTAACCCTTAACCCCTTTTGCCTGTAGAAATATATCTAATTCCCTCTTAAATATATTTAATGAGCTGGCGTACACTGCCCTCTGTGGCAATGAGTTCCACAGGTTCACCACCCTCTGAGTGAAGAAATTCCCCCTCATTTCTGTCCTAAATGGTTTAGCCCTTATCCTTAAATTATGTCCTCTAGTTCTGTTCTCACCCGCCAAGGGAAACATTCCTTCTGCATCTAGTCTGTCTAGACCTGTCAGAATTTTATACACTTCTATGAGGTCCCCTCTCAATCTTCTAAACTCCAGTGTGTACATCCCTAAACTACATAGTCTCTCCTCATAGGTCAATCCCGCCATTCCTGGTATCAGCCTGGTGAATCGCCGCTGCACCCCCTCCATGGCAAGAACATCTTTCCTCAGATGAGGCGACCAAAACTGTACACAGTACTCGAGGTGTGGTCTCACCAGTGCCCTGTACAGCTGCAGCAAGGTATCCCTGTTCCTGTATTCCAACCCTTTTGCTATGAAGGCCAGCATACCGTTTGCCTTCTTGATCGCCTGTTGCACCTGCATGCTCGCCTTCAGTGACTGGTGTACAAGAACACCCAGGTCTCTCTGTACTTCCCCCTCTCCCAATTTATTGCCATTTAAATAATAATTTGCCCTCCCGTTCCTGCACCCAAGGTGGATAACTTCGCACTTGTCCACATTATAGTGCATCTGCCATTTATCCGCCCAATCACCCAGTCTGTCCAAATCGCTCTGGAGCTTCCTGGTCTCCTCCTCTGAGCCCACCCCCCCTCCTAGTTTAGTGTCGTCTGCAAATTTGGAAATGCTGCATCCGACTCCCTGATCCAGGTCATTAATGTAAATTGTGAACAGCTGGGGACCCAGGACAGATCCCTGTGGTACCCCACTTGTTACTGCCTGCCATTCAGAAAATGAGCCGTTTATTCCAACTCTCTGTTTTCTATCTGACAGCCAGTTCTCTATCCACGTCAATACTTTCCCCTTTATCCCATGAGCTTCAATTTTCCCTGCTAATCTTTTATGTGGGACCTTATCGAAGGCCTTTTGGAAGTCCAGGTACACCACATCTACTGGCTCTCCCCCATCTATTTTACCAGTTACTCCCTCAAAAAATTCCAATAGATTAGTCAAGCATGATTTACCCTTTGTAAATCCATGTTGACTCTGTCCTATCCTGTCCCCATTTGCTAAGTGCTCCGCTATTTCATCCTTAATGATGGACTCCAGCATTTTGCCCACAACTGATGTAAGGCTTACAGGTCTGTAATTACCTGCTTTTTCCCTACCCCCCTTTTTGAATAGTGGGGTAACGTTAGCTACCCTCCAATCCATGGGCACTGTTCCCGAGTCTAATGAATTCTGAAAAATCATACTTAGTGCATCCGCTATCTCTAGGGCCACCTCCTTCAGCACCCTAGGATGCATGTTATCAGGCCCTGGGGATTTGTCCGCCTTCAATCCCTTTAGCTTCCTTAACACCATATCCTTAGAGATATTGACTTGCGTCAGTTCCTCCTTTGCAAATGTCCCTATTTTTCCCGATATCCCAGGGAGGTTTTTTGTGTCTTCCTTCGTAAAGACTGACCCAAAGTATGCATTTAGTTGGTCTGCCATTTCCTTATTTCCCGTTATATATTCCCCCGTATCTGACTGCAATGGGCCAACTTTGGTTTTCACCAGTCTTTTCCTCTTGATATACTTATAAAAGCTTTTGGAGTTAGTTTTTATATTTTCCGCCAGCTTGCTTTCGTAAGCTATTTTGCCCCTCTTGATTAAGCCCTTTGTCCTCCTTTGCTCTATCTTAAACTGTTCCCAATCTTCCGCTCTGGCGCTTTTTTTGGCTATTTTATACGCCCTATCTTTGGATTTTATGCTGTCTCTAATTTCCCCTGTTATCCACGGTTGAGTCACCTTTTTAGATTTCCTTTTATGCCAGATTGGTATAAACAATTTTTGCAATTTTGTCATTCTATCTTTAAATGCTTGCCATTGTTTATCTACCTCCAGTCCTCCCAGGAACGTTGTCCAATCAGACCTACTCAGTTCCCGTCTAATGGCATCATAATTCCCCTTGTTTAAATTCAGGACCTTAGTATCTGAGTCAATTTCTTCGCTCTCCATTTCGAGTGAGAAATCGATCATGTTATGATCACTCTGACCCAAGGGTCCCCGTACAACAAGATTACTAATTAGTCCCTTCTCATTGCACAGTACCCAGTCCAATATAGCCTGTTCCCGCGTTGGTTCCTCGACATATTGATCCAGATAACCATCCCTTAAACACTCAAGGAATTCCTCCTCCTCATTATTTTTACTGATTAGGCTATTCCAATCTATATGTAAGTTAAAGTCACCTATGATGACAGCTGTGCTCTTATTGCACGCTTCCCTAATTTCCCTCGTGATGCCCTCCCCAACCTCTATTTTACTATTTGGAGGCCTATATACCACTCCAATTAATGTTTTTCGCCCCTCGCTATTTCTTAGCTCCACCCATATAGATTCTGTATTAACTGAGTTAATATCCTTCCTTTCAATTGCATTTATCCCTTCTTTTACCAGCAATGCTACCCCTCCTCCCTTTCTTTTTTGTCGATCCTTCCTAAATACTGAATACCCCTGTATGTTAAGCTCCCAGCCCTGCTCACCCTGCAACCATGTTTCCGTAATCCCAATTAGATCATAATTATTAACCTCTATTTCCACAGCTAATTCATCTACCTTGTTCCTGATGCTTCTCGCATTAAGGTATAAAACCCTCAGGCTTTTTTTATGCTCACATTTTTTATGAATTAGTTTGGCCCTTTGTTTTTTGTTCCTCACCCTTTTATCATTTATTTCTGTCTGCCTTTCACTTTCCTCTATTTCACTACATAGGTTTCTAGCCCCCTGCCATACTAGTTTAAATGCTCCCGAACTGCTTTATCAAAAATTACCCCGAGAACATCAGTTCCATCTTTGGAAAAAGCTGGAGATGTAACAGATTTTAAGTAGGTGCAGAGGCAGGGAAAGGCGGGAGGTAGAAATTGAAGGAATATTCTGTGCTAGGGTAGGAGGCAGGAAAGATATTGGCCCTGAAATTCGCCTCTCCGGCTTGCCGCGGGGGTAAGGATCCCGCGCGCACCTACCTACCGTGCCTGCCGTTGACCTCTGGGCCCACGGGCACTTCAGCTCCTGGGCGTCCTGCCGCTGCCGGCGCGCAGTGCTTGCGTGTCCCGGGGGGGGGAGTTAGTGCGATGCGTCCCCTGGGATCACGTGGGCCATGGAGAGCCAATGGCAGCAGACTATCTTTCATTCATAGATTTCACAGGAAGACCTGTCAAATCTGTGAATTGAAATCGGCCCCAAAAGAACAGCTAAACTTCAAATAAATTTTTAAAAAAATCCATCACATTTATAAAATAACTATAGTTAAATAAATTAACCACTTTAAACAAAAATTTAAATTTTTGAAAAAATTAAATTACTTTTTAAAAGTGATAAAAATAAACTTACTTTTCTTTAAAGTATCTAAAAAAGATAAACCTGTTGAAAATTTTTTTAAATTATACTTAATTAACCACTTACCTTGTTGGAAACGGCTCCTGCGCCTCCTTTTTATAAGCGCAGGTTCTTCAATACCTACCCTCCCGTAGAAACCTGAAAAAAAACCTAAGTTTGCTGCGTGCGCGCAGCCTCTACCGCGCACGCGGTTCACTTAGGAACCGCCCCCTTCACCAGACCGGAAGTTCCGGTTTCCCGCGCATGCGCAGTGCATGCAGGAAACCGGCACTTTGGGACGCCTTACGGGTGAGTACGACAGTCCGTACTCACCCGGGAAGGGCCGAATTTTTGGCCGAAAATGTTGCAAATGGGATGGCAAAATCATACAGCCTGAAAAATGGGGGCAGGGGTTATAGTCTGAAATTGTTGAACTCAATGTTGAGTCCAGAAGGCTGTAAAGTACCTAATCGAAAGATGAAGTGCTGTTCCTTGAGCTTACATAAGAGGACCGAGGACGGTGAGGTCAGAGTGGGAGTGAAGCGGAGAATTAAAGTGACAGGCGACCGGAAGCTCGGGGTCACACTTACAGAATGAATGGAGGTGTTCCGCAAAGCGGTCGCCTAATCTGCGTTTGATCTCCCCAATGTAGAGGAGACCGCATCGTGAGCAGCGAATACAGTATACTAAATTACAGCACTGAACTCTGGAGGACTCCATTCTTTACTGATCTTCAGTCTGAAAAGCATTCATTAACCAGTACTCTCTACTTTCTAGTCCTTTTACCAACCTCCTATCCGTGCTGTCACACACTCTTTTATATAATGTACCTTAATTTAAACTACAATTCCACGTGACCCATCATCAAACATCTTGTGAAAAGTCATACACACAATGCCCAAGTCATTATATACATAGGATATACGGCACAGAAACAGGCCATTCGGCCCAACCAGTCCATGCCGGCATTTATGCTCCACTCGAGCCTCCTCCCGTCTTTCCTCATCTAAATCTATCAGCGTAAACCTCTATTCCCTTCTCCCTCATGTGCTTATCTAACCGCCCCTTAAATGCATCTATACTATTCGCTTCAACCACTCCCTGCGGTAGCGAGTTCCACATTCTCACCACTCTCTGTGTAAAGAAGTTTCTCCTGAATTCCCCATTCATTTATCAAAAGGCTCTATTATTCCTCAAAGAATCATAGAATCATGAATCATACAGCAGAGAAGGAGGCCAGTCTGCCTGTGCCGGCTCTTTGAAAGAGCTCTCCAATTAGTACTACTCTTCCATCCTTTCCCCATAGCCCTGCAATTTTTTACTTTTCAAGTAATTATCCAATTCCCTTTTGAAAGCTACTTTTGAATCTGCTTCCACCGCCCTTTCAGGCAGTGCATTCCAGATCACAACAACTCACTGCGTAAATTAAAATTCTCCTCATCTCCCTCCTTTTGCCAATTATCTTAAATAATTGTCCCCTGTTTATTTTACGCACTCCTAATGAGAATGGCTTGGAAGTTCGACACCCATGATTCCCATTACTACACGCAAGAGAATTTGATTTTGCTTCTACCAGAGATTGAACATAACTGTGTAGCACTGTCGGAGGGGCAGTACTGAGGGAGAGCTGCACTGTCGGAGGGGCAGTACTGAGGGAGCGCTGCACTGTCGGAGGGGCAGTACTGAGGGAGAGCTGCACTGTCGGAGGGGCAGTAATGAGGGAGCGCTTGCAGGTGGTGGTGGTGTGTGTGTCAGCTTCATCTCTGTCTTCTGAACGGTTCGAATCGCTTCCACTCCCTTGGTTCTAGACCTAGGACTTATTTGGGGGTTGTGACAAAAATGCAGCAGACAACTGGTTTGGTGGAAGAACTTTTGATCTTTATTCGAGAGAGTAAATATAACACAACAATCTTAACACTCTAATAAAATGGGGAACACTTCGGTACAAACGAGGGAAATAACATTAGAAGAAATACCTCACCCCTCCCAATCCCACTTCACTAGCTAAGTTGGACTCTGGAGAGACCAGGGATAATGCTCACCAAACGAATCCTTGACAGTTGAGCTGGTTCGCGGTTTCGGGGTTCGCTGGAGTACACATTTTTCCTCTGTTAGAGTTAGGGTTTAGAGTCTTTTTAAGTAAAAAGTTTCGTAAGGCCCTTGTTGCCGCGAGGTGTTTGATGGTCACTGAGGCGGTCGCTCTGGTTTCTTCTTGTGGGTCGACCTGCTTCTGGAGCTGCTGGCCTTCTCGGTTGAATTTCTTTCTGTTGCCCCCTCGCCTAGTTGAACGGTCTGGTTCCGAGCTGTCGACCTCCTGGCTGGACACGTAACTGCTGAACTCCTGAACTTGTTGAACTCCTTGCTGCTTAACTCCTTCGAACTGCTTGTTACTGCTGAACTCCTTGCTGCTGTGTAACTGTTGAACTCCTTGCTGCTGCTGTCCTGCTTGTTGCTTGCTTGTTGAACTTGTTTCTGTTGAACTGTGTACGGTTGTACTCGAGAACTCCTTTCTGTTGCAGCTGTGTAACTGCTCCACCCTTGAACTTGTAGAGAACTTGTTGTAACTGCTGAACTGCCTTCTTGAGAAAACAGGCCTTGAGGGAGTGCTGCACTGTCAGAGGGGTAGTACTGAGGGTGTGCTGCACTGTTGGAGGGGAAGTACTGAGGGATTGCTGCACTGTCGGAGGGGTAGTACTGAGGGTGTGCTGCACTGTCGGAAGGGCAGTACTGAGGGAGCGCCGCACTGTCGGAGGGGCAGTACTGAGGGAGTGCTGCACTGTCGGAGGGGCAGTACTGAGGGAGTGCTGCACTGTCAGAGAGGCAGTACTGAGGGAGTGCTGCACTGTCGGAGGGGTAGTACTGAGGGAGCGCTGCACTGTCGGAAGGGCAGTACTGAGGGAGCGCTGCACTGTCGGAGGGGCAGTACTGAGCGAGCGCTGCACTGTCAGAATGGCAGTACTGAGCGAGCGCTGCACTGTAAGAGCGGCAATACTGAGGGAGCACTGCACTGTCGGAAGGGCAGTACTGAGGGAGTGCAGCACTGTCGGAGGGGCAGTACTGAGGGAGTGCTGCACTGTCAGAGGGGCAGTACTGAGGGAGTGCTGCACTGTCAGAGCGGCAGTACTGAGGGAGCGCCGCACTGTCGGAGGGGCAGTACTGAGGGAGTGCTGCACTGTCGGAGGGGCAGTACTGAGGGAGTGCTGCACTGTCAGAGAGGCAGTACTGAGGGAGTGCTGCACTGTCGGAGGGGCAGTACTGAGGGAGTGCTGCACTCTGAGAGTGGCAGTACTGAGGGAGTGCTGCACTGTCGGAGGGGCAGTACTGAGGGAGTGCTGCACTGTCGGAGGGGTAGTACTGAGGGAGTGCTGCACTCTCAGGGGTGCTGTCTTTCAGATGCCACGTTAAAACGAGAATCTGTGATCCCCTCTCACTATTTCGAAGAAGAGCAACAGCGACAATAACTTGCATTACTGTAGCGACTTTAATATAGTAAAACGTCCCAAGGTGCTTCACAAAAGCATTATCAGACAAAATTTGACACCGAGCCACATGGGAGGAATTAGAAAAGGTGACAAGTTAGGTTTTAAGGAGCATCTTAAAGGAGGAGAGAGAGGTAGATGGGCAGAGAGACTTAGGGAGTGAATTCCAGAGCTTAAGGCCCAGACAGCTAAACACCCAGCCGCAAATGGTGCAGTGATTTGAAGCCAGCGATGCACAAGAGGCCAGAAAGGAGGAGCACAGCGTCTCAGAGGGTTGCAAGGCTGGAGAAGGTTACAGAGATAGGGAGGGGTGAGGCAATGGAGGGATTTGAAAACAAGGATGACAATTGTCCTGGTCAATATTTATTCCTCAACCAACATCCCTAAAACAGATGATCCGGTCATTGGCCCAGAAATTAGGCTCCCTGACTTCCCGCGGGTGCAAGGATCGTGTGCGCACCTACCTACCGCGCCTGCCGTTGACCTCTGGGCCCACGGGGACTTCAGCTCCTGGGCCTGCTCCAAGTGCCGGCGCGCAGTGCTTGCGTGTCCCAGGGGCGTAGTTAGTGCGATGCATCCCCTGGGATCATGTGGGCCATGGAGAGCCAATGGCAGCAGACCATCTTTCATTCATAGATTTGACAGGAAGACCTGTCAAATCTATGAATTGAAATCGGCCCCAAAACAACACCTAAACTTCAAATAAATTTAAAAAAAAACCATCACATTTTTAAAATAACTATAAGTTAAATAAATTAACTAAGTTAAACAAAAATTTAAATTTTTGAAAAAATTAAAATACTTTTTAACAGTGCTAAAAATAAACTTACCTTTCTTTAAAGTATCTAAAAAAGATAAACCTGTTGAAAAAGTGTTTAAATTATACTTAATTAACCACTTACGTTGTTGAAAACGGGTCCTGCGCCTCCTTTTTAAAAGCGCAGGTTCTTCAATACTTACCCTCCCGGAGAAACCTGAAAAAAATCCTAAGTTTGCTGCGTGCGCGCAGCCTCTCCCGCGCACGCGGTTCACCTCTGAACGGCTCCCTTCACGAGACCGGAAGTTCCGGTTTCCCGCTCATGCGCAGTGCATGCAGGAAACCGGCACTTCAGGGGGCCTTACGGGTGAGTACACAGTGCGTACTCACCCGGCAAGTGCCGAATTTTTGGCCCATTATCTCATTGCTGTTTGTGGGAGCTTGCTGTGCTTAATTTGGCCGCCGTGTTTCCTGCACTACAACAGTGACTACACTTCAAAAATATTTAATTGGTTTTAACGTGCTTCAGGACGTCCTGACTTCACGAAATACGCTATATATAAATGCAAATCTTTCTTTCTCAGCACAGGCCTATAATTGAACCTGCAACTCTTAAACATTTATTTTTTCCACATGCTTGAGAAAGATGTAGCTTGGATCAATTAGGGTGGGCAGGGAGGAAGGATGGGATAGGCTGGACCGGTAATCTTTCTATCACAGCTATCACTACCCACTGCATTCGACTGACAGGAGGTCAGTTCAATCCCTTGCCCCACCAACCCAAGTCTCCCTATCTGTCTTTTCTGTGAAGATGAATACTGTCTGAATCTTCCAAAAATAGGTCACCTTTGATATTTTTCCCAGTGAACTTTCAAGGGTAATTGGAGATACCTTAAGGGGAGGCAAAGTCCTGGGACTGTAATTTCTGTTTGAAATCAGACAGATATGGTAATAAATCAATTGGTCACTTGTAGACAGGGTTGAATTGACGTCTCTCTCTCTCTGAAAGTGTTACCCAACCTGGATGAGGCCACGTCTGTGATGAATAAAGTTTTCTTTAACTACACTTGCCTAACTCCCATGCCCAATTGAGAGAGATCAAGATAGGAGAATGAAAAAAAGAGAGACAAAATAAAGAGCGCAAGAGAGAGAGAGAGCGAGAATGAGAGAGATGTGGCGGCAAACTTTGAGGAAACGCAATAAAACGATTGCATCAACACGACACACAGGAAGTGTAGCTGATCTTGGGCGCTGAAAAAAACTGGCGATACACAGTCGACAGCCCGCTTCACACCCCACCCAAAATTAATATCCATTGAAGTCAAGAGTGAGTATATAACGGGCGGGGAGAATAGCGGGCGGGTGTATAATGGGCGGGGAGAATAGCGGGCGGGTGTATAACGGGCGGGGAGAATAGCGGGCGGGTGTATAACGGGCGGGGTGTATAACGGGCGGGTATATAATGGGCGGGGTGTATGATGGGCGAGGTGTATAACGGGCGGGTATATAACGGGCGGGGTGTATAACAGGCGGGTATATAATGGGCGGGGTGTATAACGGGCGGGTGTATAACGGGCGGGGTGTATAACGGGCGGGTATATAATGGGCGGGGTGTATAACGGGCGGGTATATAATGGGTGGGGTGTATAACGGGTGGGTATATAACGGGCGGGGTGTATAACGGGCGGGGTGTATAACGGACGGGTGTATAACGGGCGGGTGTATAACGGGCGGGGTGTATAACGGGCGGGTGTATAATGGGCGGGGTGTATAATGGGCGGGTATATAATGGGCGGGGTGTATAACGGGCGAGGTGTATAACGGACGGGTGTATAACGGGCGGGTGTATAACGGGCGGGGGGTGTATAATGGGCAGGGTGTATAACGGGCGGGTGTATAACGGGCGGGGTGTGTATAACGGGCAGGGAGTATAACGAGCAGGTGTATAACGGGCGGGGTGGGTAAAACGGGCGGGGTGTGTATAACGAGCGGGTGTATAACGAGCAGGTGTATAACGGGCGGGGTGGGTAAAACGGGCGGGGTGTGTAAAACGGGCGGGGTGTGTATTATGGGCGGGGTGTGTAAAACGGGCGGGGTGTGTAAAACGGGCGGGGTGTGTATAACGGGCGGGGTGTGTATAACGGGCGGGGTGTGTATTATGGGCGGGGTGCGTATAACGGGCGGGGTGTGTAGAACGAGCGGGGTGTGTATAACGGGCGGGGTGTGTATATCGGGCGGGGTGTGTATAATGGACGGGTGTGTATAACGGGTGGGATGTGTATTATGGACGGGTGTGTATAACGGGCGGGGTGTTTATAACGAGCGGGGTGTGTATAACGGGCGGGGTGTGTATAACGAGCGGGATTTGTATAACGGGCGGGGTGTGTATTATGGGCTGGGTGTGTATAATGGGCAGGGTGTGTATAATGAGCGGGGAGTGTATATCGGGCGGGGTGTGTCTAACGGGCCGGATTTGTATAACGGGCGGGGTGAGTATTATGGGCAGGGTGTGTATATTGGGCGGGGTGTGTATTATGGGCGGGGTATGTATAATGGGCGGGGTGCGTATAACGAGCGGGGTGCGTATAACGGGCCAGGTGTGCATAACGGGCGGGGTGTGTATAACGGGCGGGGTGTGTATAACGGGCAGGGTGTGTATATCGGGCGGGGTGTGTATTATGGGTGGGGTGTGTATAACGGGTGGGGTGTGTATAACGGGTGGGGTGTGTATAATGGGCGGGGTGTGTATAATGGGCGGGGTGTGTATTATGGGCGGGGTTTGCATAACGGGCGGGGAGTGTATAATGGGCGTGTTGTGTATAATGGGCCGGGTGTGTATAACGGGCGGGGTGTGTAAAACGAGTGGGGTGTGTATAACGAGCGGGGTGTGTAACGGGTGGGGTGTGTATAACGGGTGGGGTGTGTATAATGGACGAGGTGTGTAAAACGGGCCGGTTGTGTATAACGGGCCGGGTGTGTATAACAGGCGGGGTGTGTAACGGGTGGGGTGTGTATAATGGGCGGGGTGTGTATAACGGCTTGGGTGTTTAGAATGAGCGGGGTGTGTATAACGAGAGGGGTGTGTAACGGGTGGGGTGTGTATAACGAGCGGGGTGTGTATCACAGGTGGGGTGTGTATAACGGGCGGGGTGTGTATAACGGGCGGGGTGTGTATAACGGGCGGGGTGTGTATAACAGGCGGGGTGTGTATAACGGGCGGGGTGTGTATAACGGGCGGGGTGTATATAATGGGCGGGGTGTGTATAATGGGCAGCGTGTGTATAACGGGCGGGGTTGTGTATAAAGGGCAGGTTGTGTATAATGGGCGGGGTGTGTATAATGGGCGGGGTGTGTATAACGGGCGGGGTGTGTATAATGGGCGGGGTTTGTATTATGGACGGGGTGTGTTAAACGAGCGGGGTGTGTAGAACGAGCGGGGTGTGTATAACAGGCGGGATGTGTATAACGGGCCGAGTGTGCATAACGAGCGGGGTGTGTATAATGGGCGGGGTGTGTATAACGGGTGGGGTGTGTACAACGAGCAGGGTGTATATAACGAGCGGGTGTGTGTATAATGGGCCGGGTGTGTATAACGGGTGGGGTGTGTACAACGAGCGGGGTGTGTATAACGGGCGGGGTGTGTAACGGGTGGGGTGTGTATAACGGGCGGGGTGTGTATAACGGGCGGGGTGTGTATAATGGGCGGGGTGTGTATAACGGGCGGGGTGTGTATAACAGACGGGGTGTGTATAACGAGCGGGGTGTGTATAACGGGCGGGGTGTGTATAACAGACGGGGTGTGTATAACGAGCGGGGTGTGTATAACGGGCGAGGTGAGTATAACGGGCCTGGTGTGTATAACAGGCGGGGTGTGTATAACGAGCGGGGTGTGTATAACGAGCCGGGTGTGTACAACGGGCGTGGTGTTTATAATGGGCGGGGTGTGTATAACGGGCGGGGTTTGTATAATGTGCGGGCTGTGTATAACGGGCCGGGTGTGTATAATGGGCGGGGAGTGTATAACGGCTAGGGTGTTTATAATGAGCGGGGTGTGTATAACAAGCGGGGTGTGTAACGGGTGGGTTGTGTATAACGGGCGAGCTGTGTATAACGGGCGGGGTGTGTATAACGGGCGGGGTTTGTATAATGTGCGGGCTGTGTATAACGGGCCGGGTGTGTATAATGAGCGGGGTGTGTATAACGAGCGGGGTGTGTAACGGGTGGGTGTGTATAACGGGCGGGGTGTGTATAACGGGCCTGGTGTGTATAACGGGCGGGGTGGGTATAACAGGCGGGGTGTGTATAACCGGCGGGGTGCGTATAATGGGCGGGGTGTGTATATCAGGCGGGGTGTGTATAACCGGCGGGGTGTTTATAACGGGCGGGGTGTGTATAACGGGCGGGATGTGTATTATGGGCGGGGTGTGTATAATGGGCGGGGTGTGTATAACGGGCGGGGTGTGTATAATTGGCGGTGTGTATAACGGGCGGGGTGTGTATTATGGGCGGGGTGTGTATAACGGGCGCGGTGTGTATAATGGGCGGGGTGTGTATAACGGGCAGGGTGTGTATAACGGGCGGGGTGTGTATAATGGGCGGGGTGTGTATTATGGGCAGGGTGTGTATAACGAGCGGTGTGTGTATAACGGGCGGGGTGTGTATAACGGGCGGGTTGTGTATAATTGGCGGTGTGTATAATGGGCAGGGTGTTTATATCAGGCGGGGTGTGTATAACGGGCGCGGTGTGTGTAATGGGTGGGGTGTGTATAACGGGCAGGGTGTGTATAATGGGCGGGGTGTGTATAACGGGTGGGGTGTGTATAACGGGTGGGGTTTGTATAACGGGCGCGGTGTGTATAATGAGCGGGGCGTGTATAACGGGTGGGGTGTGTATTATGCGCGGGGTGTGTATAACGGGCGGGGTGTGTATAACGGGCGTGATGTGTATAATGGGCGGGCTGTATATAACGGGCGGGGTGTGTATAACGGGCGGGGTGTGTATAACGGGCAGGGTGTGTATAACTAGCGGGGTGTGTATAACTAGCGGGGTGTGTATAACGGGCGAGGATTGTATAATGAGCGGTGTGTGTATAACGGGTGGGGTGTGTATAACGGGCAGGGTGTGTATAACGGGTGGGGTGTGTATAACGGGCGGGGTGTGTATAACGAGCGGTGTGTGGATAACGGGCGGGGTGTGTATAACGGGCGGGGTGTGTATCACGAGCGGTGTGTGTATAACGGGCGGGGTGTGTATAACGGGCGGGGTGTGTACAACGTGCGGGGTGAGTATAACGGGCGAGGTTTGTATAACAAGCGGGCTGTGTATACTAGGCGGGGTGTGTATAACGAGCGGGGTTTGCATAACAGGCGGGGTGTGTATAACAGGCTAGGTGTGTATAACGAGCAGGTTGTTTATAATGGACGGGGTGTGTATTAAGGGTGGGATGTGTATAACGGGTGGGGTGTGTATAATGGGCTAGGTGTGTATAGTGGGCGGGGTGTGTATAACGGGCCGGGTGTGTATAGCGGGCGGGGTGTGTATAACGGGCGGGGTGTGTATAACAGGCGGGGTTTGTATAACGAGCGGGGTGTGTATAATGGGTGGGGTGTGTATAACGGGCGGGGTGTGTATAATGGGCGGGGTGTGTATAACGGGCGGGGTGTGTATAACGGGCGGGGTGTGTATAATCGACAGGGTGTGTATTATGGGCGGGATGTGTATAATGGGCGGGGTGTGTATAATGGGCGGGGTGTGTATTATGGACGGGGTGTGTATAATGGGCGGGGTGTGTATAATGGGCGGGGTGTGTATTATGGGTGGGGTGTGTATAATGGGCGG
The DNA here is from genome assembly GCA_030390025.1 of Squalus acanthias. Classification (NCBI taxonomy): domain Eukaryota; kingdom Metazoa; phylum Chordata; class Chondrichthyes; order Squaliformes; family Squalidae; genus Squalus; species Squalus acanthias. Next base: position 195,613,410 of record CM059427.1, on the reverse strand, counting down.
GGTGTGTATTATGGGCGGGGTGTGTATTATGGGCGGGGTGTGTATAATGGGCGGGGTGTTTATTATGGGCGGGGTGTGTACAGTGGGCGGGGTGTGTATAATGGGCGGGGTGTGTATAACGGGCTGGGTGTGTGTAACGGGCGGGGTGTGTGTAACGGGCGGGGTGTGTATTATGGCTGGGGTGTGTATAACGTGTGGGGTGTGTATAACGGGCGGGATTTGTATAAGGGTGGGGTGTGTAAAACGGGCGGGGTATGTATAACGGGCCGGGTGTGTATAACGGGCGGGGTTTGTATAAGGGATGGGGTGTGTATAACGGGCGGGGTGTGCATAATGAGTGGGGTTTGCATAACGGGCGGGGTGTGTATAACAGGTGGGGTGTTTATAACGGGCCGGGTGTATATAACGAGCGGGGTGTGTATAACGAGCGGGGTTTGCATAACGGGAGGGGTGTGTATAACAGGCGGGGTGTATATAACGGGCCGGGTGTGTATAATGAGCGGGGTGTGTATAATGGGCGGGGTGTGTATAACGAGCGGGTTGTGTATAATGGGCCGGGTGTGTATAACTGGCGGGGTGTGTATAATGGGCGGGGTGTGTATAACGAGCGGGGTGTGTATAATGGGCGGGGTGTGTATAACGGGCGGGTTGTGTATAATGGGCCGGGTGTGTATAACGGGCTGGGTGTGTATAACGAGCGGGGTGTGTATAATGGGCGGGGTGTGTATAACGGGCGGGTTGTGTATAATGGGCCGGGTGTGTATAACGGGCGGGGTGTGTACAACGAGCGGGGTGTGTATAACGAGCGGGGTGTGTAACGGGTGGGGTGTTTATAACGAGCGGGGTGTGTATAATGGGTGGGGTGTGTATAACGAGCGGTGTGTGTATAACGAGCGGGGTGTGTATAACGGGTGGGGTGTGTACAACGAGCGGGGTGTGTATAACGAGCGGGGTGTGTATATCGGGTGGAGTGTGTATAACGGACGAGGTGTGTATAACAGGCGGGGTGTGTATAACAGGGCGGGTGTGTATAACAGGCGGGGTGTGTATAACGGGCGGGGTGTGTATAATGTGCGGGCTGTGTTTAACGGGCCGGGTGTGTATAATGGGCGGGGTGTGTATAACGGCTAGGGTGTTTATAACGAGCGGTGTGTGTATAACGAGCAGGGTGTGTATAACGGGTAGGGTGTGTATAACGGGCGAGGTGTGTATAACAGGCGCGGTGTGTATAACGGGCCGGGATCTATAATGGACTTGGTGTGTATAACGGGCAGGGTGTGTATAATGTGCGGGCTGTGTATAACGGGCGGGGTGTGTATAATGGGCGGGGTGTGTATAATGGGCGGGGTGTGTATAACGGGCGGGGTGTGTATAACAGGCCGGGTGTGTATAACGGGCAGGTTGTGTATAATGGGCCGGATGTGTATAACGGGCCAAGTGTGTATTACGGGCCGGGTGTGTATAACGGGCTGGGTGTGTATAACGGGCGGGGTGTGTATAACAGGCCAGGTGTGTATAATGGGCGTTGTGTATAATGGGCAGGGTGTGTATAACCGGCGGGGTGTGTATTACGGGCGGAGTGTGTATAACGGACGGGGTGTGTATAACGTGCCAGGTGTGTATAACGTGCGGGTTGTGTATAACGGGCAGGGTGTTTATATCAGGCGGGGTGTGTATAACGTGCGGGGTGTGTATAACGGGCGGGGTTTGTATAACGGGCGAGGTGTGTATTATGGGCGGTGTATGTATAATGGGCTGGGTGTGTATAACGAACGGGGTGTGTATAACGGGCGGGGTGTGTATAACAGGCAGCGTGTGTATAACGAGCGGGGTGTGTATAACGGGCGGGGATTGTATAACGAGCGGTTTGTGTATAACGGGCGGGGTGTGTACAACGAGCGGGGTGAGTATAACCGGCGGGGTTTGTATAACAAGCGGGCTGTGTATAATGGGCGGGTTTTGTATAACGGGCGGGGTGTGTATAACAGGCGGGGTGTGTATAACGAGCGGGGATTGCATAACAGACGGGGTGTGTATAACAGGCGGGGTGTGTATAATGGGTGGGGTGTGTATAACGGGCGGTGTGTGTATAACGGTCCGGGTGTGTACAACGGGCGGGTTGTGTATTAAGGGCGGGGTGTGTATAACGGGCGGGGTGTGTATAACGGGCGGGGTGTGTATAACGGGCGGGGTGTGTACAACGGGCGGGTTGTGTATTAAGGGCGGTGTGTGTATAACGGGCGGGGTGTGTATAACGGGTGGGGTGTGTACAACGGGCGGGGTGTGTATAAAGGGCGGGATGTGTATAATGGGAGGGGTGTGTATAACGAGCGGGGTGTGTATAACGGGCGGGGTGTCTATAACCGGTGGGGTGTGTATAACGGGTGGGGTGTGTATAACAGGTGGGGTGTGTATAATGGGTGGGGTGTGTATAGTGGGTGGGGTGTGTATAACGGGCCAGGTGTGTATAACGAGCGGGTTGTGTATAATGGGCGGGGTGTGTATTACGGGTGGGTTGTTTATTAAGGGTGGGGTGTGTATAACGGGCTGTGTGTGTATAACGGGCCGGGTGTGTATAACGGGCGTGGTGTGTATAATGAGCGGGGCGTGTATAACGGGCGGGGTGTGTAGAACGAGCAGGGTGTGTATAACGGGCGGGGTTTGTATAACAAGCGGGGTGTATATAATGGGCGGGGTTTGTCTAATGGGTAGGGTTTGTATGATAGGCGGGGTGTGTATAACGAGCGGGATTTGCATAACAGGCGGGGTGTGTATAACAGGCAGGGTGTGTATAATGGGCGGGGTGTGTATAGTGGGCGGGGTGTGTGTAACGGGCCGGGTGCGTATAACAAGCGGGTTGTGTATAATGGGCGGGGTGTGTATTACGGGCGGGTTGTGTATTAAGGGTGGGGTGTGTATAACGGGCGGTGTGTGTATCACGGGCCGGGTGTGTATAACGGGCGAGTTGTGTATAATGGGCGGGATGGGTATAACGGGCGGGGTTTGTATAACGAGCGGGGTGTGTATAATGGGTGGGGTGTGTATAACGGGTGGGGTGTGTATAACGGGTGGGGTGTGTATAATGGGCAGGATGTGTATAATGGGCGGGGTGTGTATAACGAGCGGGATGTGTATGACGGGCGGGGTGTGTATAATCGGCAGGGTGTGTATTATGGACGGGGTGTGTATAATGGGTGGGGTGTGTATAATGGGCGGGGTGTGTATTATGGACGGGGTGTGTATAATGGGCGGGGTGTGTATAATGGGCGGGGTATGTATTATGGGCGGGGTGTGTATAATGGGCGGGGTGTGTATTATGGGCGGGGTGTGTATAATGGGCGGGGTGTGTATTATGGGCGGGGTGTGTATAGTGGGCGGGGTGTGTATAGTGGGCGGGGTGTGTATAATGGGCGGGGTGTGTATAACGGGCCGGGTGTGTGTAACGGGCGGGGTGTGTATTATGGCCGGGGTGTGTATAACGGGTGGGGTGTGTATAACGGGCGGGATTTGTATAAGGGTGGGATGTGTATAACGGGCGGGGTTTCTATAACGGGCCGGGTATGTATAACGGGCGGGGTTTGTATAAGGGTGGGGTGTGTATAACAGGCGGGGTGTGTATAACGGGCCGGGTGTGTATAACGAGCGGGGTGTGTATAATGGGCGGGGTGTGTATAACAGGCGGGGTGTGTATAACGGGCTGGGTGTGTATAACGAGCGGGGTGTGTATAATGGGTGGGGTGTGTATAACGGGCGGGTTGTGTATAATGGGCCGGGTGTGTATAACGGGCGGGGTGTGTACAATGAGCGGGGTGTGTATAACGGGCGGGGTGTGTACAATGAGCGGGGTGTGTATAACGAGCGGGGTGTGTAACGGGTGGGGTGTTTATAACGAGCGGGGTGTGTATAACGGGTGGGGTGTGTATAATGAGCGGTGTGTGTATAACTAGCGGGGTGTGTATATTGGCTAGGGTGTTTATAACGAGCGGTGTGTGTATAACGAGCGGAGTGTGTATAACTGGTGGGGTGTGTATAACGGGCGAGGTGTGTATAACAGGCTGGGTGTGTATAACGGGCCGGGTGTGTATAACGGGCCGGGTGTGTATAATGGGCGGGGTGTGTATAACGGGCGGGGTGTGTATAATGTGCGGGCTGTGTATAACGGGCTGGGTGTGTATAATGGGCGGGGTGGGTATAACGGCTAAGGTGTTTATAACGAGCGGGGTGTTTATAACGAGCGGGGTGTGTATAAAGGGTGGGGTGTTTATAACGGGTGGTGTGTGTATAATGGGCGGGGTGTGTATAACGGGCCATGTGTGTATAATGGGCCGTGTGTATAATTGGCAGGGTGTGTATAACTGGCGGGGTGTGTATAATTGGCAGTGTGTATAATGGGCAGTGTGGGTATATCGGGCGTGGTGTGTATAACGGGCAGGTTGTGTATATCGCGCGGGGTGTGTATTATGGTCGGAATGTGTATAATGGGCGGGGTGTGTATAATGGGCGGGGTGTGTATAACGGGCGGGTTGTGTATAACAGGCCGGGTGTGTATAACGGGCAGGTTGTGTATAATGGGCAGGATGTGTATAACGGGCCAGGTGTGTATTACGGGCCGGGTGTGTATAACGGGCGGGGTGTGTATAACGGGCAGGGTGTGTATAACGGGCCAGGTGCGTATAACGGGCGTTGTGTATAATGGGCAGGGTGTGTCTAACCGGCGGGGTGTGTATTACGGGTGGGGTGTGTATTATGGGCGGAGTGTGTATAACGGACGGGGTGTGTATAACGGGCGGGGTGTGTATAACGGGCCAGGTGTGTATAACGGGCGTTGTGTATAATGGGCAGGGCGTGTATAACCGGCGGGGTGTGTATTACTGGCGGGGTGTGTATTATGGGCGGAGTGTGTATAATGGACGGGGTGTGTATAACGGGCCAGGTGTGTATAACGGGCGGTGTGTGTATAATGGGCCGAGTGTGTATAACGGGCGGGGTGTGTACAATGAGCGGGGTGTGTATAACGAGCGGGGTGTGTAACGGGTGGGGTGTTTATAACGAGCGGGGTGTGTATAACGGGTGGGGTGTGTATAACGAGCGGTGTGTGTATAACGAGCGGGGTGTGTATAACGGGTGAGGTGTGTACAACGAGCGGGGTGTGTATAACGAGCGGGGTGTGTATAACGGGTGGGGTGTGTATAACGGACGAGGTGTGTATAACAGGCGGGGTGTGTATAACGGGGCGGTGTGTGTATAACGAGCGGGGTGTGTATAACGGGTGGGGTGTGTACAACGAGCGTGGTGTGTATAACGAGCGGGGTGTGTATAACGGGTGGGGTGTGTATAACGGGCGAGGTGTGTATAACAGGCGGGGTGTGTATAACGGGCGGGGTGTGTATAATGTGCGGGCTGTGTTTAACGGGCCGGGTGTGTATAATGGGCGGGGAGTGTATAACGGCTAGGGTGTTTATAACGAGCGGTGTGTGTATAACAGTCGAGGTGTGTATAACAGGCTGGGTGTGTATAACGGGCCGGGTGTGTATAATGGGCGGGGTGTGTATAACAGGCGGGGTGTGTATAACGGGGCGGTGTGTGTATAACGAGCGGGGTGTGTATAACGGGTGGGGTGTGTACAACGAGCGTGGTGTGTATAACGAGCGGGGTGTGTATAACGGGTGGGGTGTGTATAACGGACGAGGTGTGTATAACAGGCGGGGTGTGTATAACGGGGCGGTGTGTGTATAACGAGCGGGGTGTGTATAACGGGTGGGGTGTGTACAACGAGCGTGGTGTGTATAACGAGCGGGGTGTGTATAACGGGTGGGGTGTGTATAACGGGCGAGGTGTGTATAACAGGCGGGGTGTGTATAACGGGCGGGGTGTGTATAATGTGCGGGCTGTGTTTAACGGGCCGGGTGTGTATAATGGGCGGGGAGTGTATAACGGCTAGGGTGTTTATAACGAGCGGTGTGTGTATAACAGTCGAGGTGTGTATAACAGGCTGGGTGTGTATAACGGGCCGGGTGTGTATAATGTGCGGGGTGTGTATTACAGGCGGGTTGTTTATTAAGTGTGGGGTGTGTATAACGGGCGGTGTGTGTATAACGGGCCGGGTGTGTATAACGGGCGGGGTGTGTATATCGTTTGGGGTGTGTATAACGAGCGGGGTGTGTTTAACGGGCAGGGTGTGTATAATGAGCGGGGCATGTATAACGGGCGGGGTTTGTATAACGAGCGGGGTGTGTATAACGAGCGGGGTGTGTATAATGGGCGGGGTGTGTATTACGGGCGGGTTGTTTATTAAGGGTGGGGTGTGTATAACGGGCGGTGTGTGTATAACGGGCCGGGTGTGTATAACGGGCGGGGTGTGTATATCGTGTGGGGTGTGTATGACGAGCGGGGTGTGTTTAACGGGCAGGGTGTGTATAATGAGCGGGGCGTGTATAACGGGCGGGGTTTGTATAACGAGCGGGGTGTGTATAACAGGCGGGGTGTGTATAACGGGCGGGGTTTGTATAACATGCGGGGTGTGTATAATGGGCGGGGTTTGTCTAATGGGTAGGGTTTGTATAATAGGCGGGGTGTTAATAACGAGCGGGGTTTGCATAACAGGCGGGGTGTGTATAACAGGCAGGGTGTGTATAATGGGCGGGGTGTGTATAGTGGGCGGGGTGTGTATAACGGGCCGGGTGTGTATAACGAGCGGGTTGTGTATAATGGGCGGGGTGTGTATTACGGGCGGGTTGTGTATTAAGGGTGGGGTGCGTATAATGTGCGGTGTGTGTATAACGGGCTGGGTGTGTATAACGAGCGGGGTGCGTATAATGGGCGGGGTGTGTATAACGGGATGGGTGTGTATAACGGACCGGGTGTGTATAACAGGCGGGGTATGTATAATGGGCGGGGTGTGTACAACGGGCCGGGTGTGTATATCGGGCGGGGTGTGTATAACGGGCCGGGTGTGTATAACGGGTGGGGTGTGTACAACGAGCGGGGTGTGTATAATAAGCGGGGTGTGTATAATGCACAGGGTGTGTATAACGGGCCGGGTGTGTATAACAGGCAGGGTGTGTATAATGGGCGCTGTGTATAATGGGCAGGGTGTGTATAACGGGCGTTGTGTATAATGGGTCGGGTGTGTATAATGGCGTTGTGTATAATGGGCGGAGTGTGTATAATGAGCGGGGTGTGCATAATGGGCCGGGTGTGTATAATGGCGTTGTGTATAATGGGCGGGTTGTGTATAACGGGCGGGGTGTGTATAATGGGCGGGGTGTGTATAACGGGCCGGGTGTGTATAACGGGCGTTGTGTATAACGGGCGGGGTTTGTATAACGGGTGGTGTGTGTATAACGGGCGGGGTTTATAACGGGCCGTGTGTATAATGGGCGGAGTGTGTATAACGGGCGAGGTGGGTATAATGGGCGGGGTGTGTATAACGGGCGGGGTTTGTATAACGAGCGGTGAGTGTATAACGGGCTGGGTGTGTATAACGGGCGGGGTGTGTATAACGGGCGGGGTGTGTATAACGGGCGGGGTTTGTATCACGAGCGGGGTGTGTATAACGGGCGGGGTGTGTATAACGGGCAGGGTGTGTATAACGGGCCAGGTGTGTATAACGGGCGTTGTGTATAATGGGCAGGGTGTGTCTAACCGGCGGGGTGTGTATTACGGGCGGGGTGTGTATTATGGGCGGAGTGTGTATAACGGACGGGGTGTGTATAACGGGCGGGGTGTGTATAACGGGCCAGGTGTGTATAACGGGCGTTGTGTATAATGGGCAGGGCGTGTATAACCGGCGGGGTGTGTATTACTGGCGGGGTGTGTATTATGGGCGGAGTGTGTATAATGGACGGGGTGTGTATAACGGGCCAGGTGTGTATAACGGGCGGTGTGTGTATAATGGGCCGAGTGTGTATAACGGGCGGGGTGTGTACAATGAGCGGGGTGTGTATAACGAGCGGGGTGTGTAACGGGTGGGGTGTTTATAACGAGCGGGGTGTGTATAACGGGTGGGGTGTGTATAACGAGCGGTGTGTGTATAATAAGCGGGGTGTGTATAATGGACAGGGTGTGTATAACGGGCCGGGTGTGTATAACGGGCGTTGTGTATAACGGGCGGGGTTTGTATAACGGGTGGTGTGTGTATAACGGGCGGGGTTTATAACGGGCCGTGTGTATAATGGGCGGAGTGTGTATAACGGGCGAGGTGGGTATAATGGGCGGGGTGTGTATAACGGGCGGGGTTTGTATAACGAGCGGTGAGTGTATAACGGGCTGGGTGTGTATAACGGGCGGGGTGTGTATAACGGGCGGGGTGTGTATAACGGGCGGGGTTTGTATCACGAGCGGGGTGTGTATAACGAGCGGGGTGTGTATAACGGGCTGGGTGTATAACGGGCGGGGGGTGTATAACGAGCGGGGTGTCTATAACGGGCTGGGTGTATAACGAGCGGGGTGTGTATAACGGGCTGGGTGTACAACAGGCGGGGATGTGTATTATGGGCGTGTTGTGTATAATGGGTGGGATGTGTTTAACGGGCGGGGTGTGTCTAACGGGCAGGGTGTGTATTATAGGCAGGGTGTGTATAATGGGCGGGGTGTGTATAACGGGATGGGTGTGTATAACAGGATGGGTGTGTATAACAGGCGGGGTGTGTATAATGGGCGGGGTGTGTATAATGGGCGGGGTGTGTATAACGGGCGGGTTGTGTATAACAGGCCGGGTGTGTATAACGGGCAGGTTGTGTATAATGGGCAGGATGTGTATAACGGGCCAGGTGTGTATTACGGGCCGGGTGTGTATAACGGGCGGGGTGTGTATAACGGGCAGGGTGTGTATAACGGGCCAGGTGTGTATAACGGGCGTTGTGTATAATGGGCAGGGTGTGTCTAACCGGCGGGGTGTGTATTACGGGCGGGGTGTGTATTATGGGCGGGGTGTGTATTATGGGCGGAGTGTGTATAATGGACGGGGTGTGTATAACGGGCCAGGTGTGTATAACGGGCGGTGTGTGTATAATGGGCAGGGCGTGTATAACGGGCGGGGTGTGTACAATGAGCGGGGTGTGTATAACGAGCGGGGTGTGTAACGGGTGGGGTGTTTATAACGAGCGGGGTGTGTATAACGGGTGGGGTGTGTATAACGAGCGGTGTGTGTATAACGAGCGGGGTGTGTATAACGGGTGAGGTGTGTACAACGAGCGGGGTGTGTATAACGAGCGGGGTGTGTATAACGGGTGGGGTGTGTATAACGGACGAGGTGTGTATAACAGGCGGGGTGTGTATAACGGGGCGGTGTGTGTATAACGAGCGGGGTGTGTATAACGGGTGGGGTGTGTACAACGAGCGTGGTGTGTATAACGAGCGGGGTGTGTATAACGGGTGGGGTGTGTATAACGGGCGAGGTGTGTATAACAGGCGGGGTGTGTATAACGGGCGGGGTGTGTATAATGTGCGGGCTGTGTTTAACGGGCCGGGGTGTGTATAATGGGCGGGGAGTGTATAACGGCTAGGGTGTTTATAACGAGCGGTGTGTGTATAACAGTCGAGGTGTGTATAACAGGCTGGGTGTGTATAACGGGCCGGGTGTGTATAATGGGCGGGGTGTGTAGAACGGGCGGGGTGTGTATAATGTGCGGGGTGTGTATTACAGGCGGGTTGTTTATTAAGTGTGGGGTGTGTATAACGGGCGGTGTGTGTATAACGGGCCGGGTGTGTATAACGGGCGGGGTGTGTATATCGTTTGGGGTGTGTATAACGAGCGGGGTGTGTTTAACGGGCAGGGTGTGTATAATGAGCGGGGCATGTATAACGGGCGGGGTTTGTATAACGAGCGGGGTGTGTATAACGAGCGGGGTGTGTATAATGGGCGGGGTGTGTATTACGGGCGGGTTGTTTATTAAGGGTGGGGTGTGTATAACGGGCGGTGTGTGTATAACGGGCCGGGTGTGTATAACGGGCGGGGTGTGTATATCGTGTGGGGTGTGTATGACGAGCGGGGTGTGTTTAACGGGCAGGGTGTGTATAATGAGCGGGGCGTGTATAACGGGCGGGGTTTGTATAACGAGCGGGGTGTGTATAACAGGCGGGGTGTGTAGAACGAGCGGGGTGTGTATAACGGGCGGGGTTTGTATAACATGCGGGGTGTGTATAATGGGCGGGGTTTGTCTAATGGGTAGGGTTTGTATAATAGGCGGGGTGTTAATAACGAGCGGGGTTTGCATAACAGGCGGGGTGTGTATAACAGGCAGGGTGTGTATAATGGGCGGGGTGTGTATAGTGGGCGGGGTGTGTATAACGGGCCGGGTGTGTATAACGAGCGGGTTGTGTATAATGGGCGGGGTGTGTATTACGGGCGGGTTGTGTATTAAGGGTGGGGTGCGTATAATGTGCGGTGTGTGTATAACGGGCCGGGTGTGTATAACGGGCGGGGTGCGTATAATGGGCGGGGTGTGTATAACGGGATGGGTGTGTATAACGGACCGGGTGTGTATAACAGGCGGGGTATGTATAATGGGCGGGGTGTGTACAACGGGCCGGGTGTGTATATCGGGCGGGGTGTGTATAACGGGCCGGGTGTGTATAACGGGTGGGGTGTGTACAACGAGCGGGGTGTGTATAATAAGCGGGGTGTGTACAATGGACAGGGTGTGTATAACGGGCCAGGTGTGTATAACAGGCAGGGTGTGTATAATGGGCGCTGTGTATAATGGGCAGGGTGTGTATAACGGGCGTTGTGTATAATGGGTCGGGTGTGTATAATGGCGTTGTGTATAATGGGCGGGGTGTGTATAACGGGCGGGGTGTGTATAATGGGCCGGGTGTGTATAATGGGCCGGGTGTGTATAATGGCGTTGTGTATAATGGGCGGGGTGTGTATAACGGGCGGGGTGTGTATAATGGGCGGGGTGTGTATAACGGGCCGGGTGTGTATAACGGGCGTTGTGTATAACGGGCGGGGTTTGTATAACGGGTGGTGTGTGTATAACGGGCGGGGTTTATAACGGGCCGTGTGTATAATGGGCGGAGTGTGTATAACGGGCGAGGTGGGTATAATGGGCGGGGTGTGTATAACGGGCGGGGTTTGTATAACGAGCGGTGAGTGTATAACGGGCTGGGTGTGTATAACGGGCGGGGTGTGTATAACGGGCGGGGTGTGTATAACGGGCGGGGTTTGTATCACGAGCGGGGTGTGTATAACGAGCGGGGTGTGTATAACGGGCTGGGTGTATAACGGGCGGGGGGTGTATAACGAGCGGGGTGTCTATAACGGGCTGGGTGTATAACGAGCGGGGTGTGTATAACGGGCTGGGTGTACAACAGGCGGGGATGTGTATTATGGGCGTGTTGTGTATAATGGGTGGGATGTGTTTAACGGGCGGGGTGTGTCTAACGGGCAGGGTGTGTATTATAGGCAGGGTGTGTATAATGGGCGGGGTGTGTATAACGGGATGGGTGTGTATAACAGGATGGGTGTGTATAACAGGCGGGGTGTGTATAATGGGCGGGGTGTGTTTAATGGGATGGGTGTGTATAACGGGATGGGTGTGTATAACAGGCGGGGTATGTATAATGGGCGGGGTGTGTATAATGGGCCGGGTGTGTATAACGAGCGGGGTGTGTATAATGGGCGGGGTGTGTATAGTGGGCGGGGTGTGTATAACGGGCTGGGTGTGTATAACAAGCGGGTTGTGTATAATGGGCGGGGTGTGTATTACGGTTGGGTTGTATATTAAGGGTGGGGTGTGTATAACGGGCGAGTTGTGTATAATGGGCGGGATGGGTATAACGGGCGGGGTTTGTATAACGAGCGGGGTGTGTATAATGGGTGGGGTGTGTATAACGGGTGGGGTGTGTATAACGGGTGGGGTGTGTATAATGGGCAGGATGTGTATAACGGGCGGGGTGTGTATAACGAGCGGGATGTGTATGACGGGCGGGGTGTGTATAATTGGCAGGGTGTGTATTATGGACGGGGTGTGTATAATGGGCGGGGTGTGTATAATGGGCGGGGTGTGTATTATGGACGGGGTGTGTATAATGGGCGGGGTGTGTATAATGGGCGGGGTGTGTATAATGGGCGGGGTATGTATTATGGGCGGGGTGTGTATAATGGGCGGGGTGTGTATTATGGGCGGGGTGTGTATAATGGGCGGGGTGTGTATTATGGGCGGGGTGTGTATAGTGGGCGGGGTGTGTATAGTGGGCAGGGTGTGTATAATGGGCGGGGTGTGTATAACGGGCCGGGTGTGTGTAACGGGCGGGGTGTGCATAACGGGCGGGGTGTGTATTATGGCCGGGGTGTGTATAACGGGTGGGGTGTGTATAACGGGTGGGATGTGTACAACGGGCGGGGTTTCTATAACGGGCCGGGTATGTATAACGGGCGGGGTTTGTATAAGGGTGGGGTGTGTATAACAGGCGGGGTGTGTATAACGGGCCGGGTGTGTATAACGAGCGGGGTGTGTATAATGGGCGGGGTGTGTATAACAGGCGGGGTGTGTATAACAGGCTGGGTGTGTATAACGAGCGGGGTGTGTATAATGGGTGGGGTGTGTATAACGGGCGGGTTGTGTATAATGGGCCGGGTGTGTATAACGGGCGGGGTGTGTACAATGAGCGGGGTGTTTATAACGGGCGGGGTGTGTACAATGAGCGGGGTGTGTATAACGAGCGGGGTGTGTAACGGGTGGGGTGTTTATAACGAGCGGGGTGTGTATAACGGGTGGGGTGTGTATAATGAGCGGTGTGTGTATAACTAGCGGGGTGTGTATAATGGCTAGGGTGTTTATAACGAGCGGTGTGTGTATAACGAGCGGAGTGTGTATAACTGGTGGGGTGTGTATAACGGGCGAGGTGTGTATAACAGGCTGGGTGTGTATAACGGGCCGGGTGTGTATAACGGGCCGGGTGTGTATAATGGGCGGGGTGTGTATAACGGGCGGGGTGTGTATAATGTGCGGGCTGTGTATAACGGGCTGGGTGTGTATAATGGGCGGGGTGGGTATAACGGCTAAGGTGTTTATAACGAGCGGGGTGTTTATAACGAGCGGGGTGTGTATAAAGGGTGGGGTGTTTATAACGGGTGGTGTGTGTATAATGGGCGGGGTGTGTATAACGGGCCATGTGTGTATAACGGGCCGTATGTATAATTGGCAGGGTGTGTATAACTGGCGGGGTGTGTATAATTGGCAGTGTGTATAATGGGCAGCGTGGGTATATCGGGCGTGGTGTGTATAACGGGCAGGTTGTGTATATCGGGCGGGGTGTGTATTATGGTCGGAATGTGTATAATGGGCGGGGTGTGTATAATGGGCGGGGTGTGTATAACGGGCGGGTTGTGTATAACAGGCCGGGTGTGTATAACGGGCAGGTTGTGTATAATGGGCAGGATGTGTATAACGGGCCAGGTGTGTATTACGGGCCGGGTGTGTATAACGGGCGGGGTGTGTATAACGGGCAGGGTGTGTATAACGGGCCAGGTGTGTATAACGGGCGTTGTGTATAATGGGCAGGGTGTGTCTAACCGGCGGGGTTTGTATTACGGGCGGGGTGTGTATTATGGGCGGAGTGTGTATAACGGACGGGGTGTTTATAACGGGCGGGGTGTGTATAACGGGCCAGGTGTGTATAACGGGCGTTGTGTATAATGGGCAGGGCGTGTATAACCGGCGGGGTGTGTATTACTGGCGGGGTGTGTATTATGGGCGGAGTGTGTATAATGGACGGGGTGTGTATAACGGGCCAGGTGTGTATAACGGGCGTTGTGTATAATGGGCAGGGTGTGTCTAACCGGCGGGGTTTGTATTACGGGCGGGGTGTGTATAATGGGCCGAGTGTGTATAACGGGCGGGGTGTGTACAATGAGCGGGGTGTGTATAACGAGCGGGGTGTGTAATGGGTGGGGTGTTTATAACGAGCGGGGTGTGTATAACGGGTGGGGTGTGTATAACGAGCGGTGTGTGTATAATGAGCGGGGTGTGTATAACGGGTGGGGTGTGTACAACGAGCGGGGTGTGTATAACGAGCGGGGTGTGTATAACGGGTGGGGTGTGTATAACGGACGAGGTGTGTATAACAGGCGGGGTGTGTATAACGGGGCGGTGTGTGTATAACGAGCGGGGTGTGTATAACGGGTGGGGTGTGTACAACGAGCGTGGTGTGTATAACGAGCGGGGTGTGTATAACGGGTGGGGTGTGTATAACGGGCGGGGTGTGTATAACAGGCGGGGTGTGTATAACGGGCGGGGTGTGTATAATGTGCGGGCTGTGTTTAACGGGCCGGGTGTGTATAATGGGCGGGGAGTGTATAACGGCTAGGGTGTTTATAACGAGCGGTGTGTGTATAACAGTCGAGGTGTGTATAACAGGCTGGGTGTGTATAACGGGCCGGGTGTGTATAATGGGCGGGGTGTGTATAACGGGCGGGGTGTGTATAATGTGCGGGGTGTGTATTACAGGCGGGTTGTTTATTAAGTGTGGGGTGTGTATAACGGGCGGTGTGTGTATAACGGGCCGGGTGTGTATAACGGGCGGTGTGTGTATATCGTTTGGGGTGTGTATAACGAGCGGGGTGTGTTTAACGGGCAGGGTGTGTATAATGAGCGGGGCATGTATAACGGGCGGGGTTTGTATAACGAGCGGGGTGTGTATAACGAGCGGGGTGTGTATAATGGGCGGGGTGTGTATTACGGGCGGGTTGTTTATTAAGGGTGGGGTGTGTATAACGGGCGGTGTGTGTATAACGGGCCGGGTGTGTATAACGGGCGGGGTGTGTATATCGTGTGGGGTGTGTATAACGAGCGGGGTGTGTTTAACGGGCAGGGTGTGTATAATGAGCGGGGCGTGTATAACGGGCGGGGTTTGTATAACGAGCGGGGTGTGTATAACAGGCGGGGTGTGTAGAACGAGCGGGGTGTGTATAACGGGCGGGGTTTGTATAACATGCGGGGTGTGTATAATGGGCGGGGTTTGTCTAATGGGTAGGGTTTGTATAATAGGCGGGGTGTTAATAACGAGCGGGGTTTGCATAACAGGCGGGGTGTGTATAACAGGCAGGGTGTGTATAATGGGCGGGGTGTGTATAGTGGGCGGAGTGTGTATAACGGGCCGGGTGTGTATAACGAGCGGGTTGTGTATAATGGGCGGGGTGTGTATTACGGGCGGGTTGTGTATTAAGGGTGGGGTGCGTATAATGTGCGGTGTGTGTATAACGAGCCGGGTGTGTATAACGAGCGGGGTGCGTATAATGGGATGGGTGTGTATAACGGACCGGGTGTGTATAACAGGCGGGGTATGTATAATGGGCGGGGTGTGTACAACGGGCCGGGTGTGTATATCGGGCGGGGTGTGTATAACGGGCCGGGTGTGTATAACGGGTGGGGTGTGTACAACGAGCGGAGTGTGTATAATGAGCGGGGTGTGTATAACGGACAGGGTGTGTATAACGGGCCGGGTGTGTATAACAGGCAGGGTGTGTATAATGGGCGCTGTGTATAATGGGCAGGGTGTGTATAACGGGCGTTGTGTATAATGGGTCGGGTGTGTATAATGGCGTTGTGTATAATGGGCGGGGAGTGTATAACGGGCGGAGTGTGTATAATGAGCGGGGTGTGTATAATGGGCCGGGTGTGTATAATGGCGTTGTGTATAATGGGTGGGGTGTGTATAACGGGCAGGGTGTGTATAATGGGCGGGGTGTGTATAACGGGCCGGGTGTGTATAACGGGCGTTGTGTATAACGGGCGGGGTTTATAACGGGCCGTGTGTATAATGGGCGGAGTGTGTATAACGGGCGAGGTGGGTATAATGGGCGGGGTGTGTATAACGGGCGGGGTTTGTATAACGAGCGGTGAGTGTATAACGGGCTGGGTGTGTATAACGGGCGGGGTGTGTATAACGGGCGGGGTGTGTATAACGGGCGGGGTTTGTATCACGAGCGGGGTGTGTATAACGAGCGGGGTGTGTATAACGGGCTGGGTGTATAACGGGCGGGGGGTGTATAACGAGCGGGGTGTCTATAACGGGCTGGGTGTATAACGAGCGGGGTGTGTATAACGGGCTGGGTGTACAACAGGCGGGGATGTGTATTATGGGCATGTTGTGTATAATGGGTGGGATGTGTTTAACGGGCGGGGTGTGTCTAACGGGCAGGGTGTGTATTATAAGCGGGTTGTGTATAACGGGTGGGATGTGTATAATGGGCAGGGTGTGTATAATGGGCGGGGTGTGTATTATGGGCGGGGTGTGTATAACGGGCGGGGTGTGTATAATGGGCGGGGTGTGTATAATGGGCGGGGTGTGTATAATGGGCGGGGTGTGTATTATGGGCGGGGTGTGTATAACGGGCGGGGTGTGTATAATGGGCGGGGTGTGTATAATGGGCGGGGTGTGTATAATGGGCCGGGTGTGTATAACGGGCGGGGTGTGTATAACGGGCGGGTTGCGTATTAATGGCGGGGTGTGTATAAAGGGTGGGGTGTGTATAATTGGCGGGGTGTGTATAACGGGCCGGGTGTGTATAACGGGCGGGGTGTGTATTACGGGCCGGGTGTGTATAACGGGCGGGTTGTGTATTAATGGCGGGGTGTGTATAACGGGCGTAGTGTGTATAACCGGCGGTGTGTGTATAACGGGCGGGGTGTGTATAATGGGTGGGATGTGTATAACAGGCAGGTTGTGTATAACGGGCGGTGTGTGTATAATTGGCGGTGTGTATAACGGGCGGGGTGTGTATAACGGGCGGGGTGTGTATAATGGGCGGGGTGTGTATAACGGGTGGGATGTGTATAATGGGCAGGGTGTGTATAAGGGGCGGGCTGTTTATAATGGGCGGGGTGTGTACAACGAGCGGGGTGTGTAACGGGTGGGGTGTGTATAATGGGTGGGGTTTTTATAACGAGCGGCGTGAGTATAACGAGCGGGGTGTGTATAACGGGCGGGGTGTGTATAACGGGCGGGGTGTGTATAACGGGCGGGGTGTGTATAATGGGCAGGATGTGTATAACGGGCCGGGTGTGTATCACGGACGGGATGTGTATAACGGGCCGTGTGAGCATAACGGGCGTTGTGTATAACGGGCGGGGTGGGCATAACGGGCCGGGTGTGTATAACGGGTGGTGTGTGTATAACGGGCGGGGTCTGTATAACGAGCAGGGTTTATAACGGGCAGTGTGTATAACGGGCGAGGTTGGTATAACGAGCCGGGTGTGTATAACAGGCCGGATGTGTATAATGGGCGGGGTGTGTATATATGTCAGGGTGTGTATAACGAGCGGGGTGTGTATAATGGGCGGGGTTTGTATAACGAGCGGTGTGTGTATAACGAGCGGGGTGTGTATAACGGGCTGGGTTTATAACGGGCGGGGTGTGTATTATGGGCGGATTGTGCATAATAGGTGGCATGTGTTTAATGGGCGGGGTGTGTATAACGGGTGGGGTGTGTATTATAGGCGGGTAGTGTATAACGGGTGGGATGTGTATAACGGGCGGGGTGTTTATAATGGGTGGGGTGTGTATAATGGATTGGGTGTGTATAACGGTCCGGTTGTATAACGGGCCGGGTGTGTATAATGGGTGGGATGTGTTTAACGGGCGGGGTGTGTCTAACGGGCAGCGTGTGTATTATAGGCGGGTTGTGTATAACGGGTGGGATGTGTATAATGGGCGGCGTGTGTATAACGGGCAGGGTGTGTATAACGGGCAGGGTGTGTATTATGGGCGAGGTGCGTATAACGGGTGGGATGTGTATAACAGGCGGCGTGTGTTTAACGGGCGGCGTGTGATTAACGGGCAGGGTGTGTATTATGGGCAGGGTGTGTATAACGGGCGCTGTGTATAACGGGCAGGGTGTGTATAACGGGCATTGTGTATAACGGGCAGGGTGTGTATAACGGGCAGGGTGTGTATAACGGGTGGGATGTGTATAACGGGCAGGGTGTGTATTATGGGCAGGGTGTGTATAACAGGCAGGGTGTGTATAACGGGCAGGGTGTGTATTATGGGTGGGGTGTGTATAACGGGCGGGGTGTGTATTATGGGCGGGGTGTGTATAACGGGCGGGGTGTGTATAACGGGTGGGGTGTGTATAACGGGCGTGGTGTGTATTATGGGCGGGGTGTGTATAACGGGCAGGGTGTGTATTACGGGCGGGGTGTGTATTATGGGCAGGGTGTGTATTACGGGCGGGGTGTGTATAACGGGTCGGTTGTGTATAATGGGTCGGGTGTGTATAACGGGCGTGGTGTATAACAGGAGTGTATTACGGGCGGGGTGTTTTTCGGGCGGGATGTGTATAACGGGTGGGGTGTGTGTAATGGGCGGGGTGTATTACGGGCGGGATGTGTATAACAGGCGGGGTGTGTATAACGGGCGGGGTGTATAACGGGCAGGGTGTGTATAATGGGTGGGATGTGTATAACGGGCGGGATGTGTATAACGGGCGGGGTGTATTACGGGCGGGATGTGTATAACGGGCTGGGTGTGTATTACGGGCGGGGTATGTATAACGGGCGGGATGTGTATAACGGGCGGGGTGTATTACGGGCGGGATGTGTATAATGGGTGGGGTGTGTATAACGAGCGGGGTGTGTATAACGGGCCGGGTGTGTATATCGGGCAGGGTGTGTACAATGAGCGGGGTGTGTATAACGAGCGGGGTGTGTAACGGGTGAGGTGTGTATAACTAGCGGGGTGTGTATTACAGGTAGGGTGTTTATGATGAGCGGGGTGTGTATAACAAGCGGGGTATGTATAATGAGCGGGGTGTGTATAACGGGTGGGGTGTCTATAACGGGCCGGGTGTGTATAACGGACAGGGTGTGTATAACGGGCGTTGTGTATAATGGGCCGGGTGTGTATAATGGCGTTGTGCATAACGGGCGGGAAGTGTATAACGGGCGGAGTGTGTATAATGAGCGGGGTGTGTATAACGGGCGGGGTGTGTATAACGGGCGGGGTGTGTGTAACGGGCCGGGTGTGTATAATGGGCGTTGTGTATAACGGGCGGTGTGTTTATAATGGGCCGGGTGTGTATAACAGGTGGTGTGTGTATATCAGGCGGGGTGTGTATAATGGGCTGGGTTTGTATAACGAGCGGGGTGTGTATAACGGATGGGAAGTGTATAATGAGCGGGGTGTATATAAAAAGCTGGGTGTCTATAACGGGCCGGGTGTTTATAACGGGCCGGATGTGTATAATGGGCTGGGTTTGTATAACGAGCGGGGTGTGTATAACGGGCTGGATGTGTATAACAGGCCGGGTGTGTATAACGGGTGGGGTGTGTATAACGGGCGGCGTGTATAACAGGGGTGTATAACGGGCTGGGTGTGTATAATGGGCAGGGTGAGTATAACGGGCGGGTGTATAACGGGCCGGGTGTGTATAACGGGTGGGGTGTGTATAACGGGCGTGGTGTATAACAGGTGTGTATTACGGGCGGGGTGTATTACGGGCGGGGTGTATTACAGGCGGGGTGTATTATGGGTGGGGTGTATTACGGGCGGGGTGTATTATGGGCAGGGTGTATTACGGGCGGGGTGTGTATAACGGGCGGGGTGTATAACGGGCGGGATGTGTATAACGGGCGGGTCGTGTATAACGGGCCAGGTGTGTATAATGGGCGGGGTGTATTATGGGCGGGATGTGTTTAACGGGCGAGATGTGTATAACGGGCGGGGTGTGTATAACGGGCCGGGTGTGTATAATGGGCGGGATATGTATAACGGGCGGGTGTGTATAACGGGCGGGATGTATTAAGGGCCGGGTGTTTATAACGGGCCGGGTGTGTATAACGGGCCGGGTATGTATAACGGGCGTGGTGTATAACAGGTGTGTATTACGGGCGGGGTGTGTATAACGGGCGGGGTGTGTATAACGGTCGGGATGTGTATTACGGGCGGGATGTGTATAATGGGCCAGGTGTGTATAACGGGCGGGGTGTGTATAACGGGTGGGATGTGTATAACGGGCAGGGTGTGTATAACGGGCCGGGTGTGTATAACGGGCAGGGTGTGTATAACGGTCGGGATGTGTATTACGGGCGGGATGTGTATAATGGGCCGGGTGTGTATAACGGGCGGGGTGTGTATAACGGGTGGGATGTGTATAACGGGCAGGGTGTGTATAACGGGCCGGGTGTGTATAACGGGCAGGGTGTGTATAACGGGCGGGTGTATAACGGGCCGGGTGTGTAAAACGGGCCAGGTGTGTATAACGGGCGTGGTGTATAACAGGTGTGTATTACGGGCGGGGTGTATCACGGGCGGGGTGTTTTACAGGCGGGGTGTATTATGGGCGGGATGTGTATAACGGGCGGGGTGTGTATAACGGGCGGGATGTGTATAACGGGCGGGATGTGTATAACGGGCGGGGTGTATTACGGGCGGGGTGTGTATAATGGGCGGGGTGTGTATAACGGGCGGGATGTGTATAACGGGCGGGGTGTATTACGGGCGGGGTGTGTATAACGGGCGGGGTGTGTATAACGGGCGGGGTGTATAACGGGCGGGGTGTATAACGAGCGGGGTGTATTACGGGCGGGATGTGTATAACGGGCGGGGTGTGTATAACAGGGGTGAATTACGGGCTGGGTGTATAACAGGGGTGTATTACGGGCGGGTGTATAACGGGCGGGGTGTGTATTACGGGCAGGGTGTGTATTACGGGCGGGGTGTATTACGGGCGGGGTGTGTATTACGGGCGGGGTGTGTAATACGGGCGGGGTGTGTATTACGGGCGGGGTGTATTACGGGCAGGGTGTGTATTACGGGCGGGGTGTATTACAGGAGGGGTGTGTATTACGGGCGGGGTGTGTATAACGGGTCGGGTGTGTATAATTGGTCGGGTGTGTATAACGGGCGGGGTGTGTATAACGGGCGTGGTGTATAATGGTCGGGGTGTATTACGGGCGGGATGTGTATAACGGGCGGGGTGTGTATAACGGGCGGGGTGTATAATGGGCGGGGTGTGTATAACGGGCGGGGTGTATAATGGGCGGGGTGTGTATAACGGGCGGGATGTGTGTAACGGGCGGGATGTGTATAACGGGCGGGGTGTGTATAACGGGCGTGGTGTATAACTGGTGTTTATTACGGGCGGGGTATATTACGGGCGGGGTGTATTACAGGCGGCGTGTATTATGAGCGGGGTGTATTACGGGCGGGGTGTATTACGGGCGGGGTGTATTACGGGCGGGGTGTATTACGGGCGGGGTGTATTACGGGCGGGATGTGTAAAACAGGCGGGGTGTGTATAACGGTCGGGGTGTATAACGGGCGGGGTGTGTATAACGGGCGGGGTGTATTACGGGCGGGATGTGTAAAACAGGCGGGGTGTGTATAACGGTCGGGGTGTATAACGGGCGGGGTGTATATAACGGGCGGGATGTGTATAATGGGCGGGATGTGTATAACGGGCGGGGTGTGTATAACGGGCGGGGTGTATTACGGGCGGTTGTATAACGGGCGGGTGTATAACGGGCCGGGAGTGTATAACGGGCGGGTGTGTATAACGGGCGGTTGTATAACGGGCGGGTGTATAACGGGCCGGGAGTGTATAACGGGTGGGGTGTGTATAACGGGCGGGGTGTGTATAACAGGGGTGAATTACGGGCGGGGTGTATTACGGGCGGGGTGTGTATTACGAGCGGGGTGAATTACGGGCAGGGTGTGTATTACGGGTGGGGTGTATTGCAGGTGGGGTGTGTATTACGGGCGGGGTGTATAATAGGAGTGTATTACGGGCGGGGTGTTTTTCGGGCAGGATGTGTATAACGGGCGGGATGTGTATAACGGGCAGGGTGTGTATAACGGGCGGGATGTGTATAACGGGCGGGATGTGTATAACGGGCGGGATGTGTATAACGGGCTGGGTGTGTATAACGGGTGGGGTATGTATAACGGGCGGGATGTGTATAATGGGCAGGTTGTGTATAATGGGTGGGGTGTGTATAATGGGCGGGTTGTGTATAATGGGTGGGGTGTGTATAACGGGTGGGGTGTGTATAACGGACGGGGTGTGTATAATGGGTGGGGTGTGTATAACGGACGGGGTGTGTATAATGGGCGGGTTGTGTATAATGGGTGGGGTGTGTATAACGGACGGGGTGTGTATAACGGGCGGGTGTATTACGGGCCGGGTGTGTATAACGGGCCGGGTGTGTATAACGGGCCGGGTGTGTATAACGGGTGGGGTGTGTATAATGGGCGTGGTGTATAACAGGTGTGTATTACGGGCGGGGTGTATTACGGGTGGGGTGTATTACAGGTGGGATGGGTATAACGGGCGGGGTGTGTATAACGGTCGGGGTGTATAACGGGCGGGATGTGTATAATGGGCGGGATGTGTATAACGGGCGGGGTGTGTATAACGGGCGGGGTGTATTACGGGCGGGATGTGTATTACGGGCGGGATGTGTATAACGGGCGGGGTGTATTACGGGCGGGGTGTATTATGGGCAGGGTGTATTACGGGCTGGGTGTGTATAACGGGTGGGGTATGTATAACGGGCGGGATGTGTATAATGGGCGGGTTGTGTATAATGGGTGGGGTGTGTATAATGGGCGGGTTGTGTATAATGGGTGGGGTGTGTATAACGGGTGGGGTGTGTATAACGGACGGGGTGTGTATAATGGGTGGGGTGTGTATAACGGACGGGGTGTGTATAATGGGCGGGTTGTGTATAATGGGTGGGGTGTGTATAACGGACGGGGTGTGTATAACGGGCGGGTGTATTACGGGCCGGGTGTGTATAACGGGCCGGGTGTGTATAACGGGCCGGGTGTGTATAACGGGTGGGGTGTGTATAATGGGCGTGGTGTATAACAGGTGTGTATTACGGGCGGGGTGTATTACGGGTGGGGTGTATTACAGGCGGGATGTGTATAACGGGCGGGGTGTGTATAACGGTCGGGGTGTATAACGGGCGGGGTGTGTATAACGGGCGGGATGTGTATAACGGGCGGGTTGTGTATAACGGGCGGGGTGTATTACGGGCGGGGTGTGTATAACGGGCGAGGTGTGTATAACGGGCGGGATGTGTATAACGGGCGGGGTGTGTATAACGGGCGAGGTGTGTATAACCGGCTGGATGTGTATAACGGGCGGGATGTATTACTGGCGGGGTGTGTATAACGGGCGAGGTGTGTATAACGGGCGGGGTGTATTACGGGTGGGGTGTGTATAATGGGCGTGGTGTATAACAGGGGTGAATTACGGGTGGGGTGTATAACAGGGGTGTATTACGGGCGGGTGTATAATGGGCGGGGTGTGTATTATGGGCGGGGTGTGTATTACGGGCGGCGTGTATTACGGGCAGGGTGTGTATTAAGGGCGGGGTGTATTACGGGCGGGGTGTGTATTACAGGCGGGGTGTGTATTACGGGCGGGGTGTGTTTAACGGGCCGGGTGTGTATAACGTGTCGGGTGTGTATAACGGGCGTGGTGTATAACAGGAGTGTAATGCGGGCGGGGTGTATTACGAGCGGGGTGTGTATAACGGGCGGGTGTGTATTACGGGCGGTGTGTATTACGGGCGGGTGTATTACGGGCGGGTGTATAATGGGCAGGGTGTATAACGGGCGGGGTGTGTAACGGGCGGAGTGTATAACGGGCGGGGTTTGTATAACGGGCCGGGTTTTGTATTACGGTCAGGGTGTATTACGGGCGGGGTGTGTATAACGGGCGGGGTGTATTATGGGCGGGGTGTATTACGGGCGGGGTGTATTACGGGCGGGGTGTGTATAACAGGCGGGGTGTATTACGGGCGGGGTGTGTATAACGGGTGTGGTGTATTACGGGCGGGGTGTGTATAACGGGTGTGGTGTTTTACGGGCGGGTGTGTATAACGGGTGTGGTGTTTTACGGGCGGGGTGTATATAACGTGCGGGGTGTGTATTACGGGCGGGGTGTATTACGGGCGGGGTGTATTACGGGCGGGTGTGTATAACGGGCGGGGTGTGTATAACGGGCGGGTGTATAACGGGCGGGGCGTGTATAACAGGGGTGAATTACGGGCGGGGTGTATTACGGGCGGATGTATAATGGGCAAGGTTTTGAAATGTGTGGCCGATTCACCGTCGCTGATTTTGACGCTGCTGTCCGCGGACAATTTCACCCCCCCAGTGTCCATCGGAAGCGGCCAAGCCGAAAGAATCTTTTCCTCCACCTGACTCTGGCCGCTTAGAACTTTCAATGTCTCGTGAACTCGCGCTACAACTTCTTGTTGCTTTTTTTGTTTGTTGGCGACAGGATCAGCTCAGACTCTCAGACACTTGGCTTCTTTCAGCCACAAGTTCGGCTTGCTGAGAATCTGTGGGAGCAGCAAAAATGTATTTTCTGATCTTATTGCAGGAAGAGGAATGTGTCGGAGCTGCAAGGCTCTTGGAGAAAAAAACATCAAGCCACTCAGCGGGATCCAGCGTGCCCATACATCACCCTGTCGAGTGACATGAAAGTAATATCACAACGGGAAGCTGAGTGCAGACTCCACGCGTCTGATGAAGAATTTATTACCCAAAGGGTACAATTATGCCTGGCACTGAAGGTAAATCAGATTATCGGTTGTCATTACCAAGACTGCACCTCCACTTTAAACCGCAAAGCTGTAAATGCACTCTTAGTGCATCATCACATTCTGGGATTATTGTCTCATGAACTACATTGCCCGTGAAGCGGAAAGGTACATAAATCACCTTACTTTATTACTGAAATGTTTAGTTTTTATAATGGCCGTGCTTTATCTCGGCTGTTGACAGAAATGGAAATAAATATTGGGCTGTATTTTCTGATCGGAGGCTTCCTGCGTGCGGAGGCCTCCGATCCGGAAAAAATCTACGCACTTACCTGAGGGCTCCCGAGGTGCGTATACTTCCGCTCCTGGGCCTCTCCGAACTCGAAATGTGCAGGGCCCGCGTATCCCAGGGGCGAATGCGGTTCGCAAGCATCCCTGGGATCACCTGGGCCATGGGGAGCCAATCAAAGAAGGGAATCTCCCTTCATACACTTGACAGATAGACCTGTCAAATATATGAATGGAGATCACCCCAAAAACACTTTAAAACATTAAATACATTTTTTTTTTAAACTCTCATTTTTAAAATTAGTTGAAATTACAATAAATTAAATATTTTAAACAAAAATTAAATTTTTTGAAAAATATAATTAAACGGGGCTAAAAATAAATTTACCTTTTTTAAAAAAATGATAAATGAGTGACATTTTTTTTTTACTTTATTTCAAATCTTATGCTGGTAAAAGCAGGCCTGCTTTTACCAGGCGTAAGATTTCTAAGGGTTTTCTGCGGGCGGAGGTTCTCCAGAAAGCGGAACTATCCGCCCGCAGAGGCCCTTCTCCAGGGCAGGCGTCCGATCTGTCAAGAGCATTCTTGACATGTCGGAAATACCGGTGCGCTGCGTATGCCTGAAACCGGCATTTCCTATGTCCCTACGGATAGGCATCGGAATGTATGGCCTATAGTTTTAAAGCTGGCATGTCTGAAACAGAAAGAGCCCTTTGTACACCAGGCTCGCTCTATAAATTTCTCAGAATAAGAACACGTTGCAGTTCTTGTTACGGAGATGACATCTTATGTGGCTCGCCTGTTAATAGGAGATCTACAAACAATTTATTTCACAGCAGGTGGCTGTATATCAGAGAGTCATCGTCTGGTGACTTTACTTTGTACAGTATCACAGAGAGAAAGAAAAAAATAATTAAAGCGTTGAGGGGAAACTTTTTTACGCAGCGAGTGGTGTTAGGACCTGGAATGCGCTGCCTGAAGGGGAGGTGGAAGCGGATTCAGTCGCGTCGCCGTAATTTGCGGTCAGCAGAGAAGCACAGGCGACTCGCCCGCTGGCCCCCCGCTGAAAGCTGGCCACAGAGATCTCACGATCTCACGACCTCTGTCAGTTCACCATCATTACGCACCGCAAATTCCGGGCCATTAACTTTCAAAAAGGGGAGTTAGATAAATACTTGAAGGGGAAAAGTTTTCAGGACTATGGGAAAGGGAATGGGACTAATGGAATAGTTCTTACCACAGGGAGTGGTTGAGCAAAGTAGTCTAGAGGCATTTAAGGTGAGGCTAGATTAGGATGTGAGGGAGAAGGGAACAGAGGGTTATGCTGATAGAGTTAGATGAGGAAAGATGGGAGGAGGCTCGAGTGGAGCATAAACGTTGGCATGGACTGGTTGGGCCGAAAGGCTTGTTTCTGTGCCGTATATCCTGTGTAATCCTATGTAAATACTTGGTTTTAATTCATTCTCGGGTTGCGGGCATCGCTAGCAAGGCTGGCCGTTAATGGCCATTCCCTAATTGTCCTTGCGAAGGTAGTGGTGAGCCGCTGCAGTCCTTGCGGTGAAGGTGCTCCCACAGTGCTGTTGGGGAGGAGGTTCCAGGGAGTTTGACGCAGCGACGATGAAGGAATGGCGCCATATGTCCAAGGCAGGATGTTCTGTGTCTTGGAGGGGAGGTTTTCCCTCAAAAGCTCTTAACTTTGGAAAACCCATCAACACTACTCCCATATCCAGGGAGGCTTTTCGAGCAACTCTCTCCTACCATTGGAACTGAGACAAGGAAAAGCTTGTCATCTAATCAGTCACCTGCCTCTCCACTCTAGCTTTCAATTGTACACCCTCCAACACAAATTTCTTTGTGTTTTTTGATATCACCATGGTCAGCGTTCATCAGAACATCCTTCTTCCTCCCAACTTGGACTTTTGCCATCCTGCTCTTTGCATCCTCACTTACCCGCCTTACAGTTGCAGTTTTGCGCTCTAACTCACTCCTTCCCAGAAACTGGAAACTGTGAAATTTCTTCAGGCCCTCTGGGGGTGAAATTCGGTTACGCCCCATCTAGGGGCGGTAACCGAAATTAGTGCCAGACATTTAGCGCTCGGGGCAGGAGTACCGCTAAATTGGGCTTACCGCCCCGGCGAGGAAGCGGAGCGCTATCTCGGGCGATCCACTTCCTCTTGGGGTGGTGCGTGGGGCGTAAAGCACGGTGGCGCCGGAGCGCTGTGCGCCCGCTCCACTTAGCGCTGATGCGTTAAAGGGGATGGCCGCTGCGCACACTGCAGGTCATTTGACAGCCTCCACTAGGCCCACTAGGGTGGCGTGGTGCCATGGCCGCAGCCCGGCACCGAGACGCGGTGCTGGACGGCGCGATGGCAGCCACAGACCACGCCAAGGGCCGCCGAGAGGGGCCGTCCTGGAGTTTGGACAAAATAAAAAATTTCAGCGCGGGGTGCAGCCGGCCCGCCCCTTTAATTAGCGTCCCGCCAGCGGTGTGCGGCCCGGCTCGCGACCCGTGAGGCTGTCGCTGTCATCGCTCGCGGGGTGCAGCCGAATTTCGGCTGCGGGGCGCTAAGGGGCTGCGTCGCTCGGCGATGACGTCATCGCCGGCGGCGCAGGGTCCCGGGGTGCTACCGTCGGATTTCTCGGCGGGAGCTATTAGCGCCCCCGCCCGGGCGACAAGCCCTTTGCGCCCCGTTAGCGCCCCTCGGAGGCAAGAACAGCGGGCACAAAGGAGGTGAATCCCCTCTGCCTTTCCTTCCTCTTACAATCTTCCAGCTCTTCAAACCCCAGCTTGGCCGCACCTAATCAGCACTGCTTCATTTGTCTCGCAAAGTATTTACTGCACAGAAACAGGCCATTCGGCCCAACTGGTCCACACGAGCCTCCTGCCACCCCTCTTCATCTCACTCCATCAGCATATCCAATATTCCTTTCTTCCTCATGTGCTTATCTAGCTTCCCCTTAAATGCATCTATCCTATTCTCCTCAACCACTCCCTGCGGTAACGAGTTCCACATTCTCACCACTCTCTGGGTAAAGAAGTTTCTCCTGAATTCCCTATTGGATTTATTAGTGACTATCCTATATTAATGGCCCCTTAGTTCTGGTCTCGCCCCCAAGTGGAAATTTTTTTTCAACGTCTACCCTATCAAACCCTTTCACAATCTTGAAGACCTCTATCAGATCAACGCTGTCTTGACTTCTCTTTCGAGCCTTGCTGGTCTTCTGCACTACAGGCCTCAGCCCTTCACCTCAGTCTCTCAACAATAAATAAAACAAAGTTTGAAAGAGTGTAAAACAGGCTGCCGATTTGCTGTCGCCCATTTTGTGCATATCACTCAAGAAAGAAAGCATTTATATCTCGCCATTTATGACTTCAGGATGTCCCACTGCAGCAGCCAATTTGCACACAGCAAGCTCCCATACACAGCAATGTGACAAAGACCAGATAATCTGTTTTAGTGATGTTGATTGATGGATAAATATTGGTCATGACACCCGGGAGAACTCCCCCGCTCTTCTTCGAAACAGTGCCACGGGATAGAAACATCGAAACATAGAAAAATAGGAGCAGGAGTAGGTCATTCGGCAGTTCGAGCCCGCTCCGCCATTCAATATGATCATGGCTGATCCTCTATCTCAATACCATATTCCCGCTCTCTCCCCATACCTCTTGATGCCTTTTGTGTCTAGAAATCTATCTATCTCCTTCTTAAATATATTCAGCCTTCTGTGGTAGAGAATTCCACAGGTTCACCAGCCTCTGAGTGAAGAAATTTCTCCTCATCTCAGTCCTAAATGTCCTACCCCGTATCCTGAGACTGTGACCCCTCGGTCTAGACCCCCCAGCCAGGGGAAACATCCTCCCTACATCATTTATGTTCAACCTGGGAAGGCAGACGCAGCCTCGGTTTGATGTCTCATCTGAAAGACGGCACCTCCGACAGTGCAGCGCTCCCTCGGTACTGCACCGGGAGTGTCAGCCTGGACGATGTGCTCAAGTCTCTGGAGCGGGACTTGAAGCCACAACCTTCTGTTCTGACTCAGAGGCAAGAGAGTGCTACCCACTGAGCCACTGGCTGACAAGTCAAACTTGAGCTCCAGAGCCTTGGCTTCAGCAGAGAGAGGAGGAAGTGTGTGTCGGATTGCACATTTGCAACTGAGGTTAGTTTCAAAACAAAAAGAATTAATTAAGGAAATGAAAAAACATTGTTAAAATGTGATCTTTGGCAAACTATGTACCTCTGAGGGTGGCTATTACGTTTTTAATAAGCTGAACAATGTGAAAGCAATTTGTCTTAATCAGTGAGTAAGTGTAGGAAGCTTTCATAAAACTGGAAGTGGAATAATGATCTGTTTGGACCTAAACTCCACTCTGTGTAATATGCAACTAACAGACAATGGTACTTACATATATTCCTCTTACAATCAATCTAAGTGCAGGTTTTTTTCCCAGGAAACAACTTCCTCATTAATTGTAAAAAAGCAAAATACTGCGGATGCTGGAAATCTGAAATAAAAACAGAAAATGCTGGAAATACTCAGCAGGTCAGGCAGCGTCTGTGGAGAGAGAAACAGAGTTAACGTTTCAGGTTGATGACCCTTCGTCATTAATTGTGTTGTGTATATGATACTAAAAGTATTTTCAGGGTGTGCGTTTGCCTGTTTGGGTACATTTTGCAGCAAATTAAAGGACCCGCTCATGCCTCTGCAATTGTGGTACTAATTGTTCGTAGAGGAGGTGTAGAGGAGATTGACTAGAATAATACCAGGGATGAGGCACTTCAGTTGTGTGGAGACAGTAGAGAAGCTGAGATTGTTCTCCTTAGAACAGAGAAGGTTATGGGTAGCTTTAATAAAGGTGTTGAAAATTTTGAAGGACTTTGATAGAGTAAATAAAGAGAAACTGTTTCCACTGGCAGAAGGGTTGTTAACCAGAGGGCACAGATTTAAAATAATTGGCAAAAGAACCAGAGGAGAGATGAGGAGAAATGTTGTTTACGCATCGAGTTATGATGATCTGCAATGCGCTGCCTGAGAGGGTGCTGGAAGTAGACTCAATAGTAATTTTCAAAAGGTAATTAGATACATACTTGAAAAGGAAAAATTTGCTATGGGAAAAGAATGACGAAGTGGGACCAATTGGAGAGCTCTTTCAAAGAGCCGGCACAGGCAAGTTGGGCCGAATGGCCGTTTCCTGAGCTGTATGATTCTATGCTACATTGAGCAAAGAGTTTACTCCTCAAGCATGGGATTGACATTATTCCAAAAGCATAGCGCACATTCTCTTGCAATGATCAGGCTGACAAATTCTAAACTGGTCCTATGATCTGGTGCAACAATATTGGAGCAATTGTCCAGCACAAACCATGCGATTCTGACTACCAAATCTCAATACTCTTAAGCTTGTTCAACCCCACACAGATGCTGAAGTGTGCTTGTGACCTTTGTACAAGAAAGAAAGACTTACATTTCTATAGCACCTTTCACGACCACCGGACGTCCCAAAGCGCTTTACAGCCAATGAAGGACTTTTTGAAGTGTAGTCACTGTTGTAATGTTGGAAACGCGGCAGCCAATTTGCGCACAGTAAGCTCCCACAAACAGCAATGTGATGATGACCAGATCATCTGTTTTAGTGATGTTGAATGAGGGATAAATATTGTCCAGGACACCGGGGAGAGACTCCCCCTGCCCTTCTTTGAAAATAGAGTCATGGGATTTTTCAGATCCATCTGAGAGAGCAGACGGGGCCTCGGTTTAACGTCTCATCTGAAAGACGGCACCTCCAACAGTGCAGCCTTTTAACTAAACAAGCCTCGAGCATTCATTGCAAGTTATCCCATAATTGATTTATATATTTGCATATGTTGGATTTTCAATTGGGCTTCTCATCTTGGCTCCTTGACAGACATGTGAAGCATCTTCTATCTGATGCAAGATGCAACATCCCCACCGACACCTGGGAATCCCTGGCCCAAGACCGCACAAACTGGAGGAGAAGCATCCGGGGAAGGCGCCAAACACCTCGAGTCTCTTCGCCGGGAGCAAGCGGAAGCCAAGCGCAGGCAGCGCAAGGAGCGCATGTCAACCCAAGCACCCCACCCACCCGCCCCTTCAACCACCGTCTGCCCCACCTGTGACAGAGACTGTAGGTCCCGCATTGGACTCATCAGTCACCGGAGAACTCATTTTTAGTGTGGAAGCAAGTCATCTCGGTTCCGAGGGACTGCCTAAGAAGAAAAAGACTCCCTCAGCACTGCACTGGGAGCGTCAGCCTAGATTTTTGTGCTCAAGTCTCTGGAGCCCGTAACCTTCTGACTCAGAGGCGAGAGAGTGCTACCCACTGAACCACGGCTGTCATAGCTGTCAGATAGCCCCAGTCCTGTGGAAAGCTGCCCTTCGCCCTACTTTAAGTGGGTGGAAGTTGGAGAGAGAGGTATAAAATACCTGCTCGGAACTTTTAACTAAACAAGCCTCGGGCATTCATTACAAGTTATCCCATAATTGATTTATATATTTGCATATGTTGGATTTTCAATTAGGCTTCACATCTTGGCCCCTTGATGGACACTTGAAGCATCTTCTATCTGATGCAAGATGTCATGCTAATACCTTCAGGCAAGTAGTTCGTCAATTCTGATCCAGTTAAAAAAACAAAGTAGCTCAGGGGAGGTTCAGAAGACCAAAGGCAGTTAATGTTGAGTTCCATGTTTCCTCCTGCTCCTGAGTTAAGTATCCCACTTTTCACAGAATCACAGAATCCCCACAGTGCAGATAGAGGCCATTTCGGCCCATCGAGCCTGCACCGACACATATCCCACCCAATCCCCGTAACCCCACGTATTCAATCCCCCTAACACTAAGGGTCAATTTATCATAGCCAAATCAACCTAACCCACACATCTTTGGACTGTGTGAGGAAACCGGAGCACCCGGAGGAAACCCACGCAGACACGGGGAGAATGTGCAAACTCCACACAGACAGTCACCCGAGGCCGGATTCGAACCCGAGTCCCTGGCGCTGTGAGGTAACAGTGCTCACCACTATGCCACCGGGTCTGACTTCTACTCTCGCCACCTCAGGAGGGTTGGGACGGGACGGCCACCCACCCACCGCCCCAATTTTCCTGGGTTGGGGGTCATTAAGAATGCAGGATCCCCGGCTAGAGGAGGGGGGAACTCCGCTGCCAGTCAGGAAGAGTCGGGTGGTCCTGCACCCCTTGTGGCTCTGGGAGAGTCCATGCCCTGATTAAATGGGGCGCAAGGCCCCAAAGATCAGTGGGCAACTTCCACCTTTGTCCTCGGACGGAGCTGATGCCGAAGAAAGGTACGGTTGGGGGACCTGGGGGAAGGGGGAGGGGTCCACTACTGGGTCATCTTCCTCCAAAAGGGATATCAACGGGCCTTCTCTTGTTGCCCCAGGGACTACCGCCACCCCTTTCATAGAACTACATAGCAGTTACAACACGGAAAGAGGCTATTTGATTCAACCAATCCATGCTAGCCTTTGCCCTCCATGTGAGTAAATAGTCCTTCTTCTTAGGCAGTCCCTCGGAGCCGAGGATGACTTGCTTCCACATTAAGAATGAGTTCTCAGGTGACTGATGAGTCCAATGCGGGACCTACAGTCTCTGTCACAGGTGGGGCAGACGGTGTTTGAAGGGGCGGGTGGGTGGGGTGCTTGGGTTGACTTGCGCTTGGCTTCCGCTTGCTCCCGGCGAAGAGACTCGAGGTGTTCGACGCCTTCCCAGATGCTTCTCCTCCACTTTGTGCGGTCTTGGGCCAGGGATTCCCAGGTGTCGGTGGGGATGTTGCTCTTTTTCAAGGAGGCTTTGGGGGTGTCCTTGAAGCATTTCCTCTGCCCACCTGGGGCTCTCTTGCCGTGTCGGAGCTCCGAGTAGAGCGCTTGCTTTGGGAGTCTCGTATCGGGCATGCGGACGATGTGACCCGTCCATCGGAACTGATCGAGCGTGGTCAAAGCTTCGATGCTGGGGATGTTGGCCTGAGCGAGAACATTGACGTTGATGCGCCTATCCTGCCAATGGATTTGCAGGATCTTGCGGAGGCAGCGTTGGTGGTACCTCTCCAGTGCTTTGAGGTGCCTGCTGTACATGGTCCATGTCTCTGAGGCATACAGCAGGGTGGGTATCACTACTGCTCTGTAGACCATGAGATAGCCCTAATCACATTTACAATAACAACCACAACAACCTGCATTTTTATAGCATCCTTTAGCGTAGTAAAACGTCCCAAGCAATGTTCCCTGTAATTATTTTTGGCGCAGTGTGGCCCCTTTAAGGGGCTGCGCGAGCCATACAATATACCGCGCATGCGCTGTTTTGATTTTGAAAAGCCGGCAAGTGGCTGCGCAGGTTCTCTGGAGCGGTGCGCGACCACACAGCTTACAGGGAACATTGGTCCCAACGTTTCACAGGAGCGATTATCACCACAAAATTTGACATCGAGCCACATAAGGAGATATTAGGACAGGTGACCAAAAGCTTACTGACAGAGGTAGGTTTTGAGGAGCGTCTTAAAGGAGGCGAGAGTGGTAGAGAGGTTGAGAGGTTTAGGGAGGGAATTCCAGAGCTTAGGGCCCAGGCAGCTGAAGGCAGGGCCGCCAATTATTTTTTTTTTTGAATTCATTCACGGGATGTGGGCGTCGCTGGCGAGGCCAACATTTATTGCCCATCCCTAATTGCCCTCGAGAAGGTGGTGATGAGCCGCCTTCTTGAACCGCTGCAGTCCGTGTGGTGAAGGTACTCTCACGGCGCTGACTTTGTCGTAGCGGTTTGGTAGAACTGAGTGGCTTGCTGGGCCATTTCAGAGGGCAGTTAAGAGTTAACCACATTGCTGTGTGGGCCTGGAGTCACATATAGGCCCAGACCGGGTAAGGTTACCCTGCACTGTTCCCGTATCCCTTCATACCCTTTTCCGTCATCCACCTTTCCGATCTAATTTTGAATGTGGACTTAGTCGAAAGTGAATGCCACAGCTTCACAACTCTGAAGAAGTTTCTCTTGCCCTCTGTTTTCAAACATTTATTCTTGTATCACTGGCCCCTTGTTCTAGACCCCTCAACTACTGGAAACTCTCTGCTTTTGTCTACCCTGTTCCATCCTTTCATAATTTTAACCCCCTATAATACCGTTCTGTGATCTACGTTGTTCTCATGAGAAAGGACCCTGGCAGGGATGTGGTGGCACAGCATTTTCAGTGTCAGCTGTGGTTCAATGGAGAGCACACTCACCTGTGAGTCAGAAGGTGGTGGGTTCAGTCGTCCCATTCCAGAGGCTTGAGCCCATCATCTGGGCTGAGACCCCAGGGCAGTACTGGGAGAGCGCTGCACGATCCGAGCTGACCGTCTTTCAGGTAAGTCATTAAACCGAGCGCCCCGTCTGCCCTCTCAGGTGAACGTAAAAGATCCCACGGCACTACTATTTTGAAGGAGAGCAAGGGGGAGTTATCCCCGGTGTCCTGGGGCCAATATTTATCCCTCAAACCAACATCACTAAAAAAACAGATTATCTGGTTATTTATTTTGGTGCTGTTTGTGGGGAGCTTGCTGTGCGCAAATTGGCGGCTGCATTTCCTACAATACAACAGTGACTACACTTCAAAAACAACTTCATTGGATGTAAAGCGCTTTGGGATGTCCAGAGATCATGAAAGCCACTATATAAGTGCACATTCTTTCTTTCTCCACCAGGAGTCAGCTCACCAGGCCCCACCTCCACTGCCATCATCCAGTCGTGACTGTTGGCAATTTGTAAAGGGTGGGATGACAGCAGTAGGCCTAACTGCCCCATTAAGGGCTAAGATCCAAACTGGCGTTTTTTTCACCAATTTCTAAAAAAATGTATTTTTCTGCCCAGAACTGACGTGAGCATTTCTCAATGTATCCATCTCTCCCTTCTAAGAACATAAGAACATAAGAAGTAGGAGCAGGAGTAGGCCATACGACCCTTCGGGTCTGCTCCGCCATTCAATAGGATCATGGCTGATCCGAACCTAGACTCACGTCCACTTCCCTGCCCGCTCCCCATAACCCTTAATTCCCTTATCAGCTAGGAAACTGTCTATCTCCGTTTTAAATTTATTTAATGTCGCAGCTTCCACAGCTCTCTCAGGTAGCAAATTCCATAGATTTACTACCCTCTGAGTGAAGAAGTTTCTCCTCATCTCAGTTTTGAAACGGCAGCCCCTTATTCTAAGATTATGCCCCCTAGTTCTAGTCTCACCCATCAGTGGAAACATCCTCCCCGCCTCCACCCGATCAAGCCCCCTCACAATCTTATATGTTTCGATAAGTTCGCCTCTCATTCTTTTGTATTCCAATGAGTAGAGGCCCAACCTGCTCAACCTTTCCTCATAAGTCAACCCCCCTCATCTCCAGAATCAACCGAGTGAACCTTCTCTGAACTGTCTCTAGAGCAAGTATATATTTTCTTAAATATGGAAACCAAAACTGTACGCAGCACTCCAGGTGTGGCCTCACCACAAGAATGTTGCATTTAGAGTTTGCATTCTGCTGGTGTGCGTTCCTGTACCAAGATGGCACAGAGGAATTGTCTTAGATGCCATTTTGGGTCCTGAGGTGGCTGCGTCGAGCCTGAAATAAACGGGTACTAATTTCTAAGCCATCAACCCAAGTCGGGATGGCCGAGTAGTGTCATAAATGCCAGCATTGGTTTTATTCAGCAGACTTCGAAGTATAGTCTAGGGGGGTTGGGTTTAGCGTGTTCAGGACAAGGCTACGTTTCTGGGTCTCTCCACCCCAGGCAAGTACAATGAAACCCATAGATTACGGACACTGGAGGGGCTGGCATCAGCTGTCCATTTTTTTGCAGTTGTCCTTATTTTCAAAATGGTCATCGTATGTACCGACATTGGCTGCAGGGAGAACTCAAACCCTTGATACCGGCAGGGACAGCAGCTGCAGGGAGCATGCAGGGATATATTAATGACCTGGACTTGGGCTCGCAGGTTCTAATTTCAAAGCTTGCAGATGACATGAAACTCGGAAATGTAATAAACAATGAGGAGGATAGTGACAGACTTCAGCGGGACATGGACAAAGTGGTGAAATGGGCAGACACATGGCAGATGAAATTTAAAGCAGAGAAGTGTGAAGTGATACATTTTGGGAGGAAGAATGAGGAGAGGAAATATAAACTAAATGACATTATTTTAAAAGAAAGACTTGCATTTCTATAGCGCCTTTCACGACCATCGGACGTCTCAAAGTGCTTTACAGCCAATTAAGTACTTTTTGAAGTGGAGTCACTGTTGTAATGTAGGAAACGCGGCAGCCAATTTTTGCACAGCAAGCTCCCACAAACAGCAATGTGATAATGACCAGATAATCTGTTTCAGTGATGTTTATTGAGGGCTGAATATTGGCCAGGACACCGGGGATAACTCCCCTGCTCTTCTTTGAAATAGTGCCATGGGATCTTTTACGTCCACCTGAGAGAGCAGACAGGGCCTCGGTTTAACGTCTCATCTGAAAGACGGCAGTGCAGCACTCCCTCAGTACTGCAGTGGAGTGTCAGCCTAGTTTTTTGTGCTCAGGTCTCTGGAGTGGGACTTCAACCCAGGAACAGAGAGACCTGGGGGTTGTACATACACAAATCTTTGAAGGTGGTAGGATAAGTTGAGAAGGCTGCTAAAAAAGCTTTATTAATAGGCATAGAGTACAAAAGCAAGGAAGTTATGCTAAACCTTTATAAACACCGGTTAGGCCTCAGTTGGAGTATTATGTTCAATTCTGGGCACCACACTTTAGGAAGGATGTCGAGGCCTTAGAGAGGATGCGGGAGAGATTTACTTGAATGTTACCAGGGATGTGGGACTTCAGTTATGTGGAGAGATTGGAGAATCTGGGGTTGTTCTCCTTAGAGGTGTTCAAAATCATGAATGGTTTTGATCGGAAGAATAGAATATTTTTTAAATGGTGAGATAAACTTTTAAATGTTGGTGTTCTGAGATATTTAGGTGTCCCCATACAGGAAACACAGAAAGTTAGCATGCAGGTACAGCAAACAATTAGGAAGGCAAATGGCATGTTGGCCTTTATTGCTAGAGGGTTGGAGTACAAGAGTAAGGAAGTCTTATTACAATTGTACAGGGCTTTGGTGAGACCACACCTGGAGTACTGTGCACAGTTTTGGTCTCCTTATCTGAGGAACGAGATACTTGCCTTAGAGGCAGTGCAACAAAGGTTCACCAGATTGATCCCTGGGATGAGAGGGTTGTCCTATGAGGAGAGATTGAGTAGAATGGGTCTATACTCTCTGGAGTTTAGAAGAATGAGAGGTGATCTCTTTGAAACATACAAGATTCTGAGGGGGGATTGACAGGGTAGATGCTGAGAGGATGTTTCCCCTGGCTGGAGAGTCTAGAACTCGGGGGGCACAGTCTCAAGATGAGGAATCGGCCATTTAAGACTGAGCTGAGGAGGAATTTCTTCACTCAGAGGGATGTGAATCTTTCGAATTCTCTGCCCCAAAGGGCTGTGGATGCTGAGTTGTTGAGTATATTCAAGACTGAGATCGGTAGATTTTTGGACTCTAGGGGAATCATGGGAATCAAGGGATAGGGCGGGAAAGTGGAGTTGAGGTCGAAGATCAGTCATGATCTTATTGAATAACGAAGCCGGCTCGAGGGACCGTATGGCCGACTCCTGCTCCTGATTCTTATGTTCTTATAGAGTAAATAAGGAGAAACTGTTTCCAGTGGTAGAAGGGTAGAAGAGGACACAGATTTAAGGAGATTGGTAAAATAACCGAAGGCAACATGCGGAAACATTTTTTTATGCAGCGGGTTGTTGTGATGTGGAAGGGCGGTGGAAGCAGATTCAACAGTAACTTTTAAAAGGGAATTGGATAAATACTGGAAGGGAAAAAAAATTACAGGGCTCTGGGGAAAGAGCAGGTGAGTGGGTCTAATTGGAGAGCTCTACCAAAAAGCTGACACAGGCATGATGGGCCGAATGGCCTCCTTTGTGCTGTATCTACTATGATAGCAGCAGGGACAGCAGTTGTGGGTGTGATTCAAACACGAATACCGGAATGGGCCAAAAGGAATCCAGTGACGCTCTATCAGTCACCATGATCTTCAGACTCAGGTACAGTTTGTACTTTGAACATTAATAAAGGCTGTGTCTTCAATTTTAAGGTGTAAAAGGGCTTGGTACATTGAAGGCAGGCCGTAGTTAGTAATATGCGAGTGTCTGTGGTTTCAGAATGCCTTTTGTGTCTCTTACAACGGACGTTATTTGGGTCCCTCAATAAGTGTCTGTTCATCGCAGGTGTCTTGTTTTCTGAGGAGTGTCCATTTGTACAGCTTTCACTGCACTAAGGATTCTAGCCACTCTTTTGAACATTTCAGTTTAGACAGCATTGTGATTCTGTTGACAATTCATCGATTTTAAATTGTTCTTTCACTGTGCGTGATTCTTGGAGATAGGAGACAGAATTTTTTTTATTTCTTTGACAGGTTTAATATTGTATTGAACTGTGAGAGGCAGGATATACGCTTTAGGGGATGGGTTGGGTAGAAAACTTATGAAGGGCCAGGATGAGTCGAATTAATTCTTTGCAAGTGGAATCTGCGGACAAATACCAGATCCATTTGCTTAGCTAGTGGAAATTTCTAAAATATGTAAAGATTATTACAGTTCACGTGATGGAGGAATGCAGGATATCAAAGGTATGCTCAACTCAATGAAAATGCGTCTATATTTTCTCACCTGGCCGGCCTCCCCCCTATTACCCTCCGTAAACTTGAGCTCAGCTGTGATCTAATTGAATGGCGGATCAAGATCGAGGGGCTGAATGCAAGATCTTTCTTTCTTTTCCTGCATCCATCGTTTAACATTTGCTGCTTTGACATGTGTTAGCCTTTTGTCTTTTTGCCATGATCAGTTGATTTTTTGCAGCTAGAAATTTTCAACGGCAGCCACTTTCCTTTTCAGCAGCCACCTTCTTTCAAGTGGCTGCTGCAGCGCTTTAGGTAACTGCAGCAGCAACACGAGAAATTCTTCCCACTTTCACTGAGCGATCTCAAAGTGAGGGGCACATTCCCAGCATTCTGCACTGGGAACTTACTGTGCGTAGTTCATTCGACTGACCCAAAGGTTTTGGTTAGGGTTGCTGTTTTGAGTGAGGGTGAGGACTAAGTGCTTATGGCGCACTCTTCCCACAGTCTTATCACCAGCACTGAAAAATCTACTCTTTGGTGACGGATTTGTTAATGGTCCTGTTTCTCTGCAGAGAACTCTACAAAATAAAGGTAGGAACAGTAAATATACTCCCCAGTGGCAGCATCCAATTAACTCTCAATGAAGTAATAAACAAGAATTCAATCTACAATTGACATACTTTAAAAACCAATTTGAAGCAGCAAAAGATGGAACTGAACACATTATGGTAAACTTTCCGAAGTCCTTTCCATTACAGATAAGTTCTGTTTATTTAAATGTGCCCATATTGTGATGGCCTCTCCCTAGACACATCAATATGTTCTGCAAAGATGATGGGATATTGCAGTGCAATAGCCATTAACATGGTACTTCTTAAGTACAATGCACACCGTGGGAGTCAGAAAACAACGTGAAACACGGCATGAGTGAAAGCAGGATTTCAGGGGAGGGAAGGAAGGAGGGAGCAGTGCGGACGAGCATTCTCTTGGGGGAATGCTGCAGTCTGCATGTTAAAATTTAACGAAACAAGACTTATCAGTAACTCAATGGACTTTTCATTACTTTTTAATGTTTAGTTGGACCCCGCGCTGCTTAAAATTGTGTGCAGATTGAATTACTGCAATCAAAACATTCACCCCTTGTCATTCGCCTTTCATTTGGGAAAATTCTCCAAACTTAAAATTAAACACACAAGCCTGAAATATTTCTTTAGTTATGCAAACAAGGCCTCTTGCCCTACATTACTAGCTTGCTGGCAAGTCCAGGGAAACGACTGTCTCCCTGAGCTATCTAGTTTCTTCAGCTTTGTAAGGAAGAGACGCCCTTTTTGACACAATTGTCAAGCTGGACATTCAACCAGCATGCTTTTGGAAGCTGGGAACAGTGCTGATAAGGGAAAAGCTTCTTTTAAAATTGAGCTGTGGTAAAACAGCGAAACCAGACGGTGCTATCAAGAAGGAACAAAGACATTGTGTAGCAAAGGGAGACGTCTGTGTAAACAATGAGGAATTAGGCCTTGACGAGATAACACAGAGCTCAATGGGCCTCTTCAATAAACAATCCTTATCAGAAAGTTTGCCAACTAGACGGTTGAGATACTGTGGTCTTCACATGATGGAAATTTACTGAAAAGGAGGTTTAAGATCATGCGGGCTTTAACTTTAATTTTTAAACAAAAACCGCGATGTATTATTGGTTCTCATGATCTAAAGCTATCATCGATAGGTCAATGAGGCCTTGGTGATGTGACATTCTGCCCACCATGGAAAGGAAAAGATATCAAAGAAGCTGTTACGGTAACTTCGTTACTGCAGTGACGGGGTCGGAAGGAGAGCTGCAGTCAACAAGGAAGGAACCCGACCGATCTTCGAAAGGAGAGAGCTGCAATCAACGGAGCTGGCCACATCGGGGTGATTGTATGACCATTTACTAAGAACATATTTGGGTTATTGTATTGCTAGAGCATCTTTATTGCTAAGAGTAGAGCAAGAAGAGCATTGTATTGCCAGGTAGACTAAGAAGAGCATTGTATTGCCGGTAGACTAAGAAGAGCATTGTATTGCCGGTAGACTAAGAAGGGCATTGTATTACCAGGTAGACTAAGAAGGGCATTGTATTGCCGGTAGAGTAAGAAGGGCGTTGTATTGCCAGGTAGACTAAGAAGGACATTGTATTGCCAGGTAGACTAAGAAGGGCATTGTATTGCCGGTAGACTAAGAAGGGCATTGTATTGCCGGTAGACTAAGAAGGGCATTGTATTGCCGGTAGACTAAGAAGGGCATTGTATTGCCGGTAGACTAAGAAGGGCATTGTATTGCCGGTAGACTAAGAAGGGCATTGTATTGCCAGGTAGAGTAAGAAGGGCACTGTATTACTGGTAGAGTAAGAAGAGCATTGTATTGCTGGTAGACT
Source organism: Squalus acanthias (assembly GCA_030390025.1). Classification (NCBI taxonomy): domain Eukaryota; kingdom Metazoa; phylum Chordata; class Chondrichthyes; order Squaliformes; family Squalidae; genus Squalus; species Squalus acanthias. The sequence goes on along the minus strand of CM059427.1, from coordinate 195,572,502 downwards.
AAGAAGGGCATTGTATTGCTGGTAGAGTAAGAAGGGCATTGCATTGCCAGGTAGAGTAAGAAGGGCATTGCATTGCCGGTAGACTAAGAAGGACATTGTATTGCTGGTAGAATAAAAAGAGCATTGTATTGCTGGTAGAGTAAGAAGGGCATTGTATTGCCGGTAGACTAAGAAGGGCATTGCATTGCCAGGTAGACTAAGAAGGGCATTGTATTGCCAGGTAGACTAAGAAGGGCATTGTATTGCCGGTAGACTAAGAAGGGCATTGCATTGCCAGGTAGACTAAGAAGGGCATTGTATTGCCAGGTAGACTAAGAAGGGCATTGTATTGCCGGTAGACTAAGAAGGGCATTGTATTACTGGTAGAGTAAGAAGAGCATTGTATTGCTGGTAGACTAAGAAGGGCATTGCATTGCCAGGTAGAGTAAGAAGGGCATTGTATTGCCGGTAGACTAAGAAGGGCATTGTATTGCCGGTAGACTAAGAAGGGCATTGTATTGCCGGTAGACTAAGAAGGGCATTGTATTGCCAGGTAGAGTAAGAAGGGCATTGTATTGCCGGTAGACTAAGAAGGGCATTGTATTGCCAGGTAGACTAAGAAGGGCACTGTATTACTGGTAGACTAAGAAGGGCATTGCATTGCCAGGTAGAGTAAGAAGGGCATTGTATTGCCGGTAGACTAAGAAGGGCATTGTATTGCCGGTAGACTAAGAAGGGCATTGTATTGCCGGTAGACTAAGAAGGGCATTGTATTGCCAGGTAGAGTAAGAAGGGCATTGTATTGCCAGGTAGAGTAAGAAGGGCATTGTATTGCCGGTAGACTAAGAAGGGCATTGCATTGCCAGGTAGACTAAGAAGGGCATTGTATTGCCAGGTAGACTAAGAAGAGCATTGTATTGCCGGTAGACTAAGAAGGGCATTGTATTGCCAGGTAGACTAAGAAGGGCACTGTATTACTGGTAGAGTAAGAAGAGCATTGTATTGCTGGTAGACTAAGAAGGGCATTGCATTGCCAGGTAGAGTAAGAAGAGCATTGTATTGCCAGGTAGAGTAAGAAGGACATTGTATTGCCAGGTAGACTAAGAAGAGCATTGTATTGCCAGGTAGACTAAGAAGGGCATTGTATTGCCAGGTAGACTAAGAAGGGCATTGTATTGCCAGGTAGAGTAAGAAGGACATTGTATTGCCAGGTAGAGTAAGAAGGGCATTGCATTGCCAGGTAGAGTAAGAAGAGCATTGTATTGCCAGGTAGAGTAAGAAGGACATTGTATTGCCAGGTAGACTAAGAAGAGCATTGTATTGCCAGGTAGACTAAGAAGGGCATTGTATTGCCAGGTAGAGTAAGAAGGACATTGTATTGCCAGGTAGAGTAAGAAGGGCATTGTATTGCCAGGTAGACTAAGAAGGGCATTGCATTGCTGGTAGAGTAAGAAGGGCATTGCATTGCTGGTAGAGTAAGAAGGGCATTGTATTGCCAGGTAGAGTAAGAAGGGCATTGTATTGCCAGGTAGACTAAGAAGGGCATTGCATTGCTGGTAGAGTAAGAAGGGCATTGTATTGCCAGGTAGAGTAAGAAGGGCATTGTATTGCCATTTAAATGTATGAGCATTTTGGTTTTTTTTTCTCTCTTCTTCTTTTCCATTAATAAACAACCTTATTTAACTTAAGAGCATTTGGGTGATTCATTAATTATTTCCCTTGTAATTCGAGTGTCAAAACGAACTACAAGCCTGAGAATAGGACAGCGAGGCGAACAGCTTTGAGCTTTCGAACTCAAATAGTACAGAAATTAAGCTATTAAAATGCACTTCCTGAGAGGGTGGTAGAAGCAGTTTCAATAGTAACTTTCAAAAGGGAATTGGATAAATACTTGGAAGGGAATAGTTTGCAGGGCTGTGTGGAACGATCAGAGGAGTGGGACTAATTGGAGAGCTCTTTCAATCAAAGAGTTGGCACTGGCACGTGGGGTCAAATGGCCTCCTTCCGCGCTGTTTCATTCTATGGTTCTATGAAATGTAACAAGTTAATTTCTTGCTCTAACATCAACTCCTAAGCCACGGAATCCTGTTTTTCACTTGTGGAGGAGACCAAAGTTAAGGGCCAGAAGCGATGTCCCCCGTAAACTGCACTGCCTCCTGCGCGGTCAGCCTCCCCCACTGCGCCACCCATTCAAACTTTTGCGCACGCGCGGAGTCGACGATGTAAAAGCCGGTGAGCGGCCTGCGTGGGACCCTGCGGATGCGGCCGTGCAGCTCAGCGGGAAATATAAGATGGTCACCAATAAATCCAACGGGGAATTCAGGAGAAACTTCTTCACCCAGAGAGTGGCGAGAATGTGGAACTCGCGAACACAGGGAGTGGTTGAGGAGAATCGCAGAGATGCATTTAAGGGGAAGCTGGACAAACACATGAGGGAGAATGGAATAGAAGGATATGTTGATAGGGTGAGATGAAGTAAAGTGGGTGGAGGCTCGTGTGGAGCACAAACACCAGCACAGACCAGTTGGGCCGAACGGCCTGTTTCTCTGCTGTAAATTCCATGCAATTCGATGTAAAATAAGCACCTAAAACCGAACTTTATATATTTTTTAAAAGTGTTGTGCTCATTGTTTTATATTCCCTTTGTCTTCTCATTTCTTTCACCATATGATTAGGATCTTACTTTTTCGACCATATCGAATTGATCTTTCTATTTTAATTCTCTTTTGCTTTTATAAATAGCTGTAAGATCACTTTCTAGATTTTTAAACAGGAAGTGGGGTAGGTTCGCAGACAGATTCAATGGATGATTGACAACTGGGAGATAATGATGGGTCTGGCCAGCAGCTTGGTTCAACGGGTAGCGGACTCGTCTCTGGGTCAGCAGGTTGTGAGGTCTAAGACACAAAAGGCATCAAGGGGTATGGGGAGAGAGCGGGAATGTGGTATTGAGGTAGAGGATCAGCCATGATCATATTGAATGGCGGAGCAGGCTCGAAGGGCCAAATGGCCGACTCCTGCTCCTATTTTTTCTATTTTTCTATGTTTCTAAGACCATTTCCCAGGACTTGAGCCTATAATCACAGTGCGGAGGCCACATCAGCTGTGGCTCAGTAGGAAGCTCTCTTGCCTGCTTGTGGGACCTTGCTGAGCACAAAATGATTGCTCTGTTTCCTACATTACAGCAGTGACTGCACTTTCCAAAAGTACGCCATTGGCCGTAAAGCGCTTTGGGACGTCCTGAGGTGCTACATAAATGCAAGTTCATGCTTTCCTTCTATTCTTAAGAAAGGGCAGAGGGGTGACCCAGGAAATTTGAGGGTCAGTTCTGCCCTTCTGCACGACCATTGGGGAAATCTCTTGAGTGCTAAGTGTGGAATCAGCACCAAGTTTAATAATTCCATCAATTGTCTTAATTTTATTAAGAAACCTAGACGAAGTCTCAGGGCCGTTAGTGCCAGACACGAAAAAAAAAAGGCTCGAAAGATTCGGAGAGCGGAAGGAGGTAGATTAAGAAGGCGTGGTCAGTTGATGACAAGCTAGGCTTTTGAAAGACGGCAGATAGTAAGAGGAAGGCGAGAGGGAGGGAGAGAAGGCGTTCCGCAGTCGATGAGGATTAAAGCAGGACTTCCAACTTTATATTGACAGCGCAGAATTGTGTGAGATGAGAAACGGTTGAGATATTTAAAAGGATTTGTAGAGGTTGAGCAGCTAAAGTGACAATTGGAAATCTATCTGAAGCTCAGCTCAGATGAGCTATGACCATGAAATTTAATTACAAAAGGAATGGTTATACCTTGCTGAAGGTGTAGCTGAGAAAGGAACTTTACAAATGTTGTAGATTACTGTTTAAAAATGATTCCGCAATTAATAAGTTGATTAATAAGTAAGTCACAATGTGCCAGGAAGCAGAGAGTCTAAATCCTGTATTAATTCTATAATACATCAAGAGGACACGGTTCGGAATATTGCATTCAGTATTGATCACTGGCTCGCTCTACCTCGAAAGGAGATCTTGATGCATTAGCAAAAAGAAGCAGAGGACAGCAAGGAGCATAATTCCTGGATTTAGATCCTTCTGTGCTGCGAAGACAAGCTAATTACTCTGTTTAGGACAAAGAGGAATGGGAAAATAAAATGAACGCTAATAAATTATTTTAATTGAACTGCGGCTGCAGGACCCGAGAGATGGAGTTCAAAATTAGAAGTCTATCAGCTAAATGGAAGTGTAGCAGGAAACTTAATCTCAAGATAAATTGCTGAGCTCAAGGAGTAATCTTCCACCGTAATACAGTGAATGCCGAGTGTGGAGATTCTTTTCAAAGGGAATGACAGATTTCTCTTATGAGAGGGTGTGAAGAGATAGAAGCTCAATTCTGGGACAAGATAGCACTGGAGGTCCCTGTCCCTAGAGCGTCAGAGAAGAGACTTGTTTGACGATAACAAGCGAAAGCTCAGAGCCCAGGGGCTTAAGTGCAGTGTTAAATCTCCAATGAGGCTTAGGCTGGACACAGGGAATGTAATGATTTCTACAATAGTATCGAGCGGGAAAAAAAGGCCAAAGCTAGATGGGAAAAACAAATCAACTGGAGAACATACTAAAAATCAGTGAGGTATTTACCGTAAAGGTGAAACAAGACTATTTCTGAAATGGAAGCTCAGTAGTTTATGTTTCAAAATTAGATCAAGATGTCAGTGCACTGATGCACTTCTTGGTTGCGTGATGTGTGGAATTAGAATAAATACTTCATTAAAATGCTATGATATGGTGTATCATGGCGGCAGGTGAGATGTTTAGCCGAGGTCCCACCTCCTTTCTCCCTCACAACGTTATAAAAGAAGGCATATCTTGAGAGGCCTTGGAACACTACTGAATGGGGAAAATATTGGCAAACAAACTTAAGAAAATTAGGAATGACTGAATGAAAGACAACAGCATACTTTATGCACCAGTTCCCTACATCATCCTGAAGCCTTCAGATTACCTCAGTGCCAAACTCGTTCCTCTATGCTTTCAGTTGGGTTACGCTGGCATTGTCCAACACTCTATCAAGAATGTTATCCATTTAGATTAGTTTAACGGATGGTAATGCCAAGATCAGTATCTTCTATTTGGCATCAAGTCTGCATCAGATTAACAAGAGTTTAAACAATGGGGCCCGAGGTAACCATAATCCTCGGCCCTTTAATGTCAGTTGTATAACAGCTGATTTAAAACACTTTTCCCCGTTGTGTCTGAAGTGAAACCTGCTAAATGAGGTTTAATTGCGCATATGGTTAAGGTTGATTCCAGCATACTGTTGGTCTGCCGTACTGATTTATAACCTGTTCCCGTGTCTCAATAAATTGCTCTTGAGTTTCTAACTGTGTGCATCCAAAGGTAGTACAGCCCCCACTGTTTCCATGAACATAGGAACAGGAGTGGGCCATTCAATGAGATCATGGCTGATCTGTGACCTAACTCCATCTGCCCGCCTTTGGTCCATAACCCTTAATACCTTTGGTCAACAAAAAGCTAGCATTCTCCGATTTAAAATTAACAATTGACCTAGCATCAATTGCCGTTTGCGGAAGAGAGTTCCAAACTTCTACCACCCTTTGTGTGTGGAAATGTTTCCTAATTTCACTCCTGTAAGGTCTGGCTCTAATTTTTAGACTATGCCCCCCCTGGTCCCAGAATCCCCAACCAGCGGAAATAGTTTCTCTCTAGCAAGCGTGTTGGTGTTAAAGCAATTTGCGGAGATGTCGGTGTTGGACTGGGGTGGACAAAAGTGAGAAGTCGCACAACACCAGGTAATAGTCCAACAGCTTTATTTGAAATCACAAGCTTTCGGAGCGCTGCTCCTTCGTCAGGTGAATGAAGGAGCAGCGCTCCGAAAGCTTGTGATTTCAAATAAAGCTGTTGGACTATAACCTGGTGTTGTGCGACTTCTCACTTTTAAAGCAATTTGCCCACTATATGCGGTGGATGGTAAAACCAAAAGGTAAGTAACCAACGTATTTAATAAAAACAGGCACCTCAAAGCACTGGAGAGATACCACCAACGCTGCCTCCGCAAGATCCTGCAAATCCAATGGCAGGATAGGCGCACCAACGTCAGTGTTCTTGCTCAGGCCAACATCCCCAGCATCAAAGCTATGACCATGCTCGATCAGCTCCGATGGACGGGTCACATCGTCCGCATGCCCGATACGAGACTCCCAAAACAAGCGCCCTACTCGGAGCTCCGACACGGCAGGAGAGCCCCAGGTGGGCAGAGGAAACGCTTCAAGGACACCCTCAAAGCCTCCTTGAAAAAGTGCAACATCCCCACCGACACCTGGGAATCTCTGGCCCAAGACTGCACAAAGTGGAGGAGAAGCATCCGGGAAGGCGCCGAACACCTCGAGTCTCTTCGCCGGGAGCAAGCGGAAGCCAAGCGCAAGCAGCACACGTCACCCCAAGCACCCCACCCACCCGCCCCTTCAACCACCGTCTGCCCCACCTGTGACAGAGACTGTAGGTCCCGGATTGGACTCATCAGTCACCTGAGAACTCATTTTTAGTGTGGAAGCAAGTCATCCTCGGTTCCGAGGGACTGCCTAAGAAGAAGGAGTAATAAAAACAGACAAACTCCACTGAGCAACTGCCTCTCCTACTTGCCAGCAGTTGCATCCATAATCCCATCACTGAGCTAATCGTACTTTAACGAGCTGACTGAAACTGTCTTTGAAGACCCAACTTTGGCTGAAATCAGCCGAGCCTTTTAAATAGGGTCAGTACAGGTTAAGCACTTGTTCAACCGCCCGAAAAAGTCAGCCAACTTAATACGTCATAATCGGCGCCTTTATAATTGACTCCTATGGTAATTGTCAGCGCCATTTCATCAAATCATAGAAACTTACAGCACAGAAGGAGGCCATTCAGCCCGTCATGCTGGTGCTGGCTCTTAGAAAGAGCCGTCGTGCTGAGACACACATCCTCGCTTTCTGTCCGTAACCCTGCAAGTTGCTCATCCTCAAGTTCCTGTCCAACTCCCTTTTAAAAATTATTCATAGAATCAGCTTCCACCACCTTTTCAGGTCGAGCGTTCCAAATCCCCACAACTCTCTGAGTGAAAAAAATTCTCCACATCTCCCCTCTCGACCTTTTGTCAATGATTTTGAATCTAAGACCCTTGGTTACTGACCCACTCGTCAGAGGGAATAGTCCTTCTCTATCTACACTATCAACACCTTTCAGCCTCGTGAATACCTCTATTAGGTCACCTCTTGACCTTTTCTGTTCCAAGGAGAACAGTCCTAACCTTACAACCTCTCCTCGTAACTGAAGTCCCCTCAACCCTGGTAACATCCTGGTAAAGCTCCTCTGTACCCTTTCTAAAGCCCGTTATAAGCCGCTGCCTGTGATAAGTGTGGGCGGTTTAATTGGTGGAGACTGCAGTACAAAGAGAGCTAGGGTTTGCTCTGAGCATGTTGGGATAGAGCCCCTGCGGACCTGTACTTTACAAATACACTGGAAGAAGTGACCTCTCCACAGACCAATGTAGGATAGAGGTGTACCTGTAGGATTTAGTAAACATTATTAAGGTTCTATAACCATTTTTATATAACTATAATATGTGAAATTGTATGTTAAAAACCTAAAAGCCTGTATAAAATGGTGAAGCAGGATGGGAAATTATGCCAACCTGATTAAAAACCTCTGTTTTAGATTACTGAAGTAATGGAATGTTGCGCTGGATCAACATGGAGACTGGCGAAGACGAGGAATTCGGTAATATTTTGTTTAAAGAGACAAGAGCTAGGGAGAGAGAGGAGTTGGAGACATCCTTCATTGGTACAGCGATAGGATGGACAGACTGTGTAGAAAACATTTTAAGAAATGTTCTGTGAAAAGTGAACATCTAAGATAAGGGTACTTTGTTGTGCACAGAAAGAGACCTAGTGAGATTAACAAGGTCATAAGATGGCTAACGAGGGAAGCAAGACTTTTACCAGGTGTCAGAGGGTTAATTACTACCACGTAGGCAAAGCGAGAGGAAAAAGGGTATAAAGATACAGGTTTTGAACATTGAAAGTAGCGCACCACGTAACCAGAGGTAGGGAAGCTTCAGTCAACAGGACACAGCAAGAACCCAGAGAAGCGAGCTTCAGTCAACAGAACACAGCAAGACACATCAGGAGACTGCGCCACAGTCACTCGGAAGGAACACCAGGGTTCGAACGAATAGACTGTGACTATCTTCTTGTTAAGTATTACTTCTTTGTACTGGATGTTTAATGCTTAATAAACCTGTTTTACTGATACACAATATACCTGTACCCAGAGTGGTTTGTGTAGTCACGGACAAATTATTATAAGAGCTTTTGAAAGCTACACCAATGCGGCCTCCTCTACACTGGGGAGACCAAATGCCGATTGGCTGATTGCTTTGCTGAACACCTCCGTTCAGTCCGCAAGCGTGACCCTGAGCTTCTGGTCGCTTGCCATTTTAACTCTCCGCTCCACTCTCCCACTTTGACCTCAGCCTCCTGCAGTGTTCCAATAAAGCTCAGTGGAAGTTCGAGGAAGTGCACCTCATCTTTCGATTAGGCACTTTACAACCTTCCAGACTCAACATTAAGTTGAACAATTTCAGATGATAACCACTGCTCCCAATTTTTCGGACAGCAGGTGCTGGTAATGGTTCTGCTGTTGCCATTTACACCTCCTCTACTTGTCCCATTGCCATCCCCTATTGCCTCGCACCATCATCCCTTTTGTCATTTAATCACCCTCCTGCCCTCTGCTCTATCACAGACCTTCCCTTTGGTTTATTCCTCCCCTCCAGCCCCCTTTCCCCCTGCCTCTGTACTTGCCTAAAAATTGTTAGATCTCTAACTTTTTCCAGTTCTGATGAAAGATTGTCGACCCACAACGTTAACTCTATTTCTTTCTCCACAGATGTTGCCTGACCTGCTGAGTATTTCCAGCATTTTCTCTTTATATCTCCACAGCCCTATCTGACCTTCTATCATTAGCTTCAATTCCTGGGATGAGAGGGTTGTCCTATGAAGAGAATTGAGTAGAATGAGCTTATATTCTCTGTAGTTTAGAAGAAAGAGAGGTGATCTCATTGAAATGTATAAGATTCCGAGAAGGCTTGACAGAGTAAATGCTGAGGCTGTTTCCCCTGGCCAGAGAGTCTAGAACTCGGGGTCATAAGTCTCAGAATAAGGGGTCGGCCATTTAGGACTGAGATGAGGAGAAATTTCTTCACTGAGAGGGTTGTGAATCTTTGGAATTCTCTACCCCAGAGGGCTGTGGATGCTCAGTCGTTGAATATATTCAAGACAGGAGATCGATAGATTTTTGGACACTAAGGGAATCAAAGGATATGGGAAAGGGTGGGTAAGTGGAGTTGGGGTCGATGATCAGCCATGATCTTATTGAATGGTGGAACAGGCTCGAGGGGCCATATGGCCTACTCCTGCTACTATTTCTTATGTTCTTATGTTCCATGTCATCAGAATTGGTTTAACTCTTGTGCGATTCTTTAAGTGGCAATGCGTGAAAAGATGAAGGTCAATCAAAGCCTGGTGTGTGGATCTTACCCTGGTCGAGAATATTACTGGTTCCTAATCCTATCCGTGCGTGACCCACATCACTGTTGCTGTAGAGAAAACAATCTTTTAAACTTTTCAATTTCATCAACTTTGCAGCTTACTTTTAGATCCCCAATGAATAACATACTGCACGAATGGGAATAATTAATATCATTTCTGCTCTTTGATATATAGAAGACGCTGAGGTAGAATTGACCATATGTAAGTTTGAAATTACCCTGTGTGTAATAAATGCACTGGTATGAAATCCCTTTGTCTCCTGTTTTTACAGAGGTGTTTATTTTGTACAGGCTAATGCGTCCATTAAAAAAGCAGACTAAGGAATGTTATACCAATGGTGCTAAGTGTCTGTACGCTCACCCTTACTCACGTAATTTTAAATCCAAGGAGTCTGAAGGGTAGAATCTTCACTGCCCAACTGCACGGTCTGAATACCGCCCTTTGCTCCATTCTGATTCAATCTGAGTACACACTGTCACAATAGTCCAACAAGGTCGTAGTGAAAGCCCTCACTCCAGTCTGAGTCAGTCTACATACCACAACAACAACTTGCATTTATTACATAGAATTACATAGGATATACAGCACAGAAACAGGCCATGCGGCCCAACCAGTCCATGCCGGCGTTTATGCTCCACTCGAGCCTCCTGCCGTCTTTCTGTGAAGGAATAAGCCATATAACCTATTCAGAAAAATACACTATCTTATGAAAGAATTCTGGCCTTATTAAAACATGACAAACTGGGTTTTGAAATTTAGAAACCTAACTATGAAATAGCTATGAAAGCATTCTGGCTATTGAGATAAGACAGTTGTTGACCCTGAATAAATAACCTTATTGAAACAGAAGGTGAAGGGCTCCGACAAACTGACCTTTTGGGAACAAAACCGATAAGGTGTTCTAATTTAAACTTCGTAAAGATGGCACATAAGATAAGGAACATCTGCCGTCGTAAAGATGACATAAAATAAGGAACACCTGCTGTCACATCATTTTTATATGGTCAAACAAGAACACCTGGAGGTGAGACAAGATTCTGGTTGATGTGGCAATAAGAGTTGCAGAGGTCGGCAGAAAGATGAATAGAGATAATTAACTTACATCAGCAGAAAATCTTAAAGGAAATACCACTGAAAAAGGGTATAAATATTGAACTCTCAAATAGGATGTCAGACTCGCTTTAATCGGACAAAGCGATTCTCGGCTTCAGAGGCGGCTCTGTAATCTACCACTCTTTGTAACTCGGGGATCAAAGGTATTTGATATTGATGGATATCCTGTAAAGAGAACTTAAGTACTGTAATACTGTAGCAAAGTTAAGATTTAAAAGTAAGACTCTCTGTTAAAAAGATAGTATGCTTTCTCTTTTTAGAACTGTTAAAGTTGCGATTGACTGATTCACCAACTGTAAATTGCATGTCGGTTCTTTAATAAATCTATATATTTTTAGAATTGTCTCACATAAGACTTCTGTATCAAAAACTCGCAAACTCAATCTCTGTACACTCTTTGGTGAGGAGTTGCAGAATTCTGGGGGCGTTTTCCGGACCCTCATAATATCCAGGATGTTACAGTCTAGCTAAACTTATTAAAAGCGCTATCTGGACGTTGGTAACATTCTTGGGTTGTTCCTTTCCTTTAGGGAGAGATAGTCCGGACCTTTAGACCCAATTAAGCGTCTTTAGGATTCGGCTACCTCAAACTTTAGTTGAAAGTGAACGTCTGAGAAATACGCCTGATCCGGGGTAGCCCTAAAAGGGCTAGGACTCGTAAATATCCCATAATTTCCTCATCTAAATCTATCAGCATAACCCTCTATACCCTTTTCCCTCATATGCTTGTCTAGCCTCCCCTTAAATGCATCTATACTATTCGCCTCAACCACTCCCTGTGGTAGCGAATTCCACATTCTCACCACATACGAACATACATACAAACATACAAATTAGGAGCAGGAGTAGGCCACTCGGCCCCTCGAGTCTGCTCCGCCATTCAATAAGATCATGGCTGATCTGATTACTCCACATTCCCGCCTACCCCGATAACCTTTCTCCTCCTTGCTTATCAAGAATCTATCTACCTCTGCCTTAAAAATATTCAAAGACTCTGCTTCTACCATCCTCTTAGGAAGAGTGTTCCAAAGACTCACGACCCTCTGTGAGAAAAAATGTCTCCTCATCTCTGTCTTAAATGGGCGACCCCTTATTATTAAACAGTGACCCCTAGATCTAGATTCCCCCACAAGAGGAAACATCCTCTCCACATCCACCCTGTCAAGACCCTTCAAGATCTTATATGTTTCAATCAAGTCACCTCTTACCCTTCTAAACTCCAGCGGATACAAGCCTAGCCTGTTCAACCTTTCATCATAAGACAACCCGCCCATTCCAGGTATTAGTCTAGTAAATCTTCTCTGAACTGCTTCCAACGCGTTTACATCCTTCCTTAAATAAGGAGACCAATACTGTACACAGTACTCCAGATGTGGTCTCACCAACGCCCTGTATAACTGAAGCATAACCTCCCTTCACAATAAATGAGAACATTCTATTAGCTTTCCTAATTACTTGCTGTACCTGCATACTAACCTTTTGCGATTCATGCACTAGGACACCCAGATCCCTCTGCATCGCAGAGCTCTGCAATCTCTCACAATTTAGATAATATGCTTCTTTTTTAGTCTTCCTGCCAAAATTGACAATTTCACATTTTCCCACAATATACTCCATCTGTCAGATCTTTGCCCACTCACTTAACCTATCTACATCCCTTTGTAGCCTCCTTATGCCCTCTTCACAATTTACTTTCCTACCTATCTTTGTGTCATCAGCAAATTTAGCGACCATCCCTTCATCCAAGTCATTTATATAAATTGTAAAAAGTTGAGGCCCAACCACTACCACTCTCTGGGTAAAGAAGTTTCTCCTTAGATCCCCTCTAAACCTCCTGCCCCTTACCTCGAAACTATGCCTCCTGGTTATTGACCCCTCTACTATCAAGTCATAGTTTCTTTAGTATCAGGAGTGTTGTGGCTACTAAAAATTTGTTACATTTATTCTGACAAAATTTCAAAGTGCTACACATCGTTACATTAATGGGGGCTGTACTGGCAGTCAAACTCGCCCTCCAGGATCTACTGCGGAGGGAGCGGAGGCAGCGAGAAAGATTGCAAGATCTGGCCAGAGGGAGGAGGAGGGCCATCAGGGCTCTCAACAGGAAGCCTTACCCACCGAGGGTATTCTAAGAGCACTTCTCCTACCTCCAATTAAGCGAGGAGCAGTGTATTAGAAGGCTCCGCTTCAGCAAGGAGGTGGTCACATAACTCTGCCACCTCTTGCAACCAGACTTCGAGCCTCAGATCAGGGCGACCACAGCTCTCTCAGTGGCAGTCAAGGTCACCGTCGCCCTCAATTTCTTTGCCATCGGTTCCTTCCAGTCTGCAACAGGAGATATAGCGAACATCTCGCAGTTCATCATCTATCGTGTCCCATTTCGTCATTCTCTGCTGCAGGCTCCACAACTTGGTCATCATGAGGGCCCAGCCCTTGCCACCAGGGATCACGGGACCACCTCAGGAGGAGGAAGAGGGAGAGGAGGAGGAGGAAGAGGGAGAGGAGGAGGAGGAGGCGGAGGAGAAGGAACAGGAGCGAGGGAGGAGGCAGCCACTCAATCGGCCTTCTGGAAGGGCGGTCTGTGACTGCCTCATCAGACTGCGGTTCCAATAAATTAAACCCCAGATCCCCGTTGCTCACCACATCCCCATCGTTTCATTAGGCCATATCACAGCGCAAAGCTGAAATGAGAGACACCACAAAATCATCCAAAGCCAATTAATAAATTTATCAATAATCAGTGAACACATATTTACAACAACAATATTAGCGATTCACTCTTGTGCAATCTGTTAATGCCCCTCATTACTGTGCCTTTGCCTACTCTATTGCTCCTACAAAGTGTTGGCCCAGTGGCTGCAGCACAGCGGGTGGAAGGCTGCTGAGTGTCCGTGTGGGAGACTTCAGATGGCCTTGCAGGACGCCCTTGACCATCTCTGGGCCTGGAAGGCCCGGCAGTAGACTGCACCACCTCAGCATGGGCAGAAGCAGTCTGGGCTGGCTGGATGTCAGGCAGCGACAAGGGCAATGGCGGAGTGCCAGTGGTGGGAGCAGAAATGCTGTCATCCTGAGAGAGGACAGCAGCTTCCTGCTCCACTGACCCACTGCCACTCCCCCGGGGCATCACCTCAGCATTCCTAGCAATCTGTTGGAGCACAGATTGCTGGCCTGCTGCGACACCGTGAAAGCCCCGGTCGACGGTGGTAGACCCAGCTACGATGGCAGCAGTCAGAGCTTGCGTGGCATCAAGCTGAGACTGCATGAGAGCAGCCTGAGATTGGATGCCACCATGCATAGACTGCATTACAGCACTAAGATGTTACGTGGCTTCCACCTGTGCTGCAATGGAAGCTGCCAGATCACCCATCACACGCGGCATCAGGTCTAGGTTGCCATGGTCTCTCTGGGAGTCGACCATCCTTTGCAGACTAGAAATGATGGGCTCCATGGTGTGCGCAGAGCTCTGTGCAATTTTGGAGGCGGACTCCTCCACGCTCCTTACCATTGCCGAGAGGCTCACAGGCACCCTTGCCATTGCACCTATCATCTCCGTGTGCATGCCCATCACCCTTCTCCTAAAGGCCTCCCCATTGAGGTCCTCATAAGAACATAAGAAACAGGAGCAGGAGTCGGCCAATCGGCCCCTTGAGCCTGCTCCGCCATTCAATAAGATCATGGCTGATCTAATCTTGGCCTCAAGTCCACTTTCTCGCTCTCTCCTCATACTCCTTGACTCCCTTGTAGTTCAATGACTCCGCCTCCACAGCTCTCTGGGGTAGAGAATTCCAAAGATTCACGACCCTCTGAGTGAAGAAATTCCTCCTCATCTCCGTCTTAAATGGATGACCCTTTATTCTGAAACTGTGCCCCCTAGTTCTAGATTCCCCCACGAGGGGAAACATCCTCTCAGCATCCACCCTGTCAATCCCCCTCAGAATCTTATATGTTTCAATAAGGTCACCTCTCATTCTACTAAACTCCAATGAATATAGGCCCAACCTGCTCAACCTTTCGTCATACGTCAACCCCTTCATCCCAGGAATCAACCTCGTGAACCTTCTCTGCACTGCCTCCAATGCAAGTATATCCTTCCTTAAATATGGAGACCACAACTGTACGCAGTACTCCAGGTGCGGTCTCACCAGCGCCCTGTAAAGTTGCATCAAAACATCCCTACTTTTATACTCCATACCCCTTGCAATAAAGGCCAATATTCCATTAGCCTTCCTAATTACTTGCTGTACCTGCATGCTAACCTTTTGTATTTCATGTACATGGACACCCAGATCCCTTTGTACTGCAGCATTTTGTAATCCTGTGCAGCAGAACTCACGTGCGAACTCGCCCTCCGGGGAGCTGGTCCCCGAGCTACCCTTTCCCTCTGGCCTTGCTGCGGCCCCCTTGTCCCCGGTGCCTCACCCTGTGCAGATCCCGCTACTACACTAGCCTCTAAAGAACGCGTTGTGCCAGTATCTGAGCTGGTGCCTTGCGGGTGAGACATGCAGTGATGCGGTTTGTTCTTCCTCCTCCTCTTCTCCCACCTCGCTCTCTACGGTGCCCTCAGGGACAGGCTGCTCAGGTGCTTGCTCATTATCTGAAAGCATAAAGGCACAAGAGTCGGGTTAAGGTGAGGGGATGGGGGCAGGAAGGGAGAGGTGCATGCATACAGCATGATTAGCTGGAAACTGCGAAAGGCTTGTGGGGTGAGGGGAAAGTGGGATGTGAGAAGAAGGAGTAGGGATGAACATACCGTTGTTGTCCCCAAGGGGATCAACGTCGCCGGTGGCCACGGCGCCCACCACCTGGCACCCAATGATTTGCAGCACTCTATCCTCCAGCACAGACAGTGGTTGGGTGTCAGGTTGTCCCTTGCCTGTGCGCTCCTGCTCCCTCCTGTTGTGAGTGACCTTTGCCTGCAAGAGAAAGGAAAGTGTGTGAGTGAGTGTGGAGCAATGTGTGTGGGTGATGTGCCTGTCATAGTTGAATAGCTGTCATTGTGTGCAAGGTGTGAGATGTGGGTGTGAGTGTTGGTAGGTGGAGATTGTTGTTGGTGAGTGCTGGGGGTGTGGTGCTTTGGGCAGTGTGTGCAGACTGAGGTTGAGATGGTGGTATGTAGCATTTGTTGAAGCATTGGCTCACCCTGACCACCCGAGTGAGGTTGTTAAATTTCTTCCTGCACTGTGTGGGTCCTGGGGACCACAGTGCTGCCCGAGACCTGCTGGGCTCCCTCCCTCCACATGCCGCGGAAGACTTGCGGCGAGGGCCTCCTGCCACTTGCCGGGTAGAGCACCGCCCTCCGTCTCTCCACAGCGAAGACCAACGCCTCCAATGTTTGGTCGCAGAATCTGCGAGCTCTCTCCCTGGGCCGTTAATCTGCCATAATGACACCTCCTTCAGTGGTCCGGTTCCTTGGCCTTCTGCTGCTTACTGAGGCAGCTTCAGAACCAGCAATGCTGGGAATGAGGCTCTGCAGCATGATTGAACCTCCCCTTTAAGAACTGGAAAGAGCCTGTGGCAATGGTGACTGGTGACTAGACTGCCCTGAAATTGCTTAGCTCTTTGAGTCTAACACCACTGAGCTCGGTCATTAGCGATTGATTTAGCGCTCCCGTCCTTTCTTTGACCGAAGACACTGAATTTTGCGTGCAGCGAGATTCAATAGCGCTTGGCGCTAAATCTCAAACTTTTCCAAATTTAGCGCCCACTCCTGGCCGATAATTAATTTCTCCCCCTATGTTCCTAAATGTTCCGGCACAGGAGTGAAAATGCAAACAAAAATGAAATAAATGCAAAACCACTGACACAACAGAAGTGAACTCCACATGAGGCTGAACACCAGTCACACTGAAAGCCTTTTAACGAATGCCATTTGCAGAAAACGTTGCCATTCCGTTTCAGGGTAAAGGGAACATTAATGTAACCAATCCCTGCCTATGTGTACACAGTTATAACTTAATGAGCCCTGAGGTATCCTGGTGACTTCTCTCTGACAGAAGGTAATCTCGCCGCATGCCGTACTTCAACACACCGCTATCTAATTGTGCCACGGATAATTCTTTTTCATTAATGGTCTCGTTCGAACGACTTTGATTCCTGTCTTTCGAGGGAGGAAAGGAGTCTTTCTTCAAAAAATGATTAGAATTTTTAACCGCAATCTCTCCACATTAAAAAAAAAACAAATGACGATTGTGTTTCAGCCAAGGGCCCATATTCCCATCAACAGATTCAGTATCAGCGGGATAACTGGAGTCAGGCCCCTGTGGTGGGTAAGGGTAAAGGAAGACTCGACCCTTTCTAAAGAGCTTCATCTGTGCACAATGGGGCATCCACAGTGGGCTCTGTTATCTTGCAGCGGAATCTAAGTGCCGGGCTAACTTCCGTAGAGTGGAACTAAGTTCGAAACGCAGTGAGGTAGATCTTGACCTTTGTGCAACCTTGTAATACGGGCGACAGCGAATCAGCAGCCCGTTTTACACGAGCCCCGATTTTTTTTATTTCTGTTGATGTCAGTGGAAATAAAAATCGGGAGCAATCCAAAAACGGGCTGCCGATTCACGATCACCAGTTTTACACCGCGCAGAAAGTCAAGAGCTATTCCCGTGGCCATTGCTCTGTGGGCTAATGCGGCTGTCATTTTGAATCAGCTGATTGATTGCTCAGCGCAGCTAAACTATACATTTACATGGTTTATAGGCCCATTTAGCCAGTCTTATTAATAATAATATAACGAAACAGGAGCAGGAGTCGGCCAATCGGCCCCTTGAGCCTGCTCCGCCATTCAATAAGATCATGGCTGATCCAATCTTGTCCTCAACACCACTTTCCCGCTCTCTCCCCATACCCCTTGACTTCCTTGTAGTTCAAATGTCTGTCATTCTCAGCCTTGAATATATTCAATGACTCCGCCTCCACAGCTCTCCGGGGCAGAGAATTCCAAAGATTCACGACCCTCTGAGAGAAGAAATTCCTCCTCATCTCCATCTTAAATGGGCGATCCCTTCTTCTGAAATTATGCCCCCTAGTTCTAGATACCCCCACGAGGGGAAACATCCTCTCAGCATCTACCCTGACAATCCCCCTCAGAATCTTATGTTTCAATAAGATCACCTCTCATTCTTCTAAACCCCAATGAGTATAGGCCCAACCTGCTCAACCTTTTGTCATATGTCAACCCCTTCATCCCAGGAATCAACCTAGTGAACCTTCTCTGCACTGCCTCCAATGCAAGTATATCCTTCCTTAAATATGGAGACCACAACTGTACGCAGTACTCCAGGTGCGGTCTCACCAGCGCCCTGTAAAGTTGCATCAAAACTTCCCTACTTTCATACTCCATACTCCTTGCAATAAAGGCCAACATTCCATTAGCCTTCCTAATTACTTGCTGTACCTGCATGCTAACTTTTTGTGTTTCATGTACTCGGACCCCCAGGTCCCTTTGTACCGCAGCATTTTGTAATCTCACTCCAATTTGTTTCGATTAAGTCACTAGTTAGGCCTCAGCTGGAGTATTGTGTCCAATACTGGGCATCACACCTTAGGAAGAATGGAGAGGCCTTGGAGAGGCTGCAGAGGAGATTGACCAGAGTGCTGCCAGGGATGAGGGACTTCAATGATGTGGAGAGATGGAGAAGCTGGGATTGTTCTGCTTAGAGCAAAGAAGGTGAAGGGGGGATTTAATTGAGATGTTCAAAAATATGAAGGGTTTTGATAGAGTAAATAGGGAGAAACCGTTTCCGCTGGCAGGATGGTCAGTAACCAGAGGGCACAGATATAAAGTAATTGGCAAAAGAACCAGTGGGGAGATGCGGAGACATTTTTTTACACAGCGAGTTGTTGTGATCTGGAATGCGCTGCCTGAAAGGGCGGGGGAAGCAGATTCAACAGTAACTTTCAAAAGGGAATTGGATAAATACTTGAAGGGGATTGCTTTGGGGCAAGAGCGGAGAGAGGTTGGATTAATTGGATCACACTTTCAAAGAGCCGGCACAGGCACGATGGGCCAAAAGGCCTCCTCCTGCGCTGTTTCATTCTTTGATTCTACAACAAGAACACAGAATCTCGTGGTGATGGACTTTATCCTCACTGGCTTTACGCTCAGTGGTCCTTGTCTGATGGATGGAGAGCAAAGTTGAACGTCAAGAGTGGCACAAAATGATGGAATGCACAAACGACACTCAGAAGAAGACTGAAATTGATAATTAACGTTCCACGATAGCCCATCTGGTTTGGTGCTCAGCCATGGAGACAGGGTGGCTCCAGTTTCAATACCCTGGTCTCTGCTGAATTACCAGATCTCAGCCAGGGTAATTAGGGATGGGCAATAAATGCTGGCCTTGCCAGTGACGCCCACATCCCATAAACGAATAAAAAAAAATGCGTGGCAAAATTGCCCTAGTGCCCTTGGGTTGGGGGGTTGGGGGGTGTGGTGGGGGGATGCGGTGTGGTGTGGAGATCAACCGGGATTTGTTTTTCCTGATTGCAATCCACAGGATGCTGAGAGGCCGTTTCCCCTGGCTGGAGAGTCTAGAACTAGGTGTCATAGTCTCAGGATAAGGGGTCGGCCATTTAGGACTGAGATGAGGAGCAATTTTTTTCACTCAGAGGGCGGTGAATCTTTGGAATTCTCTACCCCCAGAGGGCTGTGAATGTTCATCCATTGAGTATATTCAAGGCTGAGATCGATAGATGGTTGGGCACTAAGCGAATCAAGTGATATGGGGCTAGGGCGAGAAAGTGGAGTTGAAGTAGAAGTTCAGGCACGATCTTATTGAATGGCGGAGCAGGCTCGAGGGTCCGTATGGCCGACTCCTGCTCCTATTTCTTGTGTTCTTGAAAGTCCCAGGCGTGTGGACATTGAGTAAGGGCTGGACTGGGTTTGGCCATGATACTCTCTTCTACTCATAGCCTTGGTCCAGTCTCTCTAATTAAGAATAGCCTCTCGGGTCAGGCAAGAAAGAAGTAAAGAAAGAAAGACTTGCATTTATATAGCGCCTTTCACAACCACCGGGCGTTCCAAAGCGCTTTACAGCCAATGAAGTACTTTGGAAGTGTAGGTCACTGTTGTAATGTGGGAAACGCGGCAGCCAATTTGCTCACAGCAAGCTCCCACCAACAGCAATGTTATAATGACCAGATAATCTGTTTTAGTGATGTTGATTGAGAGATAAATATTTTGGCCCAGGACACCAGGGATAACTCCCCCTGCTCTTCTTCAAAATAATGCCAGGGGATCTTTTATGCCCACTTGACAGGGGCCTCAGTTTAGCGTCTCATCCAAAAGACAGCGCCTCTGACAGTGCAGCACTCCCTTAGTACTGCACTAGAGAGTCAGCGTAGATTTTTGTGCTGAAGTCTCTGGCGTGGAAATATGAACCCACAACCTTCTGACTCAGAGGCGAGGGTGCTACCCACTGAGCCAAAGCTGACACTTATGCAATGGAGGTAATGGAGGGGCTGTAGGCCATCTTGGGAACTAGATCTCATCACGATTAAGAACTTTCAAGGGGGAAGGGGCAAGGGTCGGGGGTCGGAGGTCGGGGGGGGTGTGGCGCAGAGGGTGAGGGAAGAAATAGAAATAATAGAAAGTAAGTATTTATCATAGGAAATCCACGTGGCTCTTCACATGCCCAGTATGTGCCTCTGAAGTGTGTTCCTCATCATTAGTTCTGCATTAGCAGAGTAGTTAGTGTTTTACAATGGAATTCTGCCCTGTTGTTCAGGGAGATTGATGACTTCATTTTCCCATACACTCCGACTTGCCGAAACCATCTGTCTGACAGTACAGAATCTAGGAACAAGCATTCGGTACAAAGTGTCCAGATGCCAGAAACATCAGCCCTTGCTTATCCTGGGCTATCTCCGGGGTTGACAGCAAAAAGCACAGCAAATAAACTTAACTGCGGCTGGTTTGAAATACTGACACGTAGCTTGCTCCCCGCTGACCTCCATTTTTTTCCTGAAAGAAGAGGTTATACTCGAAGAAGAGCTCTGGCCAAAATGTTCCCAAGCTGTTGGAGTTCAACTTCAGCGAGATGATTCCGGGCTACTGATAAAACCATCGAAAACCTGTATTAAATTTGAGATCACAGGAACAGGAGGAGGCCATTCAGCCTCTCGAGCCTGTTCCGCCATTCAATTAGATCACGGCTGGTCTGTATCTTAACTCCAGCTACCCACTTTGATTCCGTAACCTTAAATACCTTTCCCTAACAAAAATTTATCAATCTCAGTTTTGAAATTTTCAATTACCCCCCCCAGCCTCAACAGCTTTTTTGGGGGAGAGAGTTCCAGATTTCCACTACCCTTTGTGTGAAGAAGTGCTTCCTGACATCACCCCTGAGCATCCTAGCTCTAATTTTAAGGTTATCGCCTCCTTGTTCTGGACTCCCTCCACCAGAGGAAATAGTTTCTCTCTCTGTCTACCCTTTCAACTCCTTTAATCGTCTTAAACGTCTTAATTAGATAACCCCTCATTCTTCTAAACTCGAGGAAATACAAGCCTAGTCTATGCAACCTGTCCTCATAATTTAACCCTTTTAGCCCCGTGGTCTGTGCTGGTCTTTATGCTCCACATGAGCCTCCTCCCACCCTACTTCATCTAAACCTATCAACATACCCTTCTATTCCTTTCCCCCTCATGTATTTATCAACCTTCCCCTTCAATGCATCTATGGGATTCGCCTCAACCACTCCTTCTGGTAGTGAGTTCCACATTCTAACCACTATCAGGGTAAAGAAGTTTCTCCTGAATTCCCTATTGGAATTCCTAGTGACTATCTTATATTTGTGGTCACTAGTTTTGTTCTCTCCCCCCCACAAGTGGAAACATCTTCTCTACATCTACCCTGTCAAACCCTTTCATAATCTTAAAAAACTGTATCAGGTCACTCCCTCAGCCTATTCTTTTCCAAAGAAAAGAAACCCAGCCTGTGTACAACCTTTGTAAAGCTTTATCAATTAATAGAGGACAAGAGAGGAGCAATAAGCAGAGAGATGTTGGAGGCTATCAGAGTGGTTAGGATCTGGAATACACTGCCTGAAAGGGTGGTGGAGGCAAACTCAATCACGGCTTTCAAAAGGGAGTTGGATAAGTACCTGAAGGAAAAAAAATTGCAGGGCTACGGGGAAAGGGTTGGGGGAGTGGGACTAGCTGAAATGCTCTTGCAGAGAGCCGGCACGGGCTCGACGGGCCGAATGGCCTCCTTCTGTGCTGTAACCATTCTATGATTCTATGATCCTATGAAAGAAGGCCTAGCTCTTGCCATCGTTGAGGAGCCGTGGGACTGTATCTACAGTATTGTCAACTATTGCGAATCCATCCCAAGAGACACGATTTCGGAGTGAAATAAAGCTTCACTCGCGATCTCGCCATGGAACTCCTAAATCGCTGGATTTTTTTTTAAGCACCGATTTGCGCCGCTGGGCTCCTCTGATATCGCATGGGGACAAAACGCCGTGCAGTGCATTCTGCGTATAGACATCCGCCATTAGAGCTCCCGTCAGATAGTCATTCCTGTACCAAATCTCCTGATTTGTAAGTGTTTGTCTCCTGATTGATGAGGTGGCGGGGTTGGCAATACTGCTGCTATTGCAGTTCCTATTTATTTTCACCTTTCAATGGGTCAGCGGGTATCCTGCGTGTATGAAAAAAAAGCCCCATCCTTCTGAGCAGGGAGATCCTAGAAACAGCAAAAATTTCACACAACTTGAAAACTTGTCGAAAATGCCACTGCGGCAATTCCGCTGAAATCGGGGGGAAAATTCAGTACAATTATTAATTATGATCTATTAGCTGTCAAAATTTCACTGACTATACAGGAGCCGCCATAGTAACAGTCGGTATAAAATACAGATAGCGCTAATTGATGTAATTTATTACGCAAATATCTCTTCTGCAATACACCTGAGCTTTCAAAATCGCCGAGGTCCATTCAGGTGATGGAGCAGCTATTAAATCACTGACTTATAATTGTAAAAGATTCGGCTCGACAACCACTCCACTGCTGATCCAAGAGGCAGCTGAGAATTTTTTTGCCCGCCCCATCATGTGCGTTAATTAACAAAACATAAGAACTTAAGATATAAGAGCAGGAGTCGGCCATTTGGCCCCTCAAGCCTGCTCCGCCACTCAATAAGATCATGGCTGATCTTCTACCTCATCTCCACTTCCCTGCACTATCCCCATATCCCTTAATCCCCTTAATATCCAAAAATCTATTGATCTCTGTCTTGAATATACTCAACGACTGAGCCTCCACAGCCCTCTGGGGTAGAGAATTCCAAAGATTCACAACATAGAAACATAGAAACATAGAAAATAGGTGCAGGAGTAGACCATTCGGTCCTTCGAGCCTGCACCGCCATTCAATGCGTTCATGGCTGAACATGCTACCTCAGTACCCCATTCCTGCTTTCTCGCCATACCCCTTGATCCCCCTAGTTGTGAGTGTTATATCTAACTCCCTTTTGAATATATTTAGCGAACTGGCCTCAACAACCTTCTGTGGAAGAGAATTCCATAGATTCACCACTCTCTGGGTGAAGAAGTTCCTCCTCAGCTCAGTCTTAAATGGCTTCCCCTTAATCCTTAGACTGTGACCCCTGGTTCTAGTTTTCCCTAACATTGGGAACATTCTGCCCGCATCTAATTTGTCTAAGCCAGTCAGGATTTTAAATGTCTCTATAAGATCCCCCCTCATTCTTCTGAACTCCAGAGGATACAAGTTCAGTTGACCCAATCTTTCTTGATATGTCAGTCCGGCCAACCCAGGAATCAATCTAGTGAACCTTCGCTGCACTCCCTCAATAGCAAGAATGTCCTTCCTTAAGTAGGAGACCAAAACTGCGCACAATACTCCAGGTGTGGCCTCACCAAGGCCCTGTACAACTGCAGCATCACCTCCCTACTCCTGTACTCAAATCCCCTTACTATGAAGGCCATCATTCCATTTGCTTTCTTGACTGCCTGCTGCACTTGCATTCCCACCTTCAGTGACTGATGTACCATGACGCCCAGGTCTCGTTGCACCTCCCCTTTCCCTACTCTGCCACCATTCAGGTAATAGTCCGCCTCTCTATTTTTACCACCAAAGTGGATAACCTCACATTTATCCACATTGTACTTCATCTGCCATACATTTGCCCATTCACCCAACCTGTCCAAGTCACTCTGTAGCCTCCTAGCATCCTCCTCATTGTTCACACTGCCTCCCAATTTAGTGTCATCCGCAAATTTGGAGATATTACATTTAATCCCTTCGTCCAAATCATTAATATATAATGTAAACAGCTGGGGTCCCAGCACCGAACCCTACGGTACCCCGCTGGTCACTGCCTGCCATTCTGAAAAGTACCCATTTACTCCTACTCTTTGTTTCCTGTGTGCCAACCAGTTCTCAATCCCCGTCAACACATTACCCCCAATCCCATGTGCTTTAACTTTGCTCACCAATCTCTTGTGTGGGACCTTGTCGAAGGCCTTCTGAAAGTCCAAATACACCACATCTACTGGTTCCCCCCTGTCCACCCTATTGGAAACATCCTCAAAAAATTCCAGAAGATTTGTCAAGCATGATTTCCCTTTCACAAATCCATGCTGACTTGGACCTATCATGTCGCCACTTTCCAAATGGTCTGTTATGACATCTTTAATAATTGCTTCCATCATTTTACCCACGACCGATGTCAGGCTGACCGGTCTATAATTCCCTGCTTTCTCCCTCCCTCCTTTTTTAAAAAGAGGGGTTACATTGGCCACCCTCCACTCCATCGGAACTGATCCAGAGTCTAAGGAATGTTGGAAAATGATCGTCAATGCATCCACTATTTCCAAGGCCACCTCCTTAAGTACTCTGGGATGCAGACCATCAGGCCCCGGGGATTTTTCAGCCTTCAGTCCCATCAATTTCCCCAATACCTTTTCCCGACTAATAAGGATTTCCCTCAGCTCCTCCCTCTTACCAGATCCTCTGACCCCTTTTATTTCCGGCAGGTTGTGTGTGTCCTCCACAGTAAACACCGAACCAAAGTACTGTTCAATTGATCTGCCATTTCCTTGTTCCCCATTACGACTTCCCCTGTTTCCGACTGCAGGGGACCTACGTTTGTTTTTACTAACCTCTTTCTTTTTACATATTTATAGAAGCTTTTGCAGTCCATTTTAATGTTCTCTGCAAGCTTCCTTTCATATTTTATTTTCCCTGCCCTAATCAAACCCTTCGTCCTCCTCTGCTGAGTTTTGAAGTTCTCCCAGTCCCCGGGTTTGCTGCTACTTCTGGCCAATTTGTATGCAACTTCCTTGGTTTTAATACTATCCCTGATTTCCCTTGTTAGCCATGGTTGAGCCACCTTCCCTTTTTTATTTTTACGCCAGACCGGGATGTACAATTGTTGTAGTTCATCCATGCGATCTCTAAATGTCTGCCATTGCCCTTCCACTGATAGCCCCTTAAATATCGCTTGCCAATTTAACCTCGCAATTCACGCCTCATACCCTCAAAGTTGCCCTTATTTAAGTTCTGGACCATGGTCTCTGACTTAACTGTTTCCTTCTCCATCCTAATGTAGAACTCCACCATACTATGGTCACTCTTCCCCAGGGGGCCTCGTACCACAAGATTGCTGATTAGTCCTTCCTCATTACACAACACCCAGTCCAGGATGGCCTCCCCTCGAGTTGGTTCCTCAACATATTGGTTTAGGAAACCATCCCTTAAACACTCCAGGAAATCTTCCTCCACCGTATTGCTTCCAGTTTGAGTAGCCCAATTTATATGCATATTAAAGTCACCCATGATAACTGCCATGCCTTTTTTGCACGCACCTCTGATTTCCTGTTTCATACCCTCCCCCACCTCACTACTGCTGTTTGGAGGTCTGTACACAACTCCCACTAACGTTTTCTGCCCTTTGGTGTTCTGCAGCTCAACCCATATTGATTCCACATCCTCCAAGCTGATGTCCTTCCTAGCTATTGCATTAATCACCTCTTTAACCAGCAATGCTACCCCACCCCCTTTTCCTTTTATTCTATCCTTTCTGAATGTTGAATACCCCTGGATGTTCAGTTCCCAGCCTTGATTGTTCTGGAGCCACGTCTCTGTAATCCCAATCACATCGTATCCGTTAACATCTATTTGCATAGTCAATTCATCCACCTTATTACGGATACTCCTTGCATTAAGACACAGAGCCTTTAGGCTGGTTTTATTAACATCCTTTGTCCTTTTAGACTTATGATTTAGTATGGCCCTTTGTGTGTCTTGCCTTTGTTTACTCGGCCTTCCCCTATTGTTTCTCACCCTTATAACAATTGTTTCTGACTGCATATTACTTCCCCCTGTTTCGCTACATAGGTTCCCATTCCCCTGCCATATTAGTTTAAATCCTCCCGAACTGCTTTAGCAAATATTACCCCGAGGACATCGGTTCCAGTCCTGCCCAAGTGCAGACCGTCCCTTTTGTACAGGTCCCACTTCCCCCAGAACTGGTTCCAATGCCTCAGGAATTTGAATCCCTCCCTCCTGCACCACTGCTCAAGCCACGTATTCAATCTCACTATCCGGTTCTCTCTATTCTGATTAGCACGTGGCCCTGGTAGCAATCCAGAGATTACTACCTTAGAGGTCCTACTTTTTAATTTAGCTCCTAGCTCCCTAAATTCTGCTTGTAGGACCTCTTCCCGCTTTTTACCTATATCGCGGGTACCTACATGCACCACGACAGCTGGCTCTTCACCCTCCCTCTTCAGAATGTTCTGCAGCCGCTCCGAGACATCCTTGACCCTTGCACCAGGGAGGCAACATACCATCCTGGAATCTCGGTTGCGGCCACAGAAACTCCTGTCTATTCCCCTTACAATTGAGTCCCCTATCACTATAGCCCTACCACTCTTTTTCCCGCCCTGCTGTGCAGCAGAGCCAGCCATGGTGCCATGACCCTGGCTGCTGGTGCCTTCCCCTGGTAG
Organism: Squalus acanthias; assembly: GCA_030390025.1. Lineage (NCBI taxonomy): Eukaryota > Metazoa > Chordata > Chondrichthyes > Squaliformes > Squalidae > Squalus > Squalus acanthias. Next base: position 195,545,855 of record CM059427.1, on the reverse strand, counting down.
GCCATCTCCCCCAACAGTATCCAAAGCGGCATACCTGTTTTGGAGGGAGATGACCACAGGGGACTCCTGCACTACCTTCCTGATATTGCCCTGCTTCTTGGTCACCCATTCACTGTCTGTCCTAGCCTTTACCTGCGGTGTGGACAACTCACTAAATGAGCGATTCACCGAGTTCTCGGCATCGTGCATGCTCCAGAGTGAGTCCACCCGCAGCTCCAGCACTGCCATGCGGGCTGTCAGGAGCTGCAGCTGGACACACTTCCCGCACACGTAGTTGTCAGGGACACTGGAAGTGTCCCTGGTTTCCCACATGGCACAGGAGGAGCATGAAACGGGTCCGAGACTTCCTGTCATGACTTAACCCTTATGTTACTTTATTACTAAAATTTAAACTTATTTATCTTAGGTCCAGGAGTTAAGTCCCTGAAAACAAAATATAAAATCGAACCTACCTTTTAAATTCCCTCTACCCCTAAAGGTTAGAGGAGGTGGGAGGGTGGGAGTCACTACTAGTGTAGTGTCTCGGGTTTAGCAACCGCTCCACCTATATACGGGTACCAATGAATTGGCCCCGCCCCCTGCCTTTGAAAAAGCCCGCAAAGCTCTTTCCCCGCTGGGGAAAAAGGCCACGTAGGTGAGTTTAATGACTCACCTCAGGCCTCCGCCGCTCCAACCAGGTCCGCTCCTCCTTCCCCGCTGCCGACCGCTCTGTGGGAGAGAGAAAGAAAGGCTCCTCCTCCCCCGCTGTCGACGCTGGTCTGAGGCCTACCTGAGCCTCGGGCCTCCCTTTATTGACTCGCCACCGCTCCCGCCGCTCCAACCAGGTCCGCTCCTCCTTCCCCGCTGCCGACCGCTCTGTGGGAGAGAGAAAGAAAGGCTCCTCCTCCCCCGCTGTCGACGCGTGAGTGAAGAAATTTCTCCTCCTCTCTATCCTAAATGGCCGACTCCTTATTCTGAGATTGTGACCCACTGGTTCTAGACACTCCAGCCAAGGGAAACATCCACCTAGCTTCTACCCTGTCAAGTCCTGTAAGAATTTTCAATGAGATCACCTCTCATTCTTATAAATTCTAGCGAATATAGTCCTAGTCTACTCAATCTCTCCTCATAGGACAATCCCCCCCATCCCAGGAACCAGTGTGGTGAACCTTCATTGCACTCTCTCTATGGCAAGTATATGCTTCCTTAGGTATGGAGACCAAAACTGTACACAATACTCCAGGTGTGGTCTCACCAGGGCCCTATTTAATTGCAGTAAGACGTCTTGGGGTAAAAACTAGGTTGCTTTGCGCTAAGAGGGCGCTAACGGGGCGCAAAGCCACTAGTGCCCAGGCGCGGCACCGCCCATGCCTCCCGCGAAATTCAACGGGAGGTGAGCGGCGGTGCTAACCGTTAGCGCCCTGTGGCGCTGCGCTGCCAGCGATGATATCGTCGCCGTGCACAGCGCCCCGCTCGCGCCCCGGCCGCGATCTTCGGGATTGCCCCCTGACTTACCGCCGGATGCTAAGTCCGACGGGGTCAGGGAGGGCTTACCTGCGGCCGGGGAGGTGCTATTTAAAGGCGAGGTGCGGGGCGGCCATTTTTGTTGCTGGCCGCCTGCCAGGACCTGTCTCCGCTCCCTTCCCCGGCCTCCTGAACGCCCCCCCCCCCCGCGGGGTGCCGGCTGCGCTCCGTGAGCCCAGCACTTCTCTTGAGTGCCGGGCTCTTTTGCCAGCACTCCCGATCCCCGTGGACCCAGCTGGGCCCTAGGTTGCGCTGCGCAAGGCCCCTCCCCTTTAAGAAGGGGAGGAAGGCCTGCAATACCGCGGTGCAGCGTGCCGCGATATTGACTCGCAGCGCTCCAAGAGGGAGGTGGGGCGCTTCCAGTAGCTCTCCACTCCCCTCTTGGGGCGCAACCACTCAATTTCCGGTGCGGGGGTGCAAATTATCCCGAGGCGCTAAAAGTAGCGCCCCGGCGAAGTTGAGGCACTACTCAATTTTTAGCCCCTTTACTCTTATACTCCAATCCTTTTGTAAAAAGCTTAGAAATTACTGCCTGCGATATTAGTAGACGAAGCTAGACTGCCGTTATGTGACATTCCTTTGTCTTCTAATTTTAAGGGACGTCATAAACCATTTATAATAAATAGCGTTGGGGTGGATTTTTATTCCCCAGGTAGGAAAGCGGCCTAGTGAGAGGTCGGCCTGTCCGAGCAGGCAGGCGCGGCTGATTTTAAAGCCCAGGGCCTTACTAGCATGAGGCGTGCCGACTTCCACACCAAAATGCCCTGGACATCGTTGTGACGTGGGTACCCGACCGTTTAAATCCGCCGTTTGGGAGGCTGCTGCATGGTCTCGCCAGCACAAGGTAAATGGATTGGAGGAACTCGGCAGGGCAACAGCAACAACAACAACTTGCATTTATATAACGCCTTTAACGGAGTAAAATGTCCCAAGGCTGTTCACAGGAGCGTAATCATACGCAAAATTTGACACCGAACCACATACGGAGATCATTTAGGAGAGGTGACCAAAAGCTTAATGGAAGAGGTAGGTTTTTAAGGAGCGTCTTTAAAGAGGAGAGAGAGGTCGAAAGGCGGAGAGGATTAGGGAGGGAATTCCAGAGCTTAGGGCCGAGGTGGCCGAAGGCACGGCCCCCAATGGTGGGGCGATGAAAATCGGCGTTCCGCAAGGGGCCGGAATTAAGGAGCGCTGAGATCACGGAGGGTCGTAGGGCTGGAGGAGGTTACAGAGATAGGGAGGGGCGAGGCCATGGAAGGACTTGAAAAAGGGGATAAGAATTAAAAATGTTGATGCATTGATGGGCCGGGAGCCATTGTAGGTCAGCGAGGTCAGGGGTGATTGGTGAACGGGACTGTGAGTTAGGACACGGTTGCAGAGCTGGGGGAGATGGGGCGGGGGGGGGAAGGGAAGGAAGACCAGAGAGGGGAGGCCCAAGTTTCCTTGCAGAGACCAGAGGAGTGGTCAACTTCCACTTGACACTATTACCTTTCTTTTTGGAGCTAGTGTGAATGAAACCTAGATTTTATAAATTAGGTCAAACTTGCAAAAGGTGTTTAGAAAGTGCCACATAATAGGCTTACCAGCAAAGTTAAAGCCCATGGAATAAAAGGGAGAGTGGCTGCATGGATACGAAATTGGCTAAGTGACAGGAAACAGAGAGTAGTGGTGAACGGTTGTTTTTCGGACTGGAGGAAGGTACACAGTGGTGGTGTTACCCAGGGGTTGGTACTAGGACCACTGCTTTGCTTGATACATATTAATGCCTTGGACTTGGGTGTACAGGGCACAATTTCAAAATTTGCAGATGACACAAAACTTGGAAGTTTAGTGCACAGTGAGGAGGATAGTGATAGACTTCAGGAAGACATAGCCAGGCTGGTGGAATGGGCGGACACGTGGCAGATGAAATTTAACGCAGTAAAGTGCAAAGTGTTACATTTTGGTAGAAAGAATGAGGAGAGGCAATATAAACAAAAGTGTATAATTTTAAAGGGGGTGCATGAACAGAGAGACCTGGGGGTATATGTGCACAAATCGTTGAAGGTGACAGGGCAGGTTGAGAAAGCGTTTAAGAATCCGCTTATGGGATCCCATACGGGATACTGGGCTTCATAAATAGAAGCATAGAGTACAAAAGCAAGGAAGTTATGATGAAACTGTATAAAACACTGGCTCGGCCTCAACTGGAGTACTGTGTTCAATTCTGGGCACCGCACTTTAGGAAGGATATGAAGGCCTTAGAGAGGGTGCAGAAAAGATTTACGAGAATGGTTCCATGGATGAGGGATTTCAGTTATGTGGAGAGACTGGGGTTGTTCTCCTTACAGCAGAGAAGGTTGAGAGGAGATTTGATAGAGGTGTTCAAAATCATGAGGGGTCTGGACAGAGTAGATAGAGGGAAACTGTTCCCATTGGCAGAAGGGTCGAGAGCCAGAGGACACAGATTCAAGGCGATTGGCAGAAGAACCAAAGGCGACATGAGGAAAAACTTTTTTACGCAGCGAGTGGTTAGGATCTGGAATGCACTGCCTGAGAGGGTGGTGGAGGCAGACTCAATCGTGGCTTTCAAAAGGGAGTTGGATAAGTACCTGAAAGAAAAAAAATTGCAGGGCTACGGGGAAAGGGCGGGGGAGTGGGACTAGCTGAAGTGCTCTTGCAGAGAGCCGACACGGGCTCGACGGGCTCGACAGGCCTCCTTTCTGTGCTGTAACCATTCTATGATTATATGATTCTAGAATATCACTAATAACTGAAGAAACTCCTGATTGATAGATCCTGTACATTGGAGTAAAATAACTGATGAATATCTTCACTTGATTAAACAGAGACACACAAGACTAAAATTTCTGAAAATAATAACAACAACAACTTGCATTTATACAGCTCTATTCATGTTGAAAAATGTCCCATGGCACTTCACAGAGGCATAATCAGACGATAATTAGCGTCAAACCAAAGAAGGAAGGTTTCAGTAAAAGCTTGGTCAAAGAGGTAAATTTTAGGGCGGGTTTTAAAGGAGGAGAGGAAGGTGGAGAGAAAGAGAGGTTTAGAGAGTGAATTGCAGAGCTTATGGCCTAGATGGCTGAAGGCACGACTATCAATGGTGGGGCGAAGGGAGAGGGGGATGCACAAGAGTCTAGATTTGGAGGAAAATGCAGAGTACTTGGAGGGTTGTAGGGCTGGAGGAGGTTCGAGAGATAGGGAGGGGCGAAGCCATGGAGGGATTTGAACATGAGGATGAGAGCGTTAAAATCGTGGCGTTGCCGGACCGGGAACAAATGTAGGTCAGCGAACTTAGGGGTGAGCATAACTAGGTGCGAGTTTTTTTAAAATTCGCTTATGGGATCCCATGGTGGAAGAGGTCGCGGGTTTGGGAGGTGCTGCCGAAGAAGCCTTGGCGAGTTGCTGCAGTGCATCTTGTAGATGGTACACACTGCAGCCACGGTGCGCCGGTGGTGGAGGGAGTGAATGTTTAAGGTGGTGGACGGGGTGCCAATCAAGCGGGCTGCTTTGTCCTGGATGGTGTCGAGCTTCTTGAGTGTTGTTGGAGCTGCACTCATCCAGGTAAGTGGAGAGTATTCCATCACACTCCTGACTTGTGCCTTTAGGATACGGGCTGCAGAGTTTTGGATGAGCTCAAGTATAAAAGCCATGTGAATCTGTGTTGTTTAATTGGCTCTACCCTTAAAGTATGTTCTTTATTTTCTGTTATATGTGACATCCATTCTTGGCTGGACAGGCCATTCTCCCTTGTTTGGTGCCTGTGCTTTGCTCAATTGGATATTACTTACTGTCCCAACAGCACAGCCAGTGGCGATAGATCCTGTGCCTTAGAATGGGAAGCGTTGCAATTTGATGTAGTCTGGTTTTTTTTCACTCTCCATCTCAGCTGAAAGTCTTTCTGATAACAATGCTGTCAACCTTTTACCCCTGGCATTATACGAAGCAGGCACATAACTTCCTCTGCTTGCTTTACAAAAAAAAGAGACAGGGCAAGAAAGGTTACAGCTTCAGAAAGTGGAATTAAAAGGCTCGAATTGCATCTGCCTCAGAATGGGTTCTGTTATCTCTTCTCTAAAGAAATTCCAATTAAACTTTATGTTGCCGGAAAGGATGGAAGGAAATTACTGTTATGTGCTAATTATTAAGACCACAGGGGATGTTAACGCACAGCAGGTGTTAACGCAAGACAATTGAGATCAGACTTCTAACATCCAATGGAAATGAATAAAAACTCTATGCTTCTGAACTTAATCCTTCACAGGTTTTTTTTTTGAAGATTTAGACTTGCCCTAATTGACAACGGAATAGTGAGCGGCATTGGAAGTCCGGCTGCAATTAAAGGTAACAGAAAGAATTGTGTTCATGTGCTTACCAGGGAGATAAGCTCCCTCACCCGATTAAACCCAGTTTTAGAATCATAGAGGAGATTTACGGCACAGAAGGAGGCTATTCGGCCCATCGTGTCCGTGCCGCTCGACAAAGAGCTATCCAGCCCAATCCCACTTTCCAGCTCTTGATCCATAGCCTTTTGTAGGTTATCTCAAGCCTGCCAATTAGACAATGTAACTCATAAGTGCAATGATAATTTGCATTTACATAGCGCCAGTAATGTAGCAAACACATCACAAGAGGCTTCGCAGTTCAGGGTCAGACTCTGGAAGGAAGGCGATCAGAGCAGGTGAGCTAAGGTGCAGTTGGAGATCTGGTTGTAAGGAGACCTTTGAAGGTGGGGCGAGATGTAGCAAGATGGAGGGTGGGGGGTGCTTCGGGAGAGAGTTCCAGAGCGTGGGAGTGAGACAGCTCTACCACCAAGAGTGGAACACTGGGAGGAGGCAACATACAGAAGACAAGAGAGGTCTAAAGAAGGGGAATCGTCCAGTCTTAGGGTGAAGGGAACCTGCACCTTGAATTATGTTTATTTTTTAAATTCGTTTCTTTGATCAGGGCGTCGTTGGCAAGGCCAGCATTTATTGCCCATCCCTAATTGCCCTTGAGAAGGTGGTAGTGAGCCGCTTTCTTGAACCGCTGCAGTCCATGTGGTGAAGGTACTCCCACAGTGCTGTTAAAGAGGGAGTTCCAGAATTTTGACCCAGCAACGATGAAGGATCGGCGATATACTTCTAAGTCAGGATGGTGTGTGACTTGGAGGGGAGCTTGGAGGTGGTGGTGTTCCCATGCGCCTGCTGCCCTTGCCCTTCTAGGTGGGAGGTGCTGCCGAAGAAGCCTTGGCGAGTTGCTGCAGTGCATCTTGTAGATGGTACACACTGCTGCCACGGTACGCCGGTGGTGGAGGGAGTGAATGTTTAAGGTGGTGGATGGGGTGCCAATCAAGCGGGCTGCTTTGTCCTGGATGGTGTCGAGCTTCTTGTGTGTAGTTGGAGCTGCACTCATCCAGGCAAGTGGAGAGTATTCCATCACACTCCTTACTTGTGCCTTGTAGATTGTGGAAAGAGTTTGGGGAGTCAGGAGGTGAGACACTCGCCACAGAATACCTAGCCTTTGACCTGCTCTTGTTGCTACAATATTTATGTGGCTGGTCCAGTTAAGTTTCTGGTTAATGGTGACCCCCAGGATGTTGATAGTGGGGGATTTGGCGATGGTAATGCCATTGAATGTCAAGGGGAAGGTGGTTAGACTCTCGCTAGTTGGAGATAGTCATTGCCTGGCACTTCTGTGGCGCGAATGTTACCTGCCACTTATCAGCCCAAGCCTAAACGTCGTCCAGGTCTTGTTGCATGCAGGCATGGACTGCTTCATTAACTGTGGAGTTGTGAATGGTGCTGAACACTGTGCAGTCATCAGCGAACATCCCCATTTCTGACCTTATGTTGGAGGGAAGGTCATTGATGAAGCAGCTGAAGATGGTTGGGCCTAGGACACTGGCCTGAGGAACTCCTGCAGTGATGGCCTGGGGCTATGATGATTGACCTTCAACCACCACAACCATCTTCCTTTGTGCTAGGTATGACTCCAGCCATACTTTTAGCTGTGCTGAAACAATAAGCCTTGTTTACCTTTGTGTTATGTGAGAGCTGGACCACTCAGGGGTGATGTCAGGAAGCACTTCTTCACACAAAGGGTAGTGGAAATCTGGAACTCTCTCATCCAAAATGGTGTTGAGTCTGAGGGTCCATTGAAAGTTTCAAAACTGCGATTAATTAATAAATCTACAAGGCACCACATCAAGACGTAATTACAATAGGAACATAGGAATAGGAGTAGACCATCTAGCTCCTCGAGCCTGTTCCACCAGCCATGATGCACCCGGCCCATACCTCCATCATCCACCCTGCCAAAAGTCGTGGCAGGTTTCCCTTCCTAAACCTCTCCGCCTCTCCACCTCACTCTCCTCCTTTAAGACGCTCCTTAAATCTAACTCTTTGACCAAGCTTTTGGCCATCAGACCCAATATCTCCTTAAATGGCTCAAACTTTGTCTGATAACGCTCCTGTGAAGCACCTTGGGACATTTTACTATGTTAAAGGTGCTATATAAATGCAAGTTGTTGTAATAGTAGGTTTCACTTGTCAGTGTTTGGGTGCCCACGCCACCAGGGGCAGCTCTGGGGGGGCGCCCATCTGCCAAAGAGGCTGGAGAGTGCAGCCAAAGAGTGGCTTGCCCAGGGAAAGGGTTGGTGCCAGGTCCCGAGGAAGGTGAGGAAGCTGGATCCCCAACTTCTACCAGATGTCGGTGGTCATCAGGTTCGGCCAGGCGTACCTGCGAGCACCATACCCTGGGCTCCCATTGAAGATCCTTGGTGTGGGGACTCCTGCCCCTGGTCCTGTGCTCCCCTTACAGGGGTGGTCTTCCCTTGTAAAGTGTGGAAGGAGGTTCTGCCCTTGTAAGGCCATTGGTGCGCACCCCTAGTCCACGTGGGTTATCACTTCCTCAATGAAGTAGTGAAGGTTGATCATCTTTGTGTGACATCACCACATTACAGGAAAGATGTGATTGCACTAGAGAGGGTACAGAGGAGATTTACAAGGATGTTGCAGGGAGTAGAGAATCTTAGCTATGAGGAAAGACTGGATAGGCTGGGTGTGTTTTCCTTGGAACAGAGGAGGCTGAGGGAGAACCTTATTGAGGTGTATAAAATTATGAGGGGCATAGAAAGGACCTATTTCCCTTAGCAGAGGGGTCAAAAACCAGGGAGCACAGATTTAAAGTAATTGGTGGAAGGTTTAGAGGGGATTTGAGGGGAAATTTCTTCACCCAGAGGGTTGTGGGGGTCTGGAACTCGCTGCCTCAAAGGGTGGTAGAGGCAGGAACCCTAACCACATTTAAAAAGTACTTGGATGTGCACTTGGGATGCTCTAACCTGCAGGGCTACGGACCAAAAGCTGGGAAGTGGGATTAGGCTGGATAGCTCTTTGTTGGCCGGTGCGGACACGATGGGCCGAAATGGCCTCCTTCCGTGCTGTAACTTTCTGTGATTCTATGATTCTAGGTGGGATCTTTCCAAATGAATCCAGGTTAACTCGGTTTTATTATTGAAAACAACAATCCTCGAGTTTACTCATTTACTTCACATGAAATGCAACTTCTATGATTGCCAGTGTCAGTTTTGTCACCTTTTTTTGAAATGTTGGTACTGCTTCAGTCTGCTTTCAGTCTACTGAAGTGCAGGCACTGTTGTTATCCACTAAATGTGACAGTTATTTTGTCAAAGCCATTGAGATGCAACAGGTGGCAGGCAGCCATTTTTGTTGCTGGCCGCCTGCCAGCACCTGCCCCCGTTGCTGTCCCCGGCCCCCGTGAAGCCCCCCCACCGTGAAGTGCCGGCTGCGCTCCAAGAGCCCGGCACTTCTCTTGAGTGCCGGGCTCTTTTGCCGGCACTCCCGATCCCTGGGGGCCCAGCTGGGCCCCGGTTCGCGCTGCGCAGGGTCCCTCCCCTTTAAGAAGGGGAGGAAGGCCTGCAATACCGCGGCGCGACGTGCCGCAGCGCGTGGCGCTGCGGCACGTAGCGCCAGGATATTCCCTCGCAGCGCCCCAAGAGGGATGCGGGCTGCTTCCAGTGGCGCCCCGCTTCCCTCTTGGGGCGCAACCACTGAAGTTCCGGCGCGGGGCCGCTAATTTTTTCGGGGCGCTAAAAGTCGCACCCCGGCGAGGTTAGCGCCCCAAATGGGGCGCGACTCAATTTTTACCCCAGAGTTTCTAAACTCTCCCTGACCTCGCAAGTACGGTCCCCACCACTTATAACGGGCACGCTCGTGCGAGCGTGATTTGCTTGCTATATGGGGAATAACGCGGCAATGTGAAGAAAATTAAAAATCAATGCACAAATAGCATTGATGGCCGGGCACAGTCCAGACGAACACTGCTGTTAACTTAAATTTTCCATCCTTACCCAGTCTGGCATACATGTGACTCCAGTCCCAAACCAACGTGGATGACTTAACTGCCCTCTGAAGTGGCCCAGCAAGCCATCTCAGTTATATTGAACTGTTGGCATCGATTTTACCATCTACAAGACGCACTGCAGCAACTCGCCAAGGCTTCTTTGACAGCACCTCCCAGACCCGCAACCTCTACCACCTAGGACAAGGGCAGCAGGCGCATGGGAACACCACCACCTCCAAGTTCCCCTTCAAGTCACACATCATCCTGACTTAGAAGTATATCGGCCGTTCCTTCATCGTCGCTGGGTCAAAATTCTGGAACTCCCTCCCTAACAGCACTGTGGGAGTACCATCACCACACGGACTGCAGCGGGTCAAGAAGGCGGCTCACCACCACCTTCTCAAGGGCAATTGGGGATGGGAAATAAATGTTGGCCTTGACAGCAATGCCCAAATCCCAGGAATGAATCAGAAAAACATTTGCCAAAAACCCTTTTACCACCTCCATGGGTGGGCAGGAAATAAGAAAAATATCAATGGGCCATAATTTGCTATATAGCAGGACATCTAATGGCATCTGTCGTTAGTTAGACTTGCCCTCTCACGTTTAGGTTTTGTAATTTTTTTCTGTGGCAGCCTGCGATCTGATAACGTCTCAGCGACCTGGTCATCGGGGACCTGAGAGAACGGGGAAAGCAACAGGGTATCTCCTTTAACCAATCAGGGTTAAGGGTTATGAAATTAACAGCACAAGGACTGAGAAGGAAGTGTAGATTAGAGAGGGTGAATTCAATGTCAAATCAGGTACAGAAAACAAAATAAAGAGGGGGGAAAGAAAGATTGGATTAAGAGAGAGAGAAAAAAGAGACAGAAAGGAAAAGTAAAAAATAAATTCAAATTTACCATTTTTAAAAATCTCAAACAACAATTCAAACCTGAAGGAATGAGACTCCACACTTGTAATAGTTACTTTCCAGTGCCAGAGAGGATGACTGGCGGTAATTAACACTTGTCACATTGTTATAAGGGTACTTAGATTGGAATGGACACAACTTAACTTTCTGTGGCGAGTTTAGTGTGTATCTATCACGCAATTACAGCAACTTCACGCCATTCAGTGCATTTCAATGGTGAGGCAGTTTTTGTGAAGCTCATGGTGGAGCGGCATAACTCGGACAGCAACGTTCGGATATTTGCGTTTAACCGCGCATCCGCCCCACGCCTGATGTAGCTGTGCCATTTACGCATGAATAACGGCGAGCACTATCGGACTCACCAGTACTTTGACAGCACAAACTGAGCCATTAACTGATTGGTAGCTTCTTCCAGCCACAAATAACCAACAATTTGATTAATGAAGTGTTTGAAAAATTTCCTGTAGAAGATTTTACGCAAGGGTAACCAAGTGATCAACCCTTTAACATGCGCTGGTATTTTTATGCAAGGATTAGCAGAGCCGTTGAGAGATTACCCAGCACTGTTTTGCACCCGCAGCTGTCAATCACAGTCGCATTCAATGCCTTGAGCTTTGAGCAATGTGCATGCCCATCATTAGCTTAAAAGTACAAAAGCAAAACACTGCGGATGCTGGAAATCTGAAATAAAATCAGGAAAACGCTGGAAATACTCAGCAGGTCAGGCAGCGTCCGTGGAGAGAGAGAAACAGAGTTAATTATTCAGGTCGATGACCCTTCGTCAGAACTGGATAAAGTTGGAGATGTAACAGGAGATGAACACCTCCGTTCAATCCGTAAGGCTGACCCCGAGCTTCCGGTCACCTGTCACTTTAATTCTCTGCTCCACTCCCACTCTGAGCTCTCTGTCCTCGGCCTCTTACACTGTTCCAATGAAGGTCAACGCAAGCTCGAGGAACAAGCTTAGGCACTTTACAGCCTTCTGGACTCAACATCGAGTAACATTTTGAGTAAGGTGGTCTAATTGTTGCCGTGTTACTTGGAGTTTCGTGAGTTTGACTAAAATCGAACGTGGTGCTAGATTAGCCGTGACTCAGTGGGTAGCGCTCTCACCTCTGAGTCAGAAGGTTGTGGGTTCAAGTCCCACTCCGGAGAATGGAGCACATAAAGCTAGGCTGACACTCCAGTGCAGTGCTGAGGGAGTGCTGCTGCACTGTCAGAGGTGTCGTCTTTCAGATAAGACGTTAAACCGAGGCCCTGTCTGCTCTCTCAGGTGAACATAAAAGATCTCGTGGCACCATTTCGAAGAAGAGCAGGGGAGTTCTCCCCGGTGTCCTGGCCAATATTTATCCCTCAATCAACATCACGAAAACAGATGATCTGGTCATTATTTCATTGCTGTTTGTGGGAGCTTGCTGTGCGCAAATTAGCTGCTGCGTTTCCTCTATTACAACAGTGACTACACTTCAAAAGTACTTCATTGGCTGTAAAGCGCTTTGGGACATCCTGAGGTTGTGAAAGGTGCTATTTAAATGCAAGTCATTCTTTCTTTTCTTTCTTTATAGATCGTGGCTGTGGGAAATTATTTTACTTTGATCCCTCAGATCGTGCTTTCATACACCCTCCCTTCCCGTCTCCACTGACCAGCATGTAGCAGAGCAAGTCTCTAACACTATGGCCCTGATTTTAAAGGGTTGGGTATGTTGGGCGTGAGCCTCGAAACGGGCGGCGAACCCAGGCAATCCGAGGACTTGTGGATTGCTAATGGGCGGGAGCGGGAATTCAGCTGCGGGAGTGGTGGGGGGGAATCTCTGCACGGGATCGTGGGGGCGGGGGAAGGGGGAGGGGGAGGGGAGGTCGGGGCAAGGGAGATTCAAGATATCCTAGTCAAGTCCAGAGGAGCTCCTCCAGGGCCCACGGGGAAATCTAAATTACAATTTAATTACGTCCACACCTGAGGCCTCTTCTGGCTGACGATCCACCTCCTGACAGGTGAGACCTACACTCTTGGCCCTCCTCACTCGGGCCCTCCGACTAATATCACAGTCGGGTTCCTGGTGAATTCATCGGGACCCGATCTGCACAACTGAAGAAGGACCCCGCTACGGTCCTGCGGGTGTCCCGCTCTCCTGCGCAGAGGAGCAGCTTATCATCGGGACCCAGCGAGAAGGCAGCGGCTTCAGAGGGGGGGTAAGTGGCAAAAGCTCTCGTTGAACTGTGCGGCCACGCGGCGGTATGGAGTTCCTGCCCAGGCTGCTCACCGGCTTTTGTATGGGAGAAACTGCGCGTGCGCGAAAATCTGATTGTTCAGCGCGGCCAGTTAAATGGACCAACCCAGCGCGGCCAGTTAAATGGACCAACCCAGCGCGGCCAGTTAAATGGACCAACCCAGCGCGGCCAGTTAAATGGACCAACCGCCCACACAAAAAAAAATTAGATGGGACATTGTAAGTGACATTTTCACTGTCCCACCCCCTCCTCCTGCCGATTCCCGCCAGTGGTGCGAATTTAAAATCATGGCCCTTAGTCTCAGATTACTCCCTTTCTGCAGCAGTGCGACTTCGCTATTCCGCTCTTCGGCGGCCATTTTGAGTGCGATTGTCGAATTGTTGCCGGGTCACGTGGAGTTTCGCGAGGTCGGCTGGAATCTAACGTGGTGTTAGATCGCAGCTGCAGGAAATGATGTGACAAGAGGGAAGACTCTTGTAAAGTGCTCTTGCACTGGATACTCACAGACTCAGAGCTGTTGCCTTAATGAGTGAGGCACGTCTACCAATCGAATCAGAGTAATGCATCAAAGAAGCACCACCCCCGGGTAGGACGTGCGGAATTACCCCTCGCCCCGTCCAGCAGGTGATAGAGTTCGGACCTGAGACTTCGGAGAAATTACACCAGACACACGGGTTCTGTCTTTATCCTTTTATTGTTCCTGAGACAGATTCAAAACCCCAACCACTATTCGAGCAGTCCACCAACAATGTTACAGGAAATCATACATACAACTACCCGCCAATGATCAGTCCAGCATTGATTGTAGACCAAGTCCTTCTGACTGCAGCTCTTCGAGTTGAGGCGATCAGCCAGGCCCCGCCTTCCGACTGCAGTCCGATGTTTTTCGTCACTGGTTTTTCTACAGTTTTCCTTGTTTTTTACGCAGTAAATACATCATTCAGAGATGGTGAGATGTTCCTTTAACGTTCGGCCTGAGCTGTTTGATCCGTCAAACGTTCACGCTCTCACATCCTGTGTCACTATCCATTAGTTGCCTTTATCAGAGTCCAAAATTGTTCATTCGCTCCTAAAGTTTACAAAAGTGGCAGAAAGCCACTTGGTTGCAGTTCGTGTGTTACGTCGTATTCTGCATTTCAAAAACTTCAAAGGTTTGACTCCTGCCCTTTAGCCACCGAAAATATCATTGCAGACACGATGGGCTCGATTTTAATTCCCGAGGCGGGTTTGGAGTCGGGTTGCGTGGTGGGCGGGTTCCGGAGCCGCTTCCGGCGGGATCAGCTGCTGATGTCCGGTTTTGATTCAATGAGCTTGTTCATTTCAATGAGGCGCGCTGGCCGGTCCAATGAGTGGGATCGGGTCGGCTGGCCGCCTCTGATGACGTCATAATAGCAGCTGCTTTTAAAGCTGCCATTCAGCCTGAGCCTTTCTCTTGTGGATTCCTGCTATGACTTCTTCCAGAGGCAAGGCAGCTCCTTGTTTTAATGATGAGCCCCTCCAAGTTCTTGTGGATGCTGTCAGAGGGCGCAGGGAGATTCTCTTCCCTCCTGATGGCCAGAAGAAGCCTTCTCAGCAGATCAAGGCAGCCTGGCTGCGCATTGCTCAGGAGGTGAGCGCAAGGTCCATTTATGCACGCTCATGGATCCAGTGCCGCAAAAGGTTTAATGATCTTGTGCGAACATCAAGAGTGAATATCTCATCACACTTCCCTTCAATTTGCTTCCCTTCTCTTCTCACCAGCACTCTGCATCGTAAGCCTCCTCCTTCACATCCCACCTTGCTCTTACTTCCCTTGCATCCTTTCCTATCCATCTCTGTCTCTGTACTGAATCATTTCAGCATCCTGCCTATGCACCCCTTAGACTTGCTCTCACTGTCATGCAGTGACAGCAACGCACAGGGAGCTAGCTTCCTCTTGGCACCTCACTCCATCTTTGTCTCCCTCAAAGCTTCTATGGTAGGGATTAATCACACTCACTCCATCACTGTGGCTGAAACACCGCTTATGTCCCTCCTTGCAGAAAAAGATAGCCCATAATTAGAGGGAGAGAGCAATGACTGGCAACTTTGACCAGTGCTGAGGAGGCAGCAAGCGAGATTGTTGGAGGTGGCGAGGACCTGGAAGTGGGCAATGGAGAGATGGGCACACTAGAGGAAGCTGGTGACATAATAGAGTTTCATCCCTCTCAGACTGCAATGGAATATGATGTTCATAGAGAATCGCATTGTATCATCTGCTCAAAAGGATGTGTCTGCTACGTCAATATCAGATGTCTAAATCATGCCTTTACTCTCCCACAGGACCATCGTGCGCCCCCTCCCCACGATCCAGGACGAAGAGCCGGACAACTCTTCAGAGGAACGTGAAGCCTCAGAGGGAGCAGCGTCACCAGGACTCAGCGCACCCAGCACCAGAGCAGCAACACACACCTCGGTGGGGCCATCGTGAGTTAGAGTAGTGTTGTCACCTGGTCTATCACAGTGCACAAGTGAGCAGCAGCAGATGACGGAGACAACGACAGCAGTGGAGAGTCCTCGGTGGAGGTCGCAGGACTCTCCTAGCTCTGCTGTGCTGCGTGCAGATGCTGTGCCTCTAGGGCCATCCAGAAAAAGAGTGGTTCGTGAAATACAGGAACAAGTGCAGGTGTCTCTGGAAGGGTTTGCCTCCAGGGTTAGTGCGAGTGAGGAGAGAATGGAGGAGTCCATCTCTAATATCAGCACTGCCGTGGTGGAGGCAATGGCGCATGAACGCACCACCATGGATAGGATGGCAACCTCCGTGGAAAGGCTGGCTACCTCAGTGGAAAGGCTGTCTACGGCCATGGAGGAAATAAGTCGCCAGAGTCAGGAAAACATGGTGACTGTTCAGAATAGAATGACATCTCTGGAGGAGCGATGGGCAGCTATTGAACAGAGAGACCAGAGTTTCATGGACGTCCTTGTGATGAGGACTGCCAGTGCAGATACGGGTCCTCATGGTCCCCCTGATGTGCAGCAAGGTGCTCTCCAGCCACTTGCCAGCACTGACGTGTGGCTGACCCATGAGAGGGATGTTGTTGGCAGGACACAAGGAAGTGTGGGCTCCTCTCAAAGCGCTCACACGACAATGCTACTGCGGAGCCCTCGCTCAGAGACCCACTTTGCAGAGACAACTGAGATGGCCATTTCAGCCCCTGCACAGCCGTGGGAAGAGCAGACTGTTGAAGAGCTCTCCCAGGCTCCCAAACCCAGAAAGACATCCACCAGAGGCGTCTAAGCAGGCGCAGTATTCTAGTCAGCAAGGTGCCTCTACATCTGCTGAAGCCACAGGGGAAGCACCACGTAGAAGCACGCGTATGAGAAAGATTAAGCACCTATCGTCACAAGGGGAGTCACTTGGGTGATGTTTCTTTTTTTCCTGACTGTTCTTGGTTTATTATCCTTTTGTCATAGGTTAAAGATAAATTATGTCAAACAGTTGATTGTGTGGCCTATGCGTTATGGGAAATGGCAAAAGCGCATTGAGGGCTCAGGGTGACTTGCTTTTGTAATGCTGAGGGTAAAAGTGATAGGAAATAATAGGTTATAGCAGAGATGAAGTATGACGTTAGACAAGTGTCGCCTGCAATTACAGAGCCATATGGTAGCCACCTATGGTTGAAGAGTAAGCTTATGTTAATGTGGCATGGCAGTGTGCATACCCTGCTTGACGGGCAGCAGTGAACTGGAGGGATGTTGCATTGGTCGCAACAGGGCATGCAAGGCGCCCCTCATCCTCCTCCTCCTCCTCTTCCCAGGAAGATCTGCGCTGAGCCACACAGCTGCTGCTCCTCCGATTACGAGGACCAGGATGAGAGGGCATAAATGTTTCCCATCCCCTTGCTATAGATTTCATTTGAGGCAACAATCTTGCAAGCACACAGTCGAAGTGGCCTGAAATGAGTCCTTTCATGTCACACTGCAGATGGGTGTCAGCTTGAACAGTCAGAAGGTCAGTAGATGTGCAAAATCTTATCCCATACCTACAACAGCAAAGTTGTTGCATTTGAATGTCAGCCATGTTTCAGGGGCGCTTTTAAAGTGCTCCACCAATGCATGCAAGTCATGTCCTCCAGCAACTCGTCTCCTTGAACCTGGCCTGTTTCTGACAAGTTGGGAAACAGGAGCCAGAAGCACGAAAATGGGAAACCACTATGAAAATAGGATTAGCAAGGCAGTTAACAGGCTGTTAACTGCCTTAACTACCGGTCCCACCGGTTCCAGACGGATCAGCTTGGGAGCGGCTAAACAGACACTCACGAAAAGCATGTGAGGCGGGATGGAGGCGGGTTGGGTGTCTGAAGCCATTTTTTCCCAATTTTTCCCAACAGACCCGCCTCCAAACACGCCTCCTCAGGGCTCATTAAAATCAAGTCCGATGTCTGCAAATCTAAGGGGGTTTGTTTATCTCTGTTTTCTATGACGACCCCCCCCTGCAGTCACAACCATGTTTGCTGCCTTTGAGTGAAGCCCAGTCCATGTCCACTTCTCAGTGAAAGACCGTCTGTTACAACTTTATTTCTCTTCGAAAAACCTTTCGGCCTGGGAAAGCGATTCAAATATATATGTGAGAATTAAAATGAAGGATTAAGGGTCTGTGTCTGCCTGCCTGCACCCGATTGTTTGACAGCTGGGAGATGAGAAGAAATCTTTCAAAAGAAAGCAGCCACTCATCCTGCTATCAGCAGTTGGCAAACCAAGGGGACCTGGGAGATAGTTAGTGCACACCAAAAACAGAAGCTAGCAGCCGAGGAGAAGAAGCAGCGAAATCGATAACACAGCACGAGTACTACTTCCGAGTTGCTGAATCCTGGTTCTGCAACAATGGCTGAACAAGCTGCTGGGGCTACATCGATCAGTATTAAACAAAGCAGAGGCCAAGAATAGCCATTGAACAGCTTCATGACAAAGCAATAGGTCGTGACCGTATTGATAGCCAAAGCCCGAAAGACTGGCAGGCATTTCGTACAGTAAGCTGTCCCAGGAATACGTCAACGTACCTTTCAACACTAGAAGTTGCCCAAATTGCCGTGGGTCAAGTGTAACAGTAGTAGTACCCTCCCTCAAAGGGGAAGCTCCTTACCAAAAACGACAAGTGAATCAATCTCCTATTTGGTCACAACAACCACAGGCAATCGCCTTTCGGATGAGACGTTAAACCGAGGCCCAGTCTGCCCTCTCGGAAAAGATCCCATGGCACTATTTTGAAGAAGAGGATCAGGGGAGTTCTCCCTGGTGTCCTGCACAATATTCATCCCTCAATCAACATCACTAAAACAGATTATCTGATCATTATCACATTGCTGTTTGTGGGAGCTTGCTGTGCGCAAATTGGCTGCCGCGTTTCCTACATCACAACAGCGACGACACTTCAGAAAGTACTTCATTGGCTGTAAAGCCCTTTGGGACGTCCCGAGCTCCTGAAAGGAGCTATCTAAATGCAAGTCTTTCTTCTTTTCTTTCTCCCCCCTCCCTTAACTCCGCCCCCATCTCTTCGATTGCTGCAGTGATGGGTGCTGCTGCTGCATTGCCAGTATTTCCCTCTTTGCACGAGCGGGCTCTTTCTTGGCAACGGGAATCACACCCGGAACCCGCCGTGCATATTCGATGATCCCTGACCCAGGGAAATGAGCCGGGGTTAGGGGGCGGAATCGGAGGGGTGATGGAAATCCTGCCCTGCTGGAACTCTGCCTCGAAGAGGACAATCCTGGCCATAAAGTTCAGTGGAGCTGGACACTAACCAAAGAAGGAGAAGATTTTTTCCCCCAATGTAGACCAGTATTCGGCCCTATTCAGTAGATGGTACGTCCCTGTGGGTTACATTGAGATTACTTGTAAAGATGTCAGTATTTGAGAAATTTTAGATGCTAACTTTGCAAGATTAGTGGGATGCATTAGGTTGAGACAAAGTCTTGTTGTGGACTTGGGTTCTATGGCCCAGAAATTAATGACGGAGCCTTCGTGCGGGGGTAAGGCTTCCCCGCGATATCTCACTGCGCGCCTGCCTTTTCATTCCGAGCTCGCACGAACTTGATTTTCTAGACAGCAGCTGTGCAGTGCTTCCGTATCCCACAGGCGCAGTTAATTCGTGCGAGCTGTGGGATCACGTGATTCAGTTAGAGCCAATGGCAGCACACCATCTTTCATTCATAGTTTTCACAGCAAGTGCTGTGAAAGCTATGAATCTATACCCCCTCAAAAGAACAGCTAAACCTCAATTAAATTTATAAAAAAAACATCACATTAATAAAATAAGTATAGTTAAATAAATTAACCACTTTAAACAAAAAATTAAATTTTTGAAAAAATTTAAAATCTTTTTAAAAGTTATAAAAATAAACTTACCTTTCTTTAAAGTCTCTAAAAAAGATATACCTGTTGAAAAAAATTCAAAATAATACTTAATTAACTACTTACCTTGTTAAAAGAGGGTCTTACGCCTCCTTTATTTATGTGCAAAATCTTCCATGCTTACCTGCGCCTTCAAAGCACTAAGTGCACTGCGTGCGTGCAGCCTGTAGCGCGCACGCGGTTCACCTAGGAACCGCCCCCTTTTGAAATCACCAAGTGCCGGTTTTCAGGGCATGCGCAGTGCATGCAGAAAACCGGCAATTGGAGACAGAATACGCGAGAGTACACAGTGCGTACTCTCGCATAGAGACACTAATTTTTGGGCCAATGTATTTTTCAACTTCATTGAATCAGATTCAACCAGATCTCCAAACTCAGGACAATTGCCTGATCCCTATTTACTGAACAGCAGCAGAACTATAAAAGGAGTGCTTATTTTTTAAGTGTGGAGCCAAAGCTCTTCATTTTTTTAAACTAATATTCTCCCTCCTCTTGCTTGGGTCTCACCATAACAACAACAGCAACTTGCATTTATATAGCGTCTTTAACATAGTAAAACCTGCCAAGGCGCTTCATAGGAGTGTTATCCAACAACATTTGACACCGAGCCACATAAGGAGATATTAGGACAAATGAACAAAAGCTTAGTCAAAGAGATAGGTTTTAAGGAGCGTCTTAAAGGAGAAGAGAGAGGTAGAGAGGTCCAGAGGCATGGGAGGGAATTCCAGAGCTTAGGGCCTGAAGGCAGCTGAAGGCACGGCCAACAATGGTGGATTGATTGAAATCGGGGCTGCTCAAGAGGCCAGAATTGGAGGAGCGCAGAGCTCTCGAAGGGTTGTATGGCTGGAGGAGGTTGCAGAGAGAGGGAGGGGCGAGGCCATGGGGATTTGAACACAAGGATAAGAATTTTAAAATCGTGACATTTCTGGACCGGGAGCGAATGTAGGTCAGCGAGCACAGGGGTGATGGGTGCGAGTTAGGATTCCGGCAACAGAGTTTTGGATGAGCTGAGGTTTATAGAAGGTGGAAGACCGTACGTCAATTGTAGTCAAGTCAGCGGCTGGTGAACTCCCCAGAACCCTCAATCAACGATGCTGTTCAGCCACCTACGAGGAGGTGGACAGAAGTATCCTAGCAACATCTTTCCCTCCCATATCATGACGGCCAGTGCAGTCATACTGAAACAGTGCTAAACAGGAGAAGATTAATGCAGCATCTTAGGTGATTACTGATCAGGGCATTACAAACAGAGAGAACTCTGTACACAGAGGAGCCACCATTGATAATCACATTGATTAAAAGCTATAAGTATATTTTTCTCTGGTTGCTAATGTGAATACTGAATACTACCACAAATCCCAAGATGTCAGCAACAAACCCAATGAGACAATCAATGATCCGGAACAGCAGACAGAGGGAACCGCAGTGCTACAACCGAGGAAGAAAGAGTCAAATTGGACCCCTCCGGGGGGTCGCTGCCCTAAGCTTGACATGTATGCTCAAGCTGTCAGGAAATGCATCAACGCCAGATTCATCAGCCGCACGCACAAGACAGTCCAGAATGTCACCCGAGCACAACGCAACGCCATCCACGCTCTCAAGACCAACCGCAACATCGTCATCAAACCAGCGGACAAAGGAGGAGCCATCGTCATACAGAACAGAATGGACTATTGCAAAGAAGCATACTGACAACTGGACAACCAGGAACACTACAGACAGCTACCCGCAGATCCGACCAAAGAACACACCCGCCAACTCAATAGACTGATCAAGACCTTCGATCCAGACCTTCAAAACATCCTACGCGCTCTCATCCCACGTACTCCCCGCGTAGGAGACTTTTACTGCCTCCCAAAGATACACAAAGCCAACACACCCGGATGTCCTATCGTATCAGGCAACGGAACCCTGTGTGAGAACCTCTCTGGGTACGTCGAGGGCATCCTGAAACCCATCGTACAGGGAACCCCCAGCTTCTGTCGCGACACTACAGACTTCTTGCAGAAACTCAGCACCCATGGACCAGTTGAACCAGGAACACTCCTCGCCACGATGGACGTATCGGCACTCTGCACCAGTATCCCCCATGATGACGGCATCGCTGCGACAGCCTCAGTACTCAACACCAACAACAGCCAATCTCCAGACGCCATCCTACAACTCATCCGCTTCATCCTTGACCACAATGTCTTCACCTTCGACAACCAGTTTTTTACCCAAACACACGGAACAGCCATGGGGACCAAATTCGCACCCCAATACGCCAACATCTTCATGCACAAGTTCGAGCAAGACTTCTTCGCTGCACAGGACCTCCAACCAACGCTGTACACCAGATACATCGACGACATCTTCTTCCTTTGGACCCACGGCGAAGGATCACTGAAAGGACTACACGATAGCATCAACAGGTTCCATCCCACCATCAAACTCACCATGGACTACTCCTCAGAATCGGTTTTATTCTTGGACACACGAATCTCCATCAAAGACAGACGCCTCAGCACTTCACTCAAGCCCACGGACAACCTCACGATGCTCCACTTCTCCAGCTTCCACCCTAACCACGTTAAAGAAGCCATCCCCTATGGACAAGCCCTGCGAATACACAGGATCTGCTCAGACGAGGAGGAACGCGATGGACACCTACAGACACTGAAAGACGCCCTCGTAAGAACGGGATATGACGCTCGACTCGTCGATCGACAGTTCCGATGGGCCACAGCGAAAAACCGCATAGACCTCCTCAGAAGACGAACACGGGACACAACCAACAGAGTACCCTACGTCGTCCAGTACTTCCCCGGAGCGGAGAAACTACGCCATGTTCTTCGCAGCCTTCAACATGTCATCGATGACGATGAACACCGCACTAAGGCCATCCCCACGCCTCCACTACTCGCCTTCAAGCAGCCGCCTAACCTCAAAAGTACCATCGTTCGCAGCAAATTACCCAGCTGTCAGGAGAACAGCGACCACGACACCACACAACCCTGCCACGGCAACCTCTGCAAGACATGCCAGATCATGAACACAGATACCATCATCACACATGAGGACACTACCCACCAGGTACATGGTACATACTCTTGTGACTCGGCCAACGTTGTCTACCTAATACGTTGCAGTAAAGGATGCCCCAGAGCATGGTTCATCGGGGAGACCATACAGACACTGAGACAACGTATGAACGGACACCGCGCAACAATCGCCAGGCAGGATGGTTGCCTCCCAGTCGGGGAACACGTCAGCAGTCAATGGCATTCAGCCTCGGATCTGCGGGTTAGCGTTCTCCAAGTCGGCCTTCGAGATACACGACAACGCAAAATCATCGAGCAGAAACTGATAGCCAAGTTCCGCACTCATGAGGACGGCCTCAATAGGGATATCGGGTTCATGTCACGCTACAGAACGTGACTTGACATCGTTGTCTGTCTTTCCAGTTTTAAAAAAAAATAAACACAAAAACAAACACAAAAAACAAACCCAAATGGAGAGGATATGCAGACAGCAGGTTTTGACACGTTGGACCCCCTGGGACACATCTCATTGTCTTGGCTGTGCTCTTGGTGTGTCTTTGATGTAAGGAAAGATTGTGGGGGAAAAATTCAGTTGGTTGCGCCTCCCGTTAGCGCCTTAATAGGGCGCTAATGGGGCGCAAATCATCTAGCGCCCAGGCGCGGCCATGTTTGCGCCGCTCGCGAAATTAACTAGACATTTTGTGGCGGTGCTAAACACTACCGCCACGATATCCTGCGCCGGCAGATCGTGACGTCAGTCGAGTGCGCAACGCCCCGGTATCGCCCCGGAGCGGATATTGAGTGGCGCCCCCTGCCTTACCGCCTGACGCAAGCAACGACAGGTTGAGGGGAGCGTTCTGCAGTCATGAAGGGAAAGGGGGAGCGCTATTTAAATGTGACCGCTTCCTGCCTTTTATTGTTGGTGCCATTTTTGAACTACGCATTCTGAGAGAGAGAGGGAGAGACTTCTGGAGAGATTCAACGCTGTGTGAAGGAGTTTTGGGTACTGAGCAGCACTTTGCAGGTTCATTTTGATTTGCCATTCCTTGTATCGATTTAGAAGAGACTTTGGTCCTGCACTCTGAGCTCTTTGCCTGGTACTCTCCGTTGTTCTTTCCAGCAGATTTGATGTGCAGGTCTCTCCAGGCAGAGATTCAAGGATGCAATGAGCAGGATGTGGATGGAAAGCAAGATTAACCATCCCTTTTAAGAACTGGCCCGTGCCATTGTGTGTGTGTTCCATTGCTGACTGACATTACATGAGCTTCGCCAGCGCTCTGAGGTAGCGCCTCGCTCCTTGGCCTTTGCGCCTTAAGACAGGTGTGAAGCGCCTGATTTAGCGCTCCAATCACCTCCAGGGGCGATAAAAGTCAAGTTTGCAGTCGGTGGCGATAATTAGCGCCAGGCGCTAATCTTTGCGCCCGGCCGATAATTGCGCCCCAAACGGGGCGATACTGAATCTCTCCCCCTGTATCTCTTCATTTTTTCTGTGTTTATATTCTGTGAATTTTTGTAGATTCACTCATTGTAACTTTACCTGAAGAAGGGGCGATCGATAGCTCCGAAAGCTTGTAATTTTAAATAAATCTGTTGGACTATAACCTGGTGTTGTGCGACTTCTCATTTTTGTCCACCCCAGTCCAACGCCGGCATCTACGCTTATAATAGTAAGGGTTAGCAGACATCTTAATACTCTGGTGGCACAGTATGTTTTTACACCAAGAAATTAGAAAAGAGAAGGCTGAGGGGTGACCTGACAGAGGTCTTTAAAATAATGAAGGGGTTTCATCGGGTAGACATGGATAAAATGTTTCCACTTGTGGGGGAGAACAAAACGAAAGGCCATAAATATTATGTAGCGTGTGACGGAATACTTGCCTGGATGAGTGCAGCTCCAACAACACTCAAGAAGCTCGACACCATCCAGGGCAAAGCAGCCCACTTGATTGGCACCCCATCCACCACCTTAAACATTCACTCCCTCCACCACCGGCGTACCGTGGCTGCAGTGCGTACCATCTACAAGATGCACTGCAGCAACTCGCCAAGGCTTCTTCCATAGCACCCCCCAAACCCGCGACCTCTACCACCTAGAAGGACAAGGACAGCAGGCGTATGGGAACACCACCACCTCCAAGGTTCCCCTCCAAGTCACACACCATCCTGACTTAGAAGTATATTGCCGTTCCTTCATCGTCGGTGGGTCAAAATCCTGGAACTCCCTCCCTAACAGCACTGTGGGAGCACCTTCACCACACGGACTGCAGCGGTTCAAGAAGGCAGCTCACCACCACCTTCGCAAAAGAAAGACTTGCATTTATATAGCGCCTTTCACAACCACCAGACGCCCCAAAGTGCTTTGCAGCCAATGTGATACTTTTTGAAGTGTAGGTACTGTTGTAATGTAGGAAACGCAGTAGTCAATTTACACACAGCAAGCTCCCACAAACAGCAATGTGATAATGACCTTATAATCTGTTTTTTTTTTAGATGTTGATTGAGGGGCAATTATTGGCCTAGGACACCAGGGCGAACTCCCCTGCTCTTCTTTGAAATAGTGCCATAGGATCTTGTAACGTCCACCTGAGACAGCAGACAGGGCCTCGGTTTAACATCTCATCCGAAAGACGGCACCTCCAATAGTGCAGCACTCCCTCAGTGCTGCATTGGAATGTCAGCCTAGATTGTTGTGCTCAAAGTCTCTGGAGTGGGACCTGAACCCACAGCCTCCTGACTCAGAGGCGAGAGTGATGCCCACTGGACCACAGCTGACATGGGGAATTAGGGATGGGCAATAAATGCTGGCCTTGCCAGCGATGCCCACATTCCATGAATGAATTAAAAAAAAGTCACTAATAAATCCAATGGGTAATTCAGGAGAAGCTTCTTTACCCAGAGCGGCGAGAATGTGGAACTCGCTACCAGAAGGAATAGTTGAGGTGAATCGCACTTTAAGGGGAGGCTAGATAAACACAGGGGGGAGAAAGGGATAGAAGGATATGCTGATAGGATTCGATGAAGAGAACATAAGAACATAAGAACTAGGAGCAGGAGTAGGCCATTCGGCCCCTCGAGCCTGCTCCGCCATTTAATGAGATCATGGCTGATCTGATCTTGGCCTCAATTCCATTTCCCTGCCCGCTCCCCATAACCCATCACTCCCTTATTGTTCAATATCTGTCTATCTCCACCTTAAATATATTCAATGACCCAGCCTCCACAGCTCTCTGGGGCAGAGAATTCCACAGATTTACGACCCTCTGAGAGAAGAAATTCCTCCTCATCTCAGTTTTAAATGGGCGACCCCTTATTCTGAAACTATGCCCCCCAGTTCTAGATTCCCCCACGAGGGTAAACATCCTCTCTGCATCTACCTTGTCCAGCCCCCTCAGTATCTTATATGTTTCAATAAGATCACCTCTCATTTTTCTAAACTCCAATGAGTATAGGCCCAACATGCTCAACCTTTCTTCATAAGTCATCTCAGGAATCAACCTCGTGAACCATCTCTGAACTGTCTCCAATGCAAATATATCCTTCCTTAAATAAGGAGACCAAAACTGTACGCAGTACAGTAGTGGGCGGACCTGCGAGGAGTCGGCAGCAGAGAATAAAGAGAGCGGGACCCGAGGACAGCGCGGACCTGCGAGGAGTCGGCGGCAGAGGCGAGAGCGGGATCTGAGGAGCGACACCAGCGGGGATTCAAGAGGGGTGGGAGGAGGCTCGTGTGGAGCATAAAGGCCGGCTCAGACCAGTTTGGCCGAGCGACCTGTTTCCGTGCTGTAGGCTCAATGTAACTGCGTCAACTGAAGACTGCAGCATCTTTCAGATTTAATACAGTGGGACCTACATCAAGGTTAAACAGCCATATGTTAATCTGGCTACACCCACTAGTTAAATAAATAATCAGTTTAGAATCTTAATGAAGCAAACCTCAACTGGTTTAAGCAGTTAACGTTGACTTAAACTGACAAGTCACTTTTGTCAGTGATTGCAGCCAATTTATTGGATGGAAGTCCTGCTGGATTAAACCAGAAAGCCTAACATTAGCTACTTCAGCTGATTTAAAACGTAATGAACCAATTCCAGTGCAGGAAATGCACACGGAGACCAGACGCATGAAATGTCCCCCCCCCCCCCACCGTCTTTACTACTGTGGGGGGGAAGGATGGCTCTGATCGCTGTGCGTCGTGACAGCGTAGCCCCAATGCCACGACACGAGGGCCCTGAAATTGCGGGTCGGAGGCCTCCAGATCCGCAAGAAAACTCCGCACCTCCCTGGTGCCTCTGAACCTCCGTACTCTCGCGCTCCTGGGTCTGCGGACGTACGCCTGCGTGAAGGCCCTCGTATCCCGGGGGCGCAGGCGGTTCGCAACCGTCCCTGGGATCACGTGGGCCGGCCCAACCAATCATAGAATCATAGAATCATAGAAAGTTACAGTACGGAAGGAGGTCATTTCGGCCCATCGTTTCCGCGCCGGCCAACAAAGAGCTATCCAGCCTAATCCCACTTCCCAGCTCTTGGTCCGTAGCCCTGCAGGTGACAGCATCCCAAGTGCACATCCAAGTACATTTTAAATGTGGTTAGGGTTCCTGCCTCTACCACCCTTTCAGGCAGTGAGTTCCAGACCCCCACAACCCTCTGGGTGAAGACATTTCCCCTCAAATCCCCTCTAAACCTTCCACCAATTACTTTAAATGCCACCTGGTTTTTGACCCCTCTGCTAAGGGAAATAGATCCTTTCAATCACAAAGGGGGATTCACATTATGCTTCTGGGGATTCCATTCACATACAGAATCCCCATAAATATAATAGGAATCACATAAAAAACACACTTTCACACAACCTAAATAAAAATAAATCACCACATGTTTAAAATTCATTAAAATATAATTTAATTAAACATTTAAAACTAAAATTTAATTTTTGGAAAAATACATTTAAACATTTTTAAAGGGGCCAAAAATAACCTAAACTAATTTTAAAGGCTTTAGAATGTTTAAATGATTTAAAACATTTTATTTAAATATTTATTTAAACCCTTATGCTGGTAAAACAAGGCCCTAAGCCTGCTTTTACCAGGCGCAAGAGTTTCGTGGGCATTCGCTGGGCAGTATCTGGGCAAATAGCCCAACTCTCCGCCAGCGAATGTCCATTTACTGTGCGTGCGGACGATCTGTCAAGCTGAAACTTGACAGATTGTAAGTTCCGGGTTTTCGCGCATGCGCAGCGCGTGCGGAGACCTGGAACTTGCAGGGCTCTTAAGGCCGCGTACACAGTGGCTCAGTGGGTCAGTTGGTAGCACGCTCGCCTCTGAGTCAGAAGTTTGGGGGTTCAAGTCCCACTCCAGAGACACTAAGCACAAAGTCTAAGCTGGCATTCCTGAGATTATGATACTCTCCTTGGTACTGCACTGTCGGAGGTGCCAAATTTCAGATGAGACGTTAATCCGGGGCACCGTCCACCCTCTCAGGTGGATGTGAAAGATCCTATTTCGAATAAGAGCAGGGAAGTTTTCCCTGGTATCCTGCACAATATTTAACCCTCAGCTAACATCACTTAAAAAAAATGATTATCTGGTCATTTATCACATTGCTGTTTGTGGGAGCTTGCTGTGTGCAGATTGGCTGCTGTGTTTCCTACATTACAACAGTGACAAGTACGTCATTGGCTGTAAAGTGTTTTGAGATGTCGTAAAAGGTGCTATTTCAATGCAAGTTCTTTCTTTTGCACAGCCAATTACAAAAGACGTCATGAGCATTGATGTGATACAGGGTTGTAACATTCGCTACAATCGATAGACGCCAACGCTGTACTGAGTCTGAGAAAGAAGATTGAAGAGTTTGACTATGATTTTTTCTGGCCAAGAGAACGGTCTTTTTTTTTTGCAACTGTCCTTCTGAGAACGTGTTTTAATTGTTCATAAACGTCCTCTAATTTGGCACAACTTTGGAATCTTTGGCTGACTTTTTCAGACAGTGATGGCTCGGGTCAGGTCCCATTGGTGATGCTGAATTGAAGAAAGTAGAAGGTTTGAATTTGATAAAATGTGGCCAGCTGTCAACAATCAGAGGCTACAGTGGATGCACAGAAAACATGATAACGCTGTTTCCTCCCAGATGTCAACTTGGATTAGTTGGTCCCGCTCTCGCCTCTGGCTCAGAAATGTGTGGGTTCAAGCCTACCCTTCAGGACTCATATCAACTGTACTCAGGGAGTGCTGAAGTATAACTGCAGATGACACTACATTTGGAGGTGCAGTAAGTTGTGTAGATGGATGTAAAAGGGACAGAGACAGACTGAGTGAGTGGGCAAAACTGCGGCTGATGGAGTCCAACGTTGGGGAGGTGTGAGGTCATCCACTTTGGATCCAAGAAAAAACAATCGGAATATTTTCCTTAATGACGAGAGGCTAGGAACTGTGGAGGAGCAAAGGGATGTGAATGTCCATGTATATAAATCACTAAAAGCTGGTCCACTGATACAAAATGTAATCAAGAAGCATAATAAAAAGCAATCGCTGGCCTTTATCTGAAGGGGGTTGGAATACGAAGGGCAGGAGTGTTATCCTTCAGTTGTACAGAGCCTTGGTCAGACCCCATCTGGAGTACTGCGTTCAGGCCAACATATCTCAGGCTGGATATATTGGCCTTGGAGGGGGTGCAGTGCAGATTCAGCAGAATGAAACCACGGCTTAAATGGTTGAATTATGAGGCCAGATTGCATAAATTTGGTCTGTATTCTCTTGAATTTAAGAAGGTTGAGGGGTAATCTAACTGAGAGGTTTCAAATGATCAAGGTGTCCAATAGGGTAAATACAGAGAATCTAAGTTCCTCTGCTGGAGAAATCCAAAACAAGGAGGCACAACCTTGAACTTTAGAGCTAAGCCATTTAGGAGTGAAATCAGGAAGCAATACGTTTTGACAAAGGGTAGTGGAAATCTGGAACTCTCCTTCTCCAGTCGGCTGTGGATCAACTGACATTTGCAAGACTGAGATCAATAGAAATTAAAATATATATAGCAGTGGAACAAGATCTCCTTCACACCACATTAAGAGCGCTGTTAGAAGTGTGCCGGGGTTGGGCAGTGACAAGCAGTCAAACAACCATTTCCCACATGGTGCAATCTTAGAGAGGCAAACAATTTATTTTCCGATTACAGCTCAGCTCCCTCTCCTCCCCTGAACCTGTGGCAATGAGGAAGCTCAGCTCCTTGTTCGGTAAAAGAAAGACTTGAAAGACTTGCATTTATATAGCGCCTCTCACGACCACCGGATGTCTCAAAGCGCATTACAGCTAATTAAGTACTTTTTGAAGTGTAGTCACTGTTGTAATGTGGGAAACACAGCAGCCAATTTGCGCACAGCAAGCTCCCACAAACAGCAATGTGATAATGACCAGATAATCTGTTTTTGTTATGTTGGTTGAGGGATAAATATTGGCCAGGACACTGGGGATAACTCCCCCTGCTCTTCTTCGAAATAGTGCCATGGGATCTTTTACGTCCAGCTGAGAGAGCAGACGGGGCCTCGGTTTAATGTCTCATCCGAAAGACGGCACCTCCGACAGTGCAGCACTCCCTCAGTACAGCACTGGAGTGTCAGCCTAGTTTCATGTGCTCAAGTCCCTGGAGCAAGACTTGAACCCACAACCTTCTGACTCAGAGGCGAGTAGTGACACAGGTAAGGGTATCAAGGGATATGGAGCAAAGGCAGGTAAATGGAGCCGAGGTACACAATAGCCACGATCTAATTAAATGGCAGAACAGGTTCAAGGAGCTGAATGACCTGCTCCTGCTCCTACCAGAAGTGCCACCTTTCAGTTGGGACTAAAGTCCTGTCTCCCTGTTCAAGCAGACTAAAAATTTCCCATTTTATAAAGAACAGAGATTTTCCCAGTGTCCTGGGAACATTCCTCCCTTGCCAACACCACTGAACAAAAAAAAAAACGAACAGATTAACTGGTCATTCTTCTTGCTTGCACTTCGTGGGACCTTTGTCAAATTATACAATTGTACAAATTAGCTGCTGCATTGAGCTACATAACAATAGGAACCAGACTTTAAAAGTAATTGAGTTGGAGACGAGATTGCTTGTCGGTAACAATCTCACCGCTGGGTCAGAAGGTTGTGGGTTCAAGTCCCTACTCCAAGAGAATTGAGCACAAAAAATCTAGGCTGACACTCCAGTGCAGTGCTGAGGGAGTGCCGCACTGTCGGATGAGACGTTAAACTGAGGCCCTGTCTGCCCTCTTGATTGGATGTAACCAAAATAGATTGTTTCGTCATTGCAGTTTGTGGAACTTGCTGTGCGCAAACTGGTTGGCGCATTTGCCTACATTACGACAGTGAAAGCACCTCAAAGGCTGTGATGCACTTTGGGATGTCTTAAGGGCGTGAAAGGTTCCATATAAATGCAAGTTCTTTTTTTCTTTCTGATCACTGA
The DNA here is from genome assembly GCA_030390025.1 of Squalus acanthias. Taxonomy (NCBI): domain Eukaryota; kingdom Metazoa; phylum Chordata; class Chondrichthyes; order Squaliformes; family Squalidae; genus Squalus; species Squalus acanthias. The sequence continues at coordinate 195,515,028 of CM059427.1, read as the reverse complement.
TTTTGAAGCACTTTGGGATGTCCTGATGAGAAGGTGCTATGAGAAGGTGCCTGGGTAGGGTAGCATGGTGGTTATGTTACTGGACTAATGATCTGAGAGACATACGTTCAAATCCCACCAACAGGCAGCTGGGGAATTTAAGTTCAATTAATTAAATCTGGAATTCAAACTAGTATCAGTAATGGTGACCCATGAAACTACCGGATTGTCGTATAAAACCCATCTGGTTCACTAATGTCCTTTTAGGGAAGGAAATCTGCCGTCCTTACCCGGTCTGGCCTATATCTGACTCCAGTCCCACAGCAATGTGGTTGACTCTTAACTGCCCTCTTGTAAGGGTTTTTGTCTCTCAGCCTGTGAGATTCGTGTGGCTCTGTGCAGCCCGGGTGCTAGTGCGGGTTTAGGCCTTGTTGCCTGTTCTGGTCTCCAGCCAGTCTGGGAGCACTAAACACACCTGTGAGTGGTTCGACCCACTCGCCCTTACGGTCCTAGACACTGGACTTAGATGCGAGAGCAGTAATGGAGATGAAACTCAGGTAGACTCGGTTGAATGGTACGAAATGGAAAAATCTTTATTGCATAATATTTAAGATTACGAAATACATGTCATAAGCACAGATTAATGACAGTACAATCTTACACGCAGTTATATAATTAATTTCAGGGAAACGAGGAACGAACGACACATCGTAAATGGGGGCACACATTACAATTATCCTTAATACTTAAAACCCTCCCCTATCAATATCTGTCCTAAGCTAGATTCGTAGGACTCGAGACTCATGCTCACCACTCGTGATAACTCGGAGAATTCCGAAAACTCTGATCGGATGTTTTTCACCGCAGCGCCCACGTGTCGATCAGGGGGTCTCCTGGCCCCACTTGTTTACTCGTTTCTGCTCCGGCTAGCAGGCTGGAACGTCTGCTGTCATGAAGATCTGTGTTGTCCTCGGAGTTCCGACTATACTCAAAAAAGAGTCTTCCTGTGCCCTCGCACGGGTTCGATAAAATTCGAAAAATAGTCTTCCTGTGTCAGTTCTGTAGAACTCAAAAGAAGTCTTCCTGGCAAGGAAAATTGTCTATTCGACCTACAGGCGCGGTCGGAGCTTACTGACCGTGGCGATAAGTATGGTCTTCTTCTCTTTTCATCTCATCTCATCTCATCTCATCTCATCTCATCCCATCTCGGGCCTTCGGTTCCAACACCGTTTACCGACTTATCGGGATGGTGCGCCCGCTTCAAGGCTTCAGAGCCCAGTTCTACACAGGTCTTCGCGACACGACCCGGGGTAGATCCGAGCGGATCGTAAAGTTCAACAGTCTTTTGAAAAGAGACACGAGGCAAGCAGGAACAAGACGGCGAGTCAAGAGCAGCCACGAGAATAAACACCAGCAAGATAAGAGAAAGATGGACGGTTGGAGCTTGTAATTATAGTGCAAAATCTTCCGTTTCCCGCCCAACCTTAATGTCTTTTCTTTTGTTAGGGTTTGGCGCTCAAATGTCTTGTATAGGGTGATCTTCGTTTTAATGGGTTTCGGGGCTACTCGTAAATGTCTGGGTACCTGTTAATATTTCTCCCATTGTTTAATCGGTCAGTGTTCTCCCTGGAGGGGTTTTGGGGCTTCCAAGTGTTTTCTGTAACTACCCGCTAACGGCTCTCTCATCGTAGAGTCGTTGGGATTTTACATATTAATGTCTTTGGATGGGTTCTTGATTACTTGGTACAATAGCTCTTATTCGTACCTGGGAGACCGATTTCAGTATTTATGTGTATACTGTAAACCCATGATGTCTCGTGTATTATCTTCAATGTGCTGAGTCTTAATCGATCTTGCACAAATGTTTATTGGAACGCCATCTTGTCTGCCTGTCGAAAAGTCTAGAATGTTCTGTCACGAGGTGCGGCGGCCATTTTACAAGCTGCTTGTGTCCACTTTGAAAACCTGACAGCATTCTGCTGAAATAAAAGCTGTTTGAACGAAACTATGTGTTCTTCTCCTTATTAATAAAAATTGCGATATATTGCGAATTCTACACTCTGCAGCGGTTCCAGAAGGTGGCTCACCACCACCTTCTCAAGGGCAATTAGGGATGGGCAATAAATGCCAGCTTTGCCAGCGACGCCCACATCCCATAAACGAATACAAAAATAAATAAATGCAAGTTGCTTCTTTCCGCTTCATCTCTGTCAAATTTTCTCCCTTCGTCTCCTCTCTCCCACGTCCCCCCTCATGTGCTTGTTGGAGCATGGCTCCACACGATTAACTTCTACAAGCTTTGGCAGTGAGTGTTTACGGAGTATTTAATCATGAGTGGCATCACCTCTAACTCTCCCTGTCCTCATCTGATGTCCTCACACATTTCCGGCAGGATTATCCGGACACCAAACAGGCTTGGAAGCCCTGAGGAAATTTTCTCTTCATACCTGGGAGAGGCCGAACTATCTTGGGACACCCATGTTGCTCTCCTGACTGAGATCAGTTCGCTCAGCACAAGTCCATATCCAGGTCTGCAAGGCTCAGCAATTACTGGATAAACTTACTGAAGGAGGGTGGAACCCTGAAACAAGTGTGAAATAGCTGGGCCTGGCAGGACATTTGTGAAGCACAATCTGGGTGTGGGATAGGCAGGCAGTATTTGGGGTGGGCTCAATTCCCTGCCGCTCTTTAGATGGAGGAGCAATTCCAGTGGAGATGTGGGTGAGTGCAGCTATTGCCCCGCCCCTATGCTGACATCAGAAGAAGCGTTGGGACTAGCAGGTTGATGTTACCCAACCAGAAATCCCTCCAATCCCACCTCCTCTGCTCCCAATAGAAAGTCTGCCTGCCCACTCGTGACTGCACATGCCTGCCAGGACGTCATCCTGGTGAGAGTGGAGCCCAGTCAGGCTCCGTTTCCTCATGGCAAAATAAACCCAAAATAAAATGGTGCTCTTCAGCAGTAAAAGCCCGCTCCCCACCCCCCCCACCCCACCCAAAGCCCCAACTGAGCCCCGAGGTGCTCGGGTAGCACCAGACACTAAAGTAAGGTTGCCAATGCTCCCAGGATTGTCTTGGAGTCTCCAGGAATTAAAGATTAACCTCCGAGACACGGTGGCATAGTGGTTAGCACTGGTGCCTCACAGCGCCAGGGACCCGGGTTCGAATCTGGCCTCGGGTGACTGTCTGTGTGGAGTTTGCACATTCTCCCCGTGTCTGCGTGGGTTTCCTCCGGGTGCTCCGGTTTCCTCCCACAGTCCAAAAATGTGTGGGTTAGGTTGATTTGGCTATGATAAATTGACCCTTAGTGTTAGGGGGGGATTAAATATGTGGGGTTACAGGGATAGGATAGGAAGGGATATGTTAGGGGGAATTAAATATGTGGGGTTACGGGGATAGGGTGGGATATGTGTCGGTGCAGGCTCGATGGGGATTCTGTGTGAGAAAGCAGGGACAGGGTACTGGATTTGGATGATCAGCCATGATCGTATTGAATGGTGGAGCAGGCTCGATGGGCCGAATGGCCTACTCCTGCTCCTAGTTTCTAAGCAGGGAGAAAAAACCATTTTAAACACTGTGCATGTTTTTTCTCATTTTCTTTTAACATTTTTGTTTATTAGTTCTAAAAATATTGGAGAAGTGGGGGGGGGGAAAGGCCGTTTGACTTGGACGGGGGGGTGGGTGGGGGGTGGGTGCGTGCAATTGGAGACAGGAGGTCTTGTGATGAAACCTCCAGGAATATGTCCAACCAGAGTTGGAAACACTAGACACAACATAGGCACCAATGACCACATCCGCAGAGTTTGGTATAGGATCAGGGCCATGGGTGGATGGCCAGGATGAGGCACCACTCCTCCAGACCTCCAGCAAAGCAGCAGCACCTTATAAAGACAAAAAGGTATGGACTAGTTAGAATAGGATACATTGGAAAGCAGGTTAACAAAATACCATCAAATCCTCTGCCATTTTTTGTGCCAATTTTGCCCTCTTGAAATCTGGTACTAGCATGAGCTCCCCCGCAACTTTGATCCACGTTCGGATGAGACGTTAAACCGAGGCCCTGGCTGCCCTCTCAGGTGGAGGTAAAAGATTCCCCGAGGCACTATTCCGAAGAAGACCAGGGGGAGTTCTCCCCGTTGTCCTGGGCCAATATTTATTCCTCAACCATGAAGAAAATACAGATTATCTGGTCATTATCACATTGCTGTTTGTGGGAGCTTGCTGTGCGCAATTTTGGCTGCTGCGTTTCCCACATTACAACAGTGACTGCACTTCAAAAGTACTTCATTAAAAGAAAGACTTGCATTTATATAGCGCTTTTCACGACCTCAGGACGTCCCAAAGCACTTTACAGCCAATGAAGTACTTTTGAAGTGTAGTCACTGTTGTAATGTAGGAAACACAGCAGTCAATTTGCACGCAGCAAGCTCCCACAAACAGCAATGTGAAAATGATTAGATAACCTGTTTTTTGTGATGTTGATTGAGGGATTGGCCAGGATACTGGGGATAACTCCACTGATCTTCTTCAAAATAGTGCAAGATAGCCCAGGGAGCTTGCCATTTACCCGGGCGCGCAAGGGTTAACAGCTGTCACATAAGTGGCAGAATTCCAAATGTTTTGTCGAAAACTAATATTCCTGGGCTGAGTTTTTATTGCTGGAGATATGCTAATCTGCAAAAATGTTAGCGCATTTGGTTTATTAAAATGCAGCAAATTAAATATGCAAAGGCTTGTTTTCATCTTTTATGTTACCGAGGATATATCAAGCAGGAATATTCTGTCGCTGGTTATTGAAACATAAATTATTATGCATGGTGATTCATTTGTTTAGCAAGAGAGTGCAAATTGTTTTAAAGTAGAGGGTCACATGCCCAATATATCATTATCATCATAAATAATAATTGTGCTTTAACCTCACATAGCCTAATGATTGTTGTAGAATCAGCCTAAGCAGAAGATAGTGCTGGCTTCCTATTGAGGTACAGGGTAGGCTTTAAATGCCTCATGACCCGATCTTTATTTTATCTACACTACACCGTCTTATGGCTGAAAGGCTATGATGCTCTCTCAGGTGGACGTAAAAGATCCATGGCACTATTTGGCAGACGACCAGGGGGAGTTCTCCCCGATGTCCTGGGCCAATATTTAATCTCTCAAACAGCATCGCCAGAAAAAAAACAGTCATTAATCTCATTGCAAGAACCCTGCTGGCAGATTGTCCATGCAGCCTTCTCGGGGTGGGATCTTCAGATGGGCACGTCTTCTACAGAACTAGGAGAAATGTTTTGAAGCAGAGGGTTGTTAGGACATGAAATGTCCTCCCTGTGGCAACAAGAACAGGTCAGAGGCTGGGTATTCTGCGGCGAGTGTCTCACCTCCTGACTCCCCAAAGCCTTTCCACCATCTACAAGGCACAAGTAAGGAGTGTGATGGAATACTCTCCACTTGCTTGGATGAGTGCAGCTCCAACAACACTCAAGAAGCTCGACACCATCCAGGACAAAGCAGCCCGCTTGATTGGCACCCCATCCATCACCTTAAACATTCACTCCCTCCACTACCAGCGTACCGTGGCTGCAGTGTGTACCATCTACAAGATGCACTGCAGCAACTCGCCAAGGCTTCTTCGGCAGCACCTCCTAAACCCGCGACCTCTTCCACCTAGAACGACAACGGCAGCAAGCACATGGGAACACCACCACCCCCAAGTTCCCCTCCAAGTCACACACCATCCTGACTCAGAAGTATATCGCCATTCCTTCATCGTCGCTGGGTGAAAATCCTGGAACTCTCTACCTAACAGCACTGTGGGAGTACCTTCACCACACGGACTGCAGCGGTTCAAGAAGGCAGCTCACCACCACCTTCTCAAGGGCAACTAGGGATGGGCAATAAATGCTGGCCTTGCCAACGACACCCAGATCCCATAAGTGAATTAAAAAAAACAGTGCTGGAGTCAAATTCCAGAATAGCTAATGCAATTCTGACTCTTTTGACAAATTCTAATTGTGAGGGCATTTTCTAAACACCCAGGATCATATCCAAAACCTGATTTCAGCTTTCATGGAAAAAGGGACCGAAAAAATCCGATAAAAACCTTGGAATCCCATGTGACAAAAAGAGTAGCTTGATCATACCTTAACTAGACACAAGTTACATATACATTTATATAGTTAGTGTCTGCTCCTCTGCATTTCCACTTGAAATCATTGACTCCCTTAAGGAGTTGAGTTTCACAGATGACAGTCGCTTTCGGATGTCTTACCCAAGTAACCACTTTGAACGTGCGAGGCTTGACAATAAGTGCCAGCGGGCTATTTGACTCTGAAGCACTGGCCACTGGATTGCGATCAGGAGCAGGAACCCTGGTTAATTTCTCCTCCCTCTCATCAGTGTACTGCAGCTCAATTGTATTATCCCTGCTACTGTTCCATCTCAGCTCTGCAAACACAAAATGTACGAGGGGTTGAACCTCATACCTTCCTTTTATATTTGTGTGAATGGGAGAAGGTTGCATATAAAATTTGAGTACAGAAACTGAACTACACTATTGAAAAGAAGAGCAGAGGGAGTTCTTCCTGGTGTCCTGGCTAAATATTTATCCCTCAACCAACATCGCTAAATGGATTATCTGGTCATTATCATATTGCTGTTTATCGGACCTTGCTGTGCGCAAATTAGCTTCCTCTACATTACAACACTGACCACACTTCAAAAGTACTCCATTGGCCATGAAGCACTTTGCGACATCCTAAGGATGTGAAAGGCTATATATGAATGCAAGTTCTTTCTTCTTTCTTTCTAATCACCTGACTGTTGAGAACCAATGTGGATATTATTCAAAGAAATTGTGTCCCGTTCTGGGCACCACACTTTAGGAAGAATGTGAAGGCCTTAGAGAGGGTGCAGAAAAGATTTACAAGAATGGTTCCAGGGATGAGGGACTTCAGTTATATGGATAGACTGGAGAAGCTGGGGTTGTTCTCATTAGAACAGAGAAGGTTGAGAGGAGATTTGATGGAGGTGTTCAAAATCATGAGGGGTCCAGACAGAGTAGATAGAGAGAAACTGTTCCCATTGGCGGAAGGGTCGGGAACCAGAGGACACAGATTTAAGGTGATTGGCAGAAGAACCAAAGGCGACACGAGGAAAAACCTTTTTACGCAGCGAGTGTTTAGGATCTGGAATGCAATGCCTGAAAGGGTGGTTGGAGGCAGACTCAATCGTGGCTTTCAAAAGGGAGTTGGATAAGTACCTGAAGGAAAATTTTATGCAGGGCTACGGGGAAAGAGCGGGGGAGTGGGACTAGCTGAAGTGCTCTTGCAGAGAGCCGGCACAGGCTAGATGGGCCGAAACAGCTCCTTCTGTGCTGTAACCATTCTACGAATCTAAGAAACCTGCAACTTCTGCAAAGAAAGGCCATAACCCCGATACATGTCTCTACCTGTCTGAGTAGTAACGATGATTAAAGATGCGTTTTTGTGGAGTGTAGAAGCTTGCTTGGAATCTTGAAAGAGCTGTTGGTTTTATCTACTCTTCCTTTCCCAGTTCTCTGATCGCCTGCCATTTTCCACATCGCAGCAGTGGGAGCTCTTCCATGGAACTGAAGGCATATCAAAGACTCAGTTAAAAAAGAAAAAAAAAGAAAGAATTTATATAGCGCCTTTCACAGCCATCGGACGTCCCAAAGCGCTTTACAGCCAATGAAGGACTTTTGGAAGTGTCGTCACTGTTGTAATGTGGGAAACATGGCAGCCAATTTACGCACAGCAAGCTCCCACAAACAACAATGTGATAATGGCCAGATAATCTGTTTTAGTGATGTTGATTGAGGGATAAATATTGGCCCCAGGACACCGGGGATAACTCCCCTGCTCTTCTTCAAAATAGTGCCATAGGATTCTTCTACGTCCACCTGAGAGAGCCGATGGGGCCTCGGTTTAACGTTTCATCTGAAAGACGGCACCTCCGACAGTGCGGCGCTCCCTCAGCACTGCACTGGAGTGTCAGCCTAGATTTTTGTGCTCAAGTCCTAGGAGTGGGACTTGAACCAACAATACTTAACTACATTAATGCCTAGTTTTTCTGTCTGCCCCCAATCGATGTTTCAGTCATAAAAACAGAAAATGCTGGAAATACTCAGCAGGTCAGGCAGCATATGTGGAGAGAGAAACAGAGTTAACGGTTCAGGTCGATGACCTGTTGTTATTGGTCACCGACCTGAAACGTTAACTCTGCTTCTCTCTCTCTCCGCGGACGCTGCCTGACCTGCTGAGTATTTCCAGCATTTTCTGTTTTTATTTCAGATTTCCAGCATCCGCAGTATTTTGCTTTTGTATGAATATTTCAGTAGATCTCTTTGTTTTCTTCTTTTTCCAGAGAGTATTGAGACTCTGAAATGCGTTGCCGGTTGGTGCGGTGGGTGCTGACTCTCTGCCTGCCTTCAAGAGGGAGCTGGACCTGACTGGGGCAGAGATCGCATCATAGAAAAGGTAAGTGTCTCTAGAGCTAACACTTGGTCCGTGTGATCACCTGGACTGGATTCGATCGCCTGAGGGGGTCGGAGAGGAATTTTCCAGAATATGCTTTGCCTTATGTGGGTCGGTGTCAAATTTTGTTTGATAACTCTCCTGTGAAGCGCTTTGAGAGGGTAAAGGCGCCATAAAAATGCAAGTGGTTGCAGCTATTGTTGTTATTGACACTGGGTACTTTCTCTGGAATATTTCCTCTCCGAGGAGGAAATGACATTGCTGCAGGGGGCGGGGGGGCCGTGGGGGGGCGGTGGTGCAGAGTTAAAGGCTGGATTTTGATACTGGGGCGGGTTGGGGTCGTGTTATCCACCCGACTGCAATTGGATGTGGGAGGTTGATGTGATTTTCACCTAATTGGGCAATTGAGTTCCAGCATGTGGGAACCCATGACCCAATTAGTGTTTTCAGTCTGAAAGTCGCCTCTGATGATGTCATCATTGCTGCTGCATTGAAGGTCAGAGACTGCCTGGCCTTTGCTGTGAGAGGACCTGGAGGCAAAATGAGCAGCAGCAGCAGCCCTAATTCTACTCCCAGATATTTTTGCACCACCACTCCCAGATATGTCTCCTATCCACCACCACTCCCAGATATTTCTCCCATTGCCAGCCAGCCACTGATAGTCAGCTATCCAAATGTGCTCCCGCCAGGTTTTACATTCGTGGTTCAGAACAGGCGTGCTTCACGTAGAAAAAGGGTTAAAATCACAAAGGCCTTTCAAAATGGCATTATAGAGGCAATTTAGTGCTTGTTAAGGGCCTTAACGGCCTATCCCGGTTCTTAGAAGCGGGACGGAGTCAGGACCAGCAGACACAATTTAATGAAAATTGCGTGGAGGCGGGATGGAGGCGGACTTGTGCCCGCCCACCAGTTTTCGCAATTTTAACCCCCCCACATGCCTCCAAACCCGCCTCCACGGGTCAATGAAAATCCAGCCCAAAGTGTCAAATCACGATGCTCCAGCCATCATGGTGTGTGGGGCAGGCTCGATGGACCAGCTGGTCTTTTGCTGCCCGTCAATTTTGTACATTTCATATCTGTGCATGGACGGAGACAGAAGCCAACTCGTCTAGCTGCTCCATTCCATCCCTGCGGTGCTCTGTGGGATGGTCCCGTCAGGGGCAACCTGCAACTTGCCCGTATGCGAGCAGGCGCTTGGTGAAGACATGCAAATGAAGGAAGCACAACCTCCGCTGTGTCTCCCAACCATTTCCACTCATGGAACGCTGAGCACAGGAACCGGCTGTGAGGTCCTGGCAGCCCCCATGCACTGCCATTGCTGGAGGGGGCAGCTGGGAAAACACTTTCAGAGCGCTGCGATGCCCTCTCCCCATTAATAAAACTAGAAATATCTGAAGAGGGGAAAAAAAATTCTGATCAAGGCAGCTCACCAGCCACTTCTTTCACTTGCTGCGGCAAAGGTCCTGATGCGTGACACGGCAACACCCCGAGACTGGCAGAGGCCAGGCACCCCGACTCCCAGAAGTTAAGGACCTCAGGGCAATAGGGGTCAAGGAGGAGGCACCTCAGGAATAAATCCCTGCCTCAGCCCATCATCCCTCATCCATTCTTTTGTTGAGCCCTGTGCTTGCTGACCTACATTGCCTCTCGGTCCAGCATTGCCTCGAATTTAAAATTCTCATCCTTGTTTTCAAATCCTTCATGGCCTCACTCACTCCCTACCTCTGTTACCTCCTGCAGCCCTCTAACCCTCCGAGAGCTCTGCGCTCCTCCAATTCTGGTCCCTTGTGCAACACCTATTTCTGTTGCCCCTCCCTTGGCGGCCGTGCCTTCAGCTGCCCCGGCTCTATACTCTGGAATTCCCTCCCCAAACCTCTCCGCCTCGCTGTCATCACTCCCCCAGTCGGTCACCTCTTTTGCTGCAAACCCAAGAACAGAGTGAGTTTGGAGAAAGTGCAAACTATTACTTGGCCTTTGTAGCAACATAGGAACAGGAGGAGGCCATTCAGCCCCTCGAGCCTGTTCCATTAGATCATGGCTGATCTGTATCTTCTGAATCCCTGAATCCCCACAGTGCAGATAGAGGCCATTTCGGCCCATCGAGCCTGCACCGACACATATCCCACCCTATCCCCGTAACCCCACGTATTTAATCCCCCGAACACTAAGGGTCAATTTATCATAGCCAAATCAACCTAACTCGCACATCTTTGGACTGTGGGAGGAAACCGGAGCACCCGGAGGAAACCCACGCAGACACGGGGAGAATGTGCAAACTCCGCACAGACAGTTATCCGAGGCCAGATTCGAACCCGGGTCCCTGGCGCTGTGAGGCAACAGTGCTAACCACTATACCACCGTGTTACCTCCATCCACCTGCTTTGGCTCCCCGAATCCCCTTGCCAAACAAAAATCTATCAATTTCAGTTTTGAAATTTTCCAATTGTCCCCCCCCACAAGCCTCAACAACTTTTTGCGAGAGAGAGTTCCAGTTTTCCACTAACTACCCTTTGTGTGGAGAAGTGATTCCTGACTGCCCTCCTGAACGGCCTGGCTCCAATTTTAACATTACGCCCCCTTTTCCTGGACTCCCCACTTGCGGAAATAGATTCGCTCTACCCTATCAAATCCTTCAATCATCTTAAACACCTCGATCAGGTCACCCCTAACTCTTCCATACTCGAGCCTAGTATATGCAACCTGTCCTCATAATTTCCCGCCCCTCGCCTCTGTGGTTTTTTTTATTGTGGAGGGGTCCCATGTTTATAATGTATAAAGAAAGATTTGCATTTATATAGCGCCTTTCATGACCACTTAAAGGACATCTTAAAGCACTTTACAGCCAATGAAGTACTTTTGGAGTGTAGTCACTGTTGTAATGTGGGAAACGGCAGCTAATTTTCGCACAGCAAGCTCCCACAAACAGCAACGTGACAATGACCAGATCATCTGTTTTTGTTATGTTGATTGAGGGATAAATATTGGTTAGGACACCAGGGATAACTCCCCTACTCTTCGAAACAGTGCCATGGGATCTTTTACATCCACCTGAGAGAGCAGACGGGGCCTCGGTTTAACGTCTCATCCGAGAGACGGCACCTCCGACAGTGCAGCACTCCCTCAGTACTGCACGGGGAGTGTCAGCCTAGATTTATGTGCTAAAGTCCCTGGAGTGGGACTCTGAACCCACAACCTTTGGACTCAGAGGCAAGTGGTGCTACCCACTGAGCCACAGCTGATTCTGAATCTCCTCTCTCTTTTACTCAGTGCGCAGAATGATACTGCAAAGTCATAAATATCTGACTGACGTGTCTGTATTTCAGCTACTGCATATTAGAGTCTGCAGTTATCACTTCATTTTGTCTCTATTCCAGCATTTAGCTTTCCTCTGATTTAACTACAAAAGCTGGATGTATTCACCTTTCCTATTTCCACTTAAGCCACTGGAGCCTGTGATGTCTCTCTTCATGCCCTTGAAGCTGATGTAAAAACATAGTGAGGCGTAATATTAAACTTAATGGAATGCATGCCATTCTTTAGCATGGTTCTCCCACTTTCTGAGTCATTCAAAAGCTGTGTAAGTGTATGATAAATTTATAATTACCTTCATTACATATTCAGTAGCTCTTTTCATTAGCGGACTGAGAATGAATTCAATAATCGCGGAAACAGACTGCAATCCATTTTGTCCAGGCTGGCATATGTGAATTTAAGGCATCAAAAATTAAAAACCTACATTACAATAAATTCTCTCTCAATATATTCTAGTATTCATAAAGCATTCATGAGATGTGACAAACAATTGGTTTAATGGGAGCAAAAACTGGATGTGCTGCCATCTTTAGGACAAGATTTTTAATGGCTGGTCACAGGACTGGGTGAGACCCCAGGAGAGACTGACTTTTGGGAAACTGCAGGATGTTTTTAATCTTGGAAAGAAATAGCAAAAGCTTTTCTATTGCTTTTTTTTTTGTTCCATAGAAAGATACTACTACTTATACAACAATAACAACCACTTGCATTTATATAGTGCCTTTAACATAGTAAAACGTCCCAAGGCGCGTCACAGGACCATTTTCAGGCAAGATTTGACACCGAGCCACTGAGTTAATAGGACACCTTACCCAGCAGTCCATGCCCACATGCAACAAGACCTGGGCAACATTCAGGCTTGGGCTGATAAGTGGCAGGTAACATTTGCGCCACACAAGTGCCAGGCAATGACTATCTCCAACAAGCGAGCTTCTAACCACCGCCCTTTGACATTCAACGGCATTACCATCGTCGAATCCCCCCACCAAGAACATCCTGGGGGGTCACCATTGACCAGAAACTTAACTGGACCAGCCACATAAATACTGTGGCAGCAAGAGCAGGTCAGAGGCTAGGTATTCTGCGGCGAGTGTCTCACCTCCTGACTCCCCAGAGCCTTTCCCCCATCTACAAGGCACAAGTCAGGAGTGTGATGGAATACTCTCCACCTGCCTGGATGAATGTAGCTCCAACAGCACTCAAGAAGCTCGACCCCATCCAGGACAAAGCAGCACGCTTGATTGGCACCCCATCCACCACCTTAAACATTCACTCCCTCCACCACCGGCGCACCGTGGCTGCAGTGTGTACTATTTACAAGATGCACTGCAGCAACTCGCCAAGGCTTCTTCGGCAGCACCTCCCAAACCCGCAACCTCTACTAACTAGAAGGGCAAGGGCAGCAGGCGCATGGGAACACCATCACCTGATAGTTCCCCTCCAAGTCACACACCATCCTGACTTGGAAGTATATCGCTGGTCCTTCATCGTCACTGGGTCAAAATCCTGGAACTCCCTCCCTAACAGCACTGTGGGAGCACCTTCACCACATGGACTGCAGCGGTTCAAGAAGGCGGCTCACCACCACCTTCTCAAGAGCAACTAGGGATGGGCATTAAATGCTGGCCTTGCCAGCGATGCCCACATCCCATGAACGAATAAAAAAAAAAGCTTAGTCAAAGAGGTAGGTTTTAAGGAGCGCGTTGAAGGAGGAGAGAGAGGTAGAGAGGCAGAAATGTTGAGGGTGGAAATTCCAGAGCTTAGGGCCCAGGCAGCTGAAGGCACGGCCGCCAATGGTGGAGCGATTGAAATCAGGGCTACGCAAGAGGCCAGAATTAGAGGAGCGCTGAGATCTCGCAGGGATGTAGGGCTGGAGGTCTTAGTCGGTCCGTACCTGGAAAACTGAGTCCAGTTTTGGTCCAACACTAAGACCATCTACTTTCACCTCTGTAATATCGCCCGCCTCCACCCCTACCTCACTCCATCCATTGCTGGAACCCTCATCCCATGTCTTTTTTTTTCTGACTCGACTATTCCAATGCTCTCCAGCCAATCATCCATCTTCCACCCTCCATAAACAAACTCTGCTTCCCTTATCCTATCTCACACCGAGTCCTGCTCAACCATCGGCCCTGTACTCACTGATCGGCTTCCCAATACCTCCAACTTAAAATTTTCATCCACGTGTTTAAATCCAATATAAACTAAATGGTAACAATTTGAAAGGGGGTGCAGGAATAGAGACCTGGGGGTTCAGGTACACAAATCTTTGAAGGTGACAGGACAGAGTTGAAATGCTGTTAAAAAAGCATACGGGATCCTTGGCCTTATAAATAGAGACAATACAAAAGCCAAGAAATTATGCTAAACCTTTATAAATCATTGGTTAGGCCTCAGCTGGAGTATTGTGTCCAATTCTTGGCACCACACTATAGGAAGGATGCAAAGGCCTTGGAGAGGATTTACTGGAATGGTACCAGGGATGAGGGACTTCAGTGATGTGGAGAGACTGGAGAAGCTGGGATTGTTCTCCTTAGAGCAGAGAAGGTTAAGGGGAAATTTGACAGAGTTGTACAAAATGATGAAGGGTTTTGATAGAGTAGATAAGGAGAAACTGCTTCCACTGGCAGGAGGGTCGGTAACCAGAGGGCACAAGGTTAAGGTAATTGGCAAAAAAAATCAGAGGGGAGATGAGGAGACATTTTTTTACGCAGCGAGTTATTGAGATCTGGAACGCGCTGCCTGAAAGGGCGGTGGAAGCAGATTCAATAGTAACTTTCCAAAAAGGAATTTGATAAATAAAAAGGAAGGGTAAAAAATTTTCACGGCTGTGGGGAAAGAGCAGGGGAGTGGGACTAATTGGATAGCGCTTTCAACGGGTCGGCACAGGCACGATGGGCCGAATAGCCTGCTTCTGTGCTGTATCATTCTACGATCCTGTGAAATCCCTTCATGGCTTCCATTGGTGAGGTCTCCAGAATCAGATGGCAAGAGGAGTATTTTGTTTTCTGGCCTACCTGAGTGGGTATAACCGATCTGCCTGTCTCTGAAATAGGTTTCCTAATTCCATGAGGCGCTTCCTCCAATAGCCAGCAAAATAATTGGCTAAGATCATTCAGAATTACCAATTTAGGAACTCTAATGCATATCATGGCCATCTGGTTGAGAGACAAGTTTTCTATTACCTCCACGAGTGATTCTGAATCCAACATATGTTCTGCTAAATTATATTCAAGAAAAAGATGGCACTCAATATTGTCGGACATGAAGAATAGACAGATGAAGCATGTCTGTACAGTACAAATTGTTCACCTCCTGATATCTCAGTGTTCTCTTGAGACTCCAAACTGCGGTTCTGTTCCAAGAAGGCACACAATACAGGAGAGAATCTCAGCAGGACCCTGTGACAACAGAAAAGTCCCATCATTCAATGTGCAAACTTTCCCTGCATCGCTAACTCACCCATGAAAATGTCACCAGTAAATATCCACCTCTAACCAAACAGTCGTGTCAAAGAAGCACAAACCCGTTTCATAGTATCATAGAAGCTTACGGCACAGAAGGAGGCCATTTGGCCCATCGTGCCTGTGCCGGCTCTTTGAAAGCGCTATCCAATTAGTCCCACTCCCCCCCTGCTCTTTTCCCATTGCCCTGCAATTTTTTTTTTCCCCTATTGAATCTGCTTCCACCACCCTTTCAGGTCTTGCATTGCAGATCATAACTACTCGCTGCGTTGAAGGAAGTTCTGCTCATCATCCCTCTTGTCTCTTTTGCCAATTACCTTCAATCTGTGTTCCTCTGGGTTACCGACCCTTCTGCTAGTGGAAAGAGTTTCTCCCTATTTACTCGATCAACACCCATCACCACGTTCAGCACAAAAGCAAACCAGTGCGGATGCTGGAAATCTGAAACAAAAACAGAAACGGCTGGAAACGCGCAGCAGGTCGGGCAGCATCCGCAGCGAGAGAGAAACAGAGTCAACGTTTCAGGTCGGCGGCCTTTCGTCACAACTCATTTTCAACACATTTCCGACAGAAATATAATTCTAACTGGTAAGAATGAAAAAAGAAAAAAAAGAGAAAGCCTTAACCCTGAGACATTGGCGGGTCTGGGGAAGTAACAGTCTCCCTCGGCCAGTGGGCTTTTTTACATTTTCATCCCACCCTCTAGTCCAGCCAGTTTTAATTCACAATTTTTGCGGTCCGCATGAAACGCAAAAGCATTTTATTTTCTCACGATAACACATTCAGCAGACATGTATTAGTCATAAAAGTTTCCAAATGAAGCGATCTTTGATATTTAATTAAAAAAGTAATCTTTGCCAGGCCGAATGACATACACAGCCAGACTATTGTATTTTCCAATTATAGTGGAAATAATTGTGAAGCATTGCACCCTTGAAAACATACACTGTGATGGATTGACCATGTTAAATGGTTTTTTAACTAGGTTTTGGGATGAATTTATGATCCATGGTGCTAATATCAATTGTAGCAATATACTTTATTAACAAAGACAATTACTGTACCATAATCATTAGTGTTCTTATCTACGATAGCGAGGTCTTAAAAAAAACAACAGCAAGTTAATTCAAAATTAAATATACACCACCTTTCACAACCTCAGGATGTCCTAAAACACTTTATAACCAAGTCAGTCCTTTTGAAGTGTGGTCACTGTTGTAATGCAGGAAACGCGGCGGCCAACTTACGCACAGCAAGCTCCCACAAACAGCAATGCGATAATGACCAGATCATCTGTTTTAGTGATTGAATTTTTTGATGAGTTGACAGAGAGGGTTGATGAGGGCAATACGGTTGATGTGGTGTACATGGACTTTACCAAAAATGCGTTTGATAACGTGCCACATAATAGGCTTGCCAGCAAAGTTGAAGCCCATGGAATAAAAGGGACAGTGGCAGCATGGATACGAAATTGGCTAAGTGACAGGAAACAGAGAGTAGTGGTGAACAGTTGTTTTTTGGACTGGAGGAAGGAATACAGTGGTGTTCCCCAGGGATCGGTATGAGGACCACTGCTTTTCTTGATATAAATTAATAATTTGGACTTAGGTGTACAGGGCACTATATCAAATTTTGCAGATGACACAAAACTTGGAAGTATAGTGAACAGTGAGGATCTCTGCAAGAGCACTTCAGCTAGTCCCACTCTCCCACCTTTTCCCCGTAGCCCTGCAAATCTTTTTCCTTCAGCTACTTATCCAACTCCCTTTTGAAAGCCACGATTGAGTCTGCCTCCACCACCCTCTCAGGCAGTGCATTCCAGATCCTAACCACTCGCTGAATAAAAAGGTTTTTCCTCATGTCGCCTTTGGTTCTTTTGCCAATCACCTTAAATCTGTGTCCTCTGGTTCTCGACCCTTCTGCCAATGGGAACAGTTTCTCCCTATCTACTCTGTCTAGACCCCTCATGATTTTGAACACCTATCAAATCTCCTCTCAATCTTCTCTGCTCCAAGGAGAACAACCCCAGCTTCTCCAGTCTATCCACGTAACTGAAGTCCCTCATCCCTGGAATCATTCTCGTATATCTTTTCTGCACCCTCTCTAAGGCCTCACATCCTTCCTAAAGTGCGGTGCCCAGAATTGGACACAATACACGAGTTGAGGCCAAACCAGTGTTTTATACAGGTTCATTATAACTTTGTTTTTTTGTATTTTATGGGGGAAAAATTCGATATCGACCATTTTGGGGCGCTAACATCGCCTGGGCGCTAACTTTAGCGCCCGGCACTAATTAGCACTGGCGAACGCGAAATTGAGTTTTAGCGCTCAAAGAGGGAAGTGGAGCGCTAAATCAAGTGCTACACACTTCACTTACGGTGCTAACGTCGCAGAGCGGGGCGCTACCATAGGAGCGCGAATCAAGTTCCGGCGCTTTCAATTAGAGGGTCCTCAGACAGATTGGCGCCTTCCAGTTCTTAAAGGGGCGGTTCAATCATGCTACACAGCCTCACCCTGATCATTGCTGCTTGTGACCTGGGCCTGCAAGGAGCTGCAAGCCTTCACTGAGAAATCTCATGGCTGATCAGAGGCCCAGAGAGAGAGAGAGAGCTGGTTCAGCGACCACGCCTTGGAGGCTCTGGAGACCATTGCCACAGGCCTTTCGAAAGATGTGGAGGGAGGTGGCCCACCACGTGTCGGCCAGAGGTGTGGTCCCCAGAACTCCCACCCAGTCCCGGAAGAAATTCAACGACCTCACTTAGGTGGTCAGGGTGAGTAGATGCTTCAAAAACCTCTACATGCCACCATCTCAACCTCATTCTGTGCACACACTGTATAAACTGCCACATCCCCAACACTCACCCACCAACTGTGCCCACCTACTAAAAGTGACATGCACATCTCACGCCTTGCATACATTAACAGCCATTCAACTATGGTAGGCACATATGCCAAACACATAGCTGCACACTCACTCACACGCTTTCCTTTTTCTTGCAGGCCAAGTTTGCTCACAACAGGAGGGAGCAGGTACGAACGGGAGGAGGTGAGGCGGACCTGCACCCCCTTACAGACCTGGAGGAGCGAGTGGGCCGCATCATTGCCCACCAGCTCGTGGGTGCTGTGGCCGTCAGAGACGTCGACCCCCTTGGGGGCAACAACGGTATGTTCATCACCTCTCCCTCTTCTCTCATACCACTTCCCCCTCACACCACAAGCCTTTCCCACTTTCCATCTAAGTATACTGTCTCCATTCCTTGCTCCCTTCCTGCCCCCCTCCCCTGACCTTAACCCCACTCTTGTGCCTTTATGGTTTCAGGTAATCAGCCACCACACGACCAGCCTGTGCCTCAGCCTCCCAGTGGCAGCGACACGGGAGAGGAGGAGGAAGAACAAGCCAGAGCCTCACTGCCTGTGTCTCCCGAAGGCGTTTAGTCCGATAATGGGGCAACGCGGTCGCTGGAGGGGAGCCTAGTACATGGGTCTGATGTGGGTGAAGCTCCGGGACCCAGCGGGTTGCAGCAACGCCACGGGGAAAGGGAAGCTCGGGGGCCATCTCCCCGGAGGGTGAGTTCGCGCGCATCTTCTGCTGCACAGGACTCAGATAAGGACCTCGATGTGGAGGCGATGAACAGACAGGCGATGAGCATGCATAATGAGCTCAAGGGTGCCCGAGAGCATGGATGCACTAGCTAGGAGCGTGGAGGAATCCGCCTCCAGCATTGCACTCATCTCTGCGCACACCATCAAACCCATCCTTGGCAGATTGCAAAGCATGGTTGACTCGCAGAGAGACCGTGGGACCCAGACCTCATGCCGCGTGTCATGGGTGAGGTGGCAGCAGCTATTGCAGCACAGGATGAAGCAACGCAATGGCTTAGTGTTGTAATGGAGTCAGTGGTTTCAGGCATGTAATCTCAGACTGCTCTCATGCAGTCTCAGATTGATGCCACGCAAGTTCTGACTGCTGCCATCTTCGCTGGGTCGCTCACAGTCCACCGGGGGTCTCATGGTGCTGCAGCAGGCCCACAATCTGTGCTCGAGCAGATTGCTCCGGAAGCTGAGGTTCTGCCCTGGGGGAGTGGCAGTGTGTCGGTCGAGCAGGAAGGTGCTGTCCTCTCTCAGGATGACAGCATTCCTGCTCCCACCACTGCCACTCTGCCATTGCACTTGCCACAGCCTGTGACACAGCCAGCCCAGACTGCTGCCGCCCATACAGAGTTGGTGCAGTCTGCAGCCAGGCCTTCCAGGCCCAGAGCTGGTTGGGGGCGTCCTGCAAGGCCATCTGCAGTCTTTGGCTCCCAGTCTTAGCAGCCTTCCACCAGCCTTGCTGCAGCGACTGGGGCCACATTACGGAGGAGCGTTAGGGTTGGGAGGGGGTAACTCCAAAGGGGAGGGAAATCATTGAAGAAGGGGGAGTAAAGAATACTTTATTAGAAAATAGAGGTAGTGCGTGTTAATAAATTGATGTGCTTGTAAATTGATGTGGGTGCTGCGGCCGTCATTAGTCAGCGGCAGTCATGAAGAGTTTTATTGCAGGCTGACGGAAGGTAGGTCCCTGGCCGCCTGTGTAGGTCTTTCTTGTTGCATCTATTGGGAGCAGCAGCGAGAGCGGACCGACCTGTGAGGGAACAGGCGAAGGAGGAGCGAGGAAATAAAGCCCCAGGCTCGAGGCCCAGACCGGGCAATTGGGAGCAGCAGCGAGAGCGGACCGACCTGTGAGGGAACAGGCGAAGGAGGAGCGAGGAAATAAAGCCTGAGGCTCGAGGCCCAGACCGAGCTATTGGGAGCAGCAGCGAGAGCGGACCAAAACAGGCAACATTCGAAAGTGACGTCAGAGATTAAAAGTGACGTCAGCACAAGGGAAGGAGCTGATTGGTAAGTAGGACCTGGTGAGTATTTCTACAGTCCAGTCGTTAAAGTAAAAGTAAGGTCTCTAGTTTCGAATAAGTAATGTTTAAAGTGAAGTAAGGTCCCTAGTGTATTTAATATTCTTTAATTTAAAGGAAGTAAAGGGAGTAAATTAAGGGTAGGACATGGCAGGGCAGCTCGGCAGCGTGGAGTGCTCCTCCTGTGCTATGTGGAAAGTCAGGGACACTTTCGGTGTCCAGGGGGAACACATGTGCAGGAAGTGTCTCCAGCTGCAGCTACTCGAAATCCGCGTTTCAGAGCTGGTGCTGCGGCTGGAGTCACTGTGGAGCATCCGCAAGGCTGAGATCTTCGTGGATAGCACGTTTAACGAGGTGGTCACACCGCAGGTAAAGAGTGCACAGGCAGACAGGGAATGGGTGACCGCCAGACAGAGTAAAAGAACTAGGAAGGTAGTGCAGGAATCCCTTGGGTCCATCTCCCTCTCAAACAGATTTTCCATTTTGGATACTGCTGGGGGAGATGGCTTCTCAGGGGAATGCAGCAAGAGCCAAGTCCGTGGCACTACGAGTGGCTCAGCTGCACAGGAGGGGAGGAAAAAGAGTGGGAGAGCAATAGTGATAGGTGATTCTATCGTAAGGGGAACAGATAGATGTTTCTGTGGCCGCAGACGTGACTCCAGGATGGTATGTTGCCTCCCTGGTGCCAGGGTCAAGGATGTCACTGAGCGGCTGCAGGACATTCTGAAGGGGGAGGGGCCAGAGGTCATGGTCCATGTCGGTACCAACAACATAGGTAGAAAGAGGGATGAGGTCCTGCAAGCAGAATATAGGGAGCTAGGAAATAAATTAAAAAGCAGGACCTCAAAGGTAGTAATCTCAGGATTACTCCCAGTGCCACGTGCTAGCGAGAGCAGAAATAGGGAATAGACCAGATGAATGCGTGGCTGGAGAGATGGTGTAGGAGGGAGGGATTTAAATTCCTGAGCCATTGGGACCGATTCTGGGGAAGGTGGGACCTGTACAAGCTGGACGGGTTACACCTCAGCAGAAACGGGACCAACATCCTCGCAGGGGGGTTTGCTAGTGCTGTTGGGAAGGATTTAAACTAGTTTGTCAGGGGGCTGGAAACCTAAGTGTGGGCCCAGAATGGAGAGAAACAAAGCTGGAAGTGCAAGTTAGAAAAGTAGTCAGCAAAACTAGTAGGGAGCAGAAAAAAGGCCAACAGTAAAGAGGGTCAAAGTGCAGAAAAATATTAAACAGGCAAAGTTGAAGGCACTTTATCTAAATGCAGGTAGCATTCGCAACAAGGTGGATGAATTAATGGCACTAATAGAAGTAAATGGGTATGATGTAATTGCCATTACAGAGACATGGTTGCAGGGTAACCAAAGCTGGGAACTGAATGTTCCAGGGTACTCAACATTTAGGAAGGACAGACAAAAAGGAAAAGGAGGTGGCGTAGCGCTGTTAATAAGGGATGAGATCGGTAGATCATGATGTAGAACGGGAATCAGTTTGGGTGGAGTTAAGAAACAGCAAAGGGCGGAAAACATTGGTAGGAGTTGTGTATAGGCCACCAAACAGTAATGGTAATGTAGGGCACAGTATCAATCAAGTGATTAGAAGTGCATGTAGCAAGGGCAATAAGGTAATCATGGGGGAATTTAATCTACATATTGACTGGGCAAATCAAATTACCACTAATGGTGTGGAGGACGAATTCTTGGAATGCATGCGAGATTCTAAGGCACTGATCCTCTGAGAGATGAATGTAGAAGTGCTCCCGGAAAACCCTGGGAGGGTAAGGCCTCCTGTTGAGAGCCCTGTTGGCCCTCCTCCCTCTGGCCACGTTTTCCAATCTTTCTCTCTGCCTCCGCTGCCTCCAACGGTGATGCTGGAGGGCCAGGTCCAGTGCCAGTACAGCCCCCATTAAATGATGGAAATGTTGCAGTATCAAGTGTAACCCAAATGAAAGTGATACATTTTTTCTCAGCCAGAATACTCCTTCAAGTTGAAAACGGTCAAATGGGTCAAAATGCCTGTCTGCTTGCATCGAACTGAGAAGGCAGCAGTATTTGCCGACAAGAAAACAACCCGGAAGTTGAAACCTTTATATAGTGCTCCTCCAGCGCTCATCAGAACTGCAAACCGCCTCCTGGACCTGTCGTTGCGAGAGTGCACCCGGATGACGTCATGATCTCCAGGCGCAGGAGATCGTGGCGCTAGTGGTTAACACTGCCGCAAACCTCCAGCTCAATCTCGCAGCCGTTGGTACTAGCGCCGCGCCCGGTTGCAAAGCCGGTAGCGCCCCATTGGCGCCACCCCCCGCCCCCCACGGAGGCGCTAACGGGAGGCGTAAAGGCACCCAATTTCTCCCCCAGTATACCTCTATTTATGAAGCCCAGGATCCCGTATGCTTTTGTAACTGCTTTCTCAACCTGCCCTGCCGCCTTCAACGATTTGTGCACATACACCCCCAGGTCTCTCTGTTCATTCCCCCCCCCTTAGGATTGTACCCTTTAGTTTAAATTTCCTCTCCTCATTCTTTCTACCAAAATGTATAACTTACCCATTAAGCCATCAGGAGAGCTCGGTGAACAGTTTTAAAATGATGATGAACCTCTCCTTCAGTTGGTGCAGAACATTTGCAGATATCAGTTCATCTGTAACATATGCCAGTTCAATTCTCTTCTGTCAAGCCAAAAACACACACCAATAAAGATACATACATATCTATCTAGATGGTGCAAAAGAGATTTACGAGGGTGTGGCCAGGACTGGAGAATTTTAGCTACGAGGAAAGATTGGAGAGGCTGGGGTTGTCTTATTTGGAACAGAGGAGGCTGAGGGGAGATTTGATTGAGGTGTATAAAATTATGAGCGGCCTAGATTAGAGTGGATAGGAAGGACCTATTTCCCTTAGCAGAGAGGTCAATAACCAGGGAGCATAGATTTAAAGTAATTGGTAGAAGGATTAGAGGGGAATTGAGGAGAAATGTTTTCACCCAGAGGGTGGTGGGGGTCTGGAACTCACTGCCTGAAAGGGTGGTAGAGGCAGAAACCCTCATCACATTTAAAAAGTACTTGGATATGCACTTGAAGTGCCCTAACCCACAGGGCTACGGACCAAGAGCTGGAAAGTGGGAATAGGCTGGTGAGCTCTTTCTCGGCCAACACAATGGGCCAAGTGGCCTCCTTCTGTGCCGTAAATGTCTATGATTCTATACCTATATATTTTTTGCACAGGGGTTTGTTACGATCTGGAATGCACTGCCTGAAAGGGCGGTGGAAGCAGAATCAAAAGTAACTTTTAAAAGGGAATTAGATATATACTTGGAAGGGGAAAAATATTGCAGGGTTTGGGGGAAAGAGCAGGGGAGAGTGGGAGTAACTGGCACGGTGGGCCAAATGGACTCCTTCTGTGCTGCATGATTCTATGATTCTATACCCATGTTTTAATTTTAGCGTGCGATAACCACCCCCCCCCCCCCCCCCGCCAACCCCCCCACACTAAACTAACAGTCCATTCCAACTGCAACCCAATCCAGCCCTCGAATTATTCCATGGACCGTAAAAGTACTGTTAAAAGCTCTCCACCAAACATTTTAAAAAAATTATAGGAAACGAAACGTGAATGAGCTTCTCCCCTCGGGGAGCTTTTTTTCTTCTTCTCATGTTCGAAACACAGGACAGCACCCCCCCCCCCCCGAGTCCTCTCATTAACAGCACAAGACAGTGATACGGACAGGCACAATGCTGAGAAGGCAAGAGCCTGAGTCGAGAGCTCGAACAGATCCGGGGGGGGGGCGGCTGTGCTCCAGCTCCGGTCTCCAGCCGCCCATTTAATGAAACCTGCTTCGCGCCAGGGGGATCTGGTTGTCAGGGGTAACACTGCAGGGGTAGCTCCATTCGATCTGATGTGGCAGAGGCAACAGTGACATGGAGAACCGCAGACTTGCTGATTGGCCCCAGTGGGGGTGTTGGGGGGGGGGGGGTGGGGAGTTGTACACTGACACTTCAACCAAAGATACGGGAAGCCTGCTCTCCACAATATGTCACTGCAATATTTAAATGTGAGGCTAAATGATCGTTATCACAGAACTGGTAGCACAGCAGGCTTCGAAGCTCAGGTGTAACCTCTGTACAGCTATCCAGCTTCCTGTCACTAACACTTTATATACCCGTAAGATAAAACTAAGACTTGCATTTATATAGCGCCTTTCACGACCACCGAACGTCTCAAGGCACTTTACAGCCAATGAAGTACTTTTGTTTTGAAGTAGAGTCGCAAACGCGCACAGCAAGGTCCCACAAACAATGTGACAAAGACCAGATAACCTGTTTTTGCTATAACAACAGAAAACGCTGGAAAAACTCAGCAGGCCAGGCAGCATCCGTGGAGAGAGAAAGAGAGTTAACGTTTCAGGTCGATGACCTTTCATCAGAACTGAGAAGAGCCGGAAATCAAATAGATTTAAGGCCAGAGTAAAGCTGGGAAAAGGGGGAGGGGATAAAAGAACAAAGGGGGAGATGAAGAGACATTAAGAGACATTAAGAGATATGCAAGGCTAGAGGTGGTGTTAATGTGACAGATTAAGGCTGAAAGAAGTGTGAAATCCACTGGCAGAATGAAGGACAGCTGCCAGCTTCTAGGAGGAAAAAAAGGTGGGGGGGGGACAAATAAAAGGGTGGAAAAAATAAAATATAAATGTGATTGGAGCTGAGGTTATGATCTAAAATTGTTGAACTCGATATTGAGTCCAGAGGGCTGTAGCGTGCCTAAACGAAAGATGAGGTGCTGTTCCTTGAGCTTACACTGCGCTTCCGTGGAACAGTGTAATAGGCCGAGGACGGTGAGGTCAGAGTGGGAGTGAAGCGGTGAATTAAAGTGACAGGCCACCGGGAGCTCTGTTTTTGCTATGTTGGTTTGAGAGATAAATATTGGCCCCAGGACACTGGGGATAACTCCCCTTCAAAGTAGTGCCATGTGATCTTTTACACCCACCTCAGAGAGCAGACAGGGCCTCGATTCAACGTCTTCACCTGAAAGACAGCACCTCCCTCAGCACCAGTCTAGCTTTTATCTGCTCGAAGTGGGATTTGAACCCAGAATCATTCTAACTCAGAAGGCAAGTGTGCTACCGACTGAGCCACAGCTGAAACCTTGCTTATAATGAAAGTGTCCATGGGCTGCTACTTTTAACAGCGTGGTTTAAGGCCATGAGCAACGCTGAGTGGATCAGTGGAGGATTATACGCTGGAAACAGCACGCAGTTAGGCAGAAATTGATTCAGATAATTATCTCTGGGTCAGTGACTTAGAGGGCTCGAGCAAGGCGTGCGATACTAAATGTGCTGGCAAGAATTTCTTCTGGGAATTCCCAGTGAATTACACACTGGAAAGCATTTCTTAAAAATATACTTTTGGACCTTAATCTATATTAGACCCGAATAAAGCACTGCCGCAGATTTATTAGAAAGCTAACTGCAAATGGTGGCGAGGTGTAATAAAATAACAAGTGCTGCTGCAAGCATACATTGACTCAGCTAACATCTAGACAGAAAGAACTTGCATTTATACAGCGCTTCTCATGACCACCGGAGATCTCAAAGCGCTTTACAGCCAATGAAGTACTTTTTTTTGAAGTGCAGTCACTCTTGTGATTTAGGAAACGAGTAAAGAGATGGCACATTCTGGAGGAAAAAGTATACAGCAGTTTATCTTCAGTTTCGTTAAGTTGTCAACATTCTCGCCTCTGGCCTGCAAGTTGTCGATTGAAAACCCACGCCAAGGCTTCGGCTCATAATATAGGCTGACTCCTCAGGGTAGTTTTGCATCATCAGATGTTAAGCTACGGTCGACATTAGCGATCCCAAAACCACCGCTTCCCCCCAGTCCTGCAACCCCGTCCCCGGCACAATTTAGAGAGCCGTTAGGAAGGCAAATGGTATGCTGGCCTTCATTACAAGAGGATTTGAGTACAGGAGTAAAGAAGTCTTACTCTAATTATATAGAGCCTTGGTGAGACCACACCTGGAGTACTGTGTACAATTTTGGTCACCTTACCTAAGGAAGGATATACTTGCCATCGAGGGAGTGCAACGAAGGTTCACCAGATTGATTCCTGGGATGGCGGGACTGTCATATGAGAAGAGATTGAGTAAACTAGGCCTGTATTCTCTTGAATTCAGAAGAATGAGAGGGGATCTCATTGAAGCCTACAAAATTATTACAGGGCTTGATAGGATGGATGCTGGGAGAATGTTTCCCTTGGCTGGGGAGTCTAGAACCAGGGGCCACAGCCTCAGGATAAAGGGTAGGCCATTCAGGACTGAGATGAGAAGAAATTTCTTCACACAGAGGGTGTTGAATCTTTGGAATTCTCTACCCCAGAGGGCTGTGGAGGCTCAGTCATTGGGTATATTCAAAACAGAAGTTGATAGATTTCTGACTAGTAAGGGCATCAAGGGATATGGTGATAAGGCCGGTGAATGGAGTTGAGGCAGAAGATCAGCCATGATCTTATTGAATGGCAGAGCAGGCTCGAAGGGCCGAATGGCCTACTCCTGCTCCTATTTTTTATGTTCTTATGCTCTTATTTATAATCCAAGGAATTTGAGATCAAATCCCAACACGGCAGTTTGAGAATTTGAACTCAGTTTAAAAAGTCTGGAAATATAAAGTTGGTACCAAAAAAGTGACCATGAATTAATCAGATTGTTTTAAAGATCCATCTGGTTCACTAATATCCCTTAGGGAAGGAAAATTGCCATCGTTACCCGGTCTGGCATCCATGTGACTCCAGTCCCAAACCCAAAGTCGATGACTTAATTGCCCTCTGAAGTGGCCTAGCAAGCCATCTCAGTTGTATCGAACTGTTGGCATCATTGTACCATCTACAAGATGCACTGCAGCAACTCGCCAAAGCTTCTTCGACAGCATCTCCCAGACACGCGAACTCTACCACCTAGAAGGACAACGACAGCAGGCACATGAGAACACCACCACCTCCAAGTTCCCCTCCAAGTTACACACCATCCTGACTTGGACATATATTGGCCGTTCCTTCATCATCGCTGGGTCAAAATCCTGGAGCTCCCTCCCTAACAGCACTGTGGGAGTACCTTCACCACATGGGACTGCAGCAGTTCAAGAAGGTGGCTTAGCACCACCTTCTCAAGGGCAACTAGGGATGGGCAATAAATGCTGGCCTTGCCAGTGTTGCCCCTATCCCAAGAATGAATAATTAAAAAAGAAATTGAATTTAGGGAGGTCTCCTGGTATCATTCCTCAATAGATACCATCAAGAGCATTTGGACTGCTCCTTCATCTCATTGCAGTTTGTTGGTTGTTCCTGGTACAGAGTGGCTGCTTTGTCTGCCTACATAACAACAGTCATTTTTTTCTTTATTCAATTGAGCGATGTGGGCGTCGCTGGCAAGGCCAGCATTTATTGCCCATCCCTAACTGCCCTTGAGAAGGTGGTGGTGATCCGCCTTCTTGAACCGCTGCAGTCCGTGTGGTGAAGGTACTCTCACAGTGCTGTTAGGGAGGGAGTTCCAGGATTTTGACCCAGCGACGATGAAGGATCGGTGATATATTTTCAAGTCAGGATGCTGCATGACTTGGGGGGTAAATTGAATGTGGTGGTGTTGCTATGCACCTGCTGCCCTTGCCCTTCTAGGTGGCGTAGTGCACTCCACAAAAATAATTGTGTGAAGTCCTTTGAGACTTTTTTATTCCTTGTGTTTTTTTAGTACCTTAAAAGTTATCCAGGAAGATCCCAAATCACTGCCATCTGTGCTGCGTACTGATGACTTGATATTACAGGCAAATCAATGTGTAGGGAGATTTCCCTGCAGTACCATGAGCTGCCACAGGGGTCAGCGATGCTTCTGGAAGACTGTTGCGCTTTCTGATGTGGACTGGCTGGTTTTGTGTATGTATGTGCATGTGTGGAGTGCACGTATATTCTTATCAAAGCAGCAACTGACAGTGCTGGAGAGTGGAACATTGGCCCGGATTTTGCGGTGGCTAATGACGGTAAACTGTCAGCGTTCGCCATCATTACTCCTCTGAAACTGACCCTAACTTCAGGATTTAGCACATGCGCATCTAAATGCGGGAATCCTGAAGTTGTGGTCAGTCATTCTCTGCTCCGCCACAGGCTGCACTGTGGACTCCCGCCGCATAGCCGACAATCAGTGGAACTGACGAAAACTTAAGCTTTTCTGCACTAATATCGCTGTTAAACACCTCATTAAATGTTAAGCCTTGTTGGAATAGGTGTAACTGGGGTTTTAACAGCGTATTGACTGGTAAACAAACATTCTGACCCTGAAAAACTCATTTTTATATTTGTGGCATGTGAAATTTCTCCATTATGATAAAAATTACTAGATTAAAAAAAAATATATTTTTTAAGTTTATTCATGATATTTCAGCTTCGACCTTAACCCCATGTGCATGTCCCAATCTTCATTTTCGCTCTCTGTAACATTTTTAACAAGTGCAGATAATCTGTGCTTTTTATTTCCTGGTTTGCCATCTGTGAGAATTCTTCAATGTGATTGGCTGCTTAGACTGTTTGATGACATCACTGCTGCTCTTCGCTGGCGTTCCCCTTTGGACAGCACTCCAATCAATTTCACTTCGAGGAAGCTAAAGTTCTCGCCGCAGTGATCGCAAGATCTGTGAGCGGCTTTCTTCGAAGTCAGCGGCGATCGCCATCGCTTCGCCGCTGACCGCAAATTACAGGCCATTGTTTCTACCGCTGTGAACTACCTCCAAGTCAGATAAGAACCAGTTACTTCCACCAAAAATTGAGACCTTTAAAAAGAAAGTACTTACATTACTATAGTATTACATTACTAAGCACCTTTTCACAACACTTACGACTTTCTTTCGGTGCAGTAATTGCGGGCGTACGGGCAAATGAGGCAGCCATTCTGCACCAGAAACATCTCATCAACAGCAATGAGATGTATAACCAGTTCATTCCTTTCTGTATTTGTTACAGGAGAACATGATGGCCCAAAGCTGGCTGGAAAAATAACAGTCAGTCCATGTCGCACCCCATTATTAATGCGTAAATCGGCCAGCAAGTTCAGGCGAAGAAGAGATACCTGCTGGATTTGCACAGTATATGCCCATTAAACTCGCCGCAGAAAGTTAGGGCTGGAAATTAACAGGGTAAGGACCATTTTAACGTATTAATGCAATGCCAATCAATCCCTATGGTCCAGAAAGGGAACAATTTAAACCATTGGGTCTCATGTAGAAAAATTTTCTTAGAGATTTAAAAAAAAATTACGTTTTTTAATTTTTTAATTGCTTTTCCATTCTGTCTCTACTTTTTCTTTCTGTTAATCCAATCCTTTATTCCCTCTCTTCATTTCTCTCCCTACCTGATTTGACTCTAATTCACCCTATTTCCTTCTCCGTCGTTCCTCTGTTTCTTTCTCAACTCTTAAACCTCATTGGTTAAGGAGATATACTGTTGGTCCCATCGTTCACCAAGGTCCCAGATGCCTCGTTGCCCTCACCACGCCCTCATCGCCCTCGTTGAGCTCGCACTTCCAGCAACTTGCAGGGCAAAATATTTTCGAGTTGAACAGTGAGGGAAATGGCTAACTAACGGGGCAAGCTGTGAGATACCCCTCTCCAGTAAATTCCAGGCCATCGCTCTTCTACAAATAACAAAGACTGTCGGAGCTGCCATAACTTCTGTGGAAAGCAAGTTTGCAGACATAAACGTGACATACGCCGCACTTCCGGGGAAAGTTGCAGCGGTGGAGCGAGAGCGGGTCCGAGGAAATTCCCGGCCAATATCTTCACCCGAACGGGGTAGCATCCCCATTCCCCTTAGCGCTACGTTGCAGCCTCAGCCTAGACGTGTCTGCAATCTCCGGAGTGATCGACCTACAATCTTCCTACCCAGAAGCAAGAGAGTTAGCAACTGAGCCACGTGCACTATCACTAAACGTAATGCTTCATCCACCTGAATGTGCTTTATTTTAACTGCAGCTAAAGAATTAAAATGGTGCATTGTCCACCCAGTTTCCACATTTCAACAAAACTCTTTGCTGCGTAAAGGTCGCACCTTAATGGTTAGTTGACATCCCTGTGTCTGTTTTTACCTCCTGGACCAAACAAACATAAGACCCTTCATTAACCCACTCTGAGTATTGATAAAACCTATTATTGGGGTTGATAGGTTGCCGTGTCCTACCCAAATGGCTAATCTTCAGCTCAGCATCTTACTTAACATTCAGGTTAATTGAGCCAATCTCAAGACTGTGGAATGGTTTTTCTTTTCTCCGCAGAGCTCACATCAACATTTTTTTCCCCCCGTATCCCAGCTCTCTGGGCCTCTGGGAATGACAACAACAATTCACTTGGCCTGTTTCTGTGCTGCGACATTCCATCATCTATATAGTGTCCTTCGGGGAATAAAACATCTCATGGTATTTTACCGAGTCGCTGTGAGGAAAAGTAAAGTAGACACCGGGGCAAAGGAGGAGAGATTGAGCGGTGAGGGGTGTGATCAAAAGCATGGTCAATGGGGTGGGATTTTCTTAAATGACGTATGAAGAGAGATTGGGTCGATTGGGCTTATACTCGCTGGAGTTTAGAAGAATGAGAGGGGATCTCATTGAAACTTATAAAATTCTGACAGGACAGGACAAACTAGATGCAGGAAGGATGTTCCCGATGGTCGGGGAGTCCAGAACCAGGGGTCACAGTCTAAGGATAAGGGGTAAGCCATTTAGGACAGAAATGAGGAGGAATTTCTTCACCCAGAGAGTGGTGAACCTGTGGAATTCTCTGCCACAGAAGGCAGTAGAGGCCAATTCATTAAATAGATTCAAGAAGGAGTTGGATATATTTCTTAAGGCTAAAGGGATCAAGGGATATGGGGAGAAAGCAGGGACAGGGTACTGAATTTGGATGATCAGCCATGATCGCATCGAATGGCGGAGCAGGCTAGAGGGGCCGAATGGCCTACTCCCGCTCCTATCTTCTATGTTTCTATGATTCTATGATTAAAGGACGAGAGGAAGGTTGAGGCGGATGGGTCTATGAAGGAAATTACATAGAGTGGGACCGAGACAAGGCCACCAATCTTAGGGTGAAAAGAGGGGTTGATGCACAAGAGGCCAGAGCCGGAAGAATGGGGATTGTAGGGCTGGAAGAGGTTACAGAGGTGAAGCCATGGAGGGATTTAAACACGAGGACAGGAATTTTACAGTAAAGCTGCTGCAGGACTGGGAGTCAGTGTAACTCAGTGAGAGAGGTCTGATGGGTGAGTGAGACTTGCGATGGAATATGGGTAGTAGAGTTATGGGTGAGCTGAAGTTTATGGAAGATCGACAATGGGAGGCTGGCCAGGAGAGAATTAGAGAACAAAAGCAAAATCCTGCGGATGCTGGAAATCTGAAATAAAAGCAGAAAATGCTGGAAACACTCAGCAGGTCAGGCAGCATCTGTGGAGAGAGAAACACAGTGTTAACGTTTCAGGTCGATGATCTTTCATCAGAACTGGAAAAAGTTAGTGATTTAACAGGTTTTAAGCAGGTGCAGAGGCGGGAAAGTGGGGGAGGGCAGGAAAGAACAAAAGGGAAGGTCTGTGATAGGGTGGAAGGCAGGAGAGATTAAATGACAAAAGGGAGGATGGTGCAAGGCAGAAGGGGATGGGAATGGGACAACGTCATCCCTTTTGTCATTTAATCTCTCCTGCCTTCCACCCTATCACAGACCTTCCCTTTCGTTCTTTCCTCCCCTCCCCCCCACCTTTCCCTGCCTCTGCACTTGCTTGAAATCCAGTCGTTTCCTGCTGGATTCTCTGACCTTGGGGAGGTCCCAGTGAGCTACAATCAGCGGCCGATCCGCAAGGAATATTCCCGAGCAATTACCTGCTCTGTGACCGCTGGACCAGCCTAGCAGCAAATAGCATCTAATTGACTTTGGGAACTCACTCCAGTTACAGCAATTAGATGCAATGGCCTTGAAGGAACAGGCCATTTACACACAGTCACAGTTTAGCAGCAGAATCGCACGTTGTACGTTGCATGGCATGATGTTGTCCTTCTTGTTGAGCTTCCGACCACATATCCGCAGCATAACAAAGACCGCCTACTTCCACCTCCGTAGCATCGCCCGTCTCCGCCCCTGCCTCAGCTCATCCGCTGCTGAAACCCTCATCCATGTCTTTGTTACATCTAGACTTGACTATTCCAACGCACTCCTGGCTGGCCTCCCACATTCTACCCTACCTAAACTTGAAGTCACCCAAAACTCGGCTGCCTGTGTCCTAACTCGCACCAAGTCCCGTTCGCTCATCACTCCCTGTGCTCGCTGACCTACATTGGCTCCCGGTTAAGCAACGCCTCGAGTTCAAAATTCTCATCCTTGTTTTCAAAGCCCTCCATGGCCTTGCTATTTCTGTATCTCTGTAATCTCCTTCAGCCCCACAACCCCCTTCCCCCCCCCCACCCCCGAGATATCTGCGCTCCTCTAATTCTGCCCTCTTGAGCATCCTGATTATAATCGCTCAACCTTTGGTGGTCGTGCCTTCTGTTGCCTAGGCCCTAAGCTCTGGAATTCCCTCCCTAAATCTCTCTGCCTCGCTACCTCTCTTTCCTCATTAAGATGCTCCTTAAAACCTACCTCTTTGACCAAGCTTTTGGTCACCTGCCCTAATTTATCCTTATGTGGATCGGTGTCAAATTTGTTGTCTTAAAATACTCCTGTGCAGCACCTTGGGACGTTTTACTACATTAAAGGCGCTATATAAATACAAGTTGTTGTTGTTGTTGTTCTGAATGAATTGTGTTCTCCAATCTAACTTGAAGGGTTTTGATTGAGTTGATAGGGAGAAACTGTTTCCTTAGAGGAGAGAAGTTCAAGAGGAGATTTAATTGAGGTGTTCAAAATTATGAAGGGTTTTGATAGACTAAATATCCACTGGCAGGAAGGTCGGTAACCAGAGGACACAGATTTAAGGTAATCAGCAGAAGAACCAGGGCGGGGGAGATGAGGAGAATTTTTTTTAAATGCAGTGAGTTGTTATGATCTGGAATGCACTGCCAGAAAGGCTGGTGGAAGCAGACTCAATCGTAACTTTCAAAAAGGAATTGGATAGATATTTGAAAATGAAAAAATTGCAGTGCTATTGGGAAAGAGCAGGGGAGTGGGACTAATAGGATAGCTCTTTCAAAGAGCTGTGTAAAAAAATGATTCCTCATGTCGCCTCTGGTTCTTTTGAGGACAGGAGCAAGGATGTCTTATTACAGTTATACAGGGCCTTGGTGAGACCACACTTGGAGTACTGTGTGCAGTTTTGGTCTCCTTACCTAAGAAAGGATATACTTGCCATAGAGGGAGTGCAGCGAAGGTTCACCAGACTGATTCCTGGGATGGCAGGACTGTCATATGAGGAGAGATTGGGTCGACTAGGCCTCTATTCACTGGAGTTTAGAAGAATGAGAGGGGATCTCATTGAAACGTATAAAATTCTGACAGGGCTAGACAGACTGGATGCAGGGAGGATGTTTCTCCTGGCTGGGGGCTCTAGAACGAGGGGTCACAGTCTCAGGATGCGGGGTAGGACATTTAGGACTGAGATGAGGAGAAATTTCTTCACTCAGAGGGTGGTGAACCTGTGGAATTCTCTACCACAGAAGGCTGTGGAGGCCAAGTCACTGAATATATTTAAGAAGGAGATCGATTTCTAGACTCAAAAGGCGTCAAGGGGTATGGGGAGAGAGCGGGAATATGGTATTGAGATAGAGGATCAGCCATGATCATATTGAATGGTGGAGCAGGCTCGAAGGGCCAAATGACCTACTCCGGCTCCTATTTTTCTATGTTTTTATGTTTCAATCACCTTAAATCTGTGTCCACTGGTTACCAACCCTTCGGCCACTGGAAACAATTTCTCCTTATTTACTCTATCAAAACTGTTCATGATTTTGAACGCCTCTATCAAATCACCTGATATGGTACAGACAGTTAATAATCTGAGAATAATATTTAGTGATGAGCTAAAGATTTGAACTTGCTCCTTTAAGTTTCTAAACCTCTTCTGACATAGGGCTAATTCCTACTGTTTGAGGATTTTTAAATTTCCACCTATAAATTATTTAAAAATTACCACGGGACAATGGGATTAAAACTGCACTGTCTGATACGAAAAACATGAAATTCCTTTGCCTATTTTATTTTAACTGGTTTAGCATGTCTTCATAGTGTCAGCTGTGGCTCAGTGGGTAGCACACTTCGCCTTTGCATTAGTCCCACTCCAGAGACTTGAGCACACAAAGCTAGGCTGACACTCCAGTGCAGTGCTGAGGGAGTGCTGCACTGTCGCAGGTGCCGTCTTTCGGATGCGACGTTAAACCGAGGCCCCGTCTGCCATCTCAGGTGGATGGAAAAGATCCCACGGCACTATTTCGAAGAAGAGCAGGGGAGTTATCCCCAGTGTCCTGTCTGATATTTATCCCTCAATCAACATCACTAAAAAAAAAACAGATTATCTGGTCATTATCACATTGATGTTTGTGGGAGCTTGCTGTGTGCAAATTGGCTGCCGCGTTTCCCACATTACAACAGTGACTCCACTTCAAAAATACTTCATTAGCTATAAAGCGCTTTGGGACGTCCGGTGGTTGTGAAAGGCGCTTTATAAATGCAAGTCTTTCTTCTACATAGTAGACATTCATATTAATGTATTAACCCATTCTAAATTAATATCGCACAGTACGATTTCAACCCAAAAGTGTCCATTTTTCTATTAGTTAATCATTGCACTTCCACACAATGGACATCTCAGTATCCCTTCTGATAATTGACAAAGTTAACCACACAGTATAAAATAACAGTGTAATATGTTTTGTGTTTATATAGTACCTCATTACTTTGGAACATTTCAAAGAACTTATAGAGCACACTATACTTTTGGAGTGCCGTAACTTGCTGCTACATTGATTGCTGAATCTTAATGTCAATCAGTTTGGACACCTAAAGTGGTAAACAGCACAACTGAAGGCAAGGGGTTATGATTGTCTCATTGTGCAAGCCATGCTTTATCGCGGGGACCCTAATGAAGGAGAATAGACGAAAGTCACTCAGTTTTGATAGCATCTGCTTGTCAGCCGTGTCAGCCAAGCGTAGACTGTGATAATGGTGGAACAAGGACATCAAATAACAAATCAATACGGAAACTCTGGTTGACAGAATTGAGACGGCAAC
The DNA here is from genome assembly GCA_030390025.1 of Squalus acanthias. Taxonomy (NCBI): domain Eukaryota; kingdom Metazoa; phylum Chordata; class Chondrichthyes; order Squaliformes; family Squalidae; genus Squalus; species Squalus acanthias. The sequence continues at coordinate 195,479,658 of CM059427.1, read as the reverse complement.
GTTTCAGTCATGCTCAACACATCGTTACACGTACACAAGCACTCAGGTCAGTGGCACCGGAAGTCACAGTTGACAGCGCAAACAATGGTTATCTCCTCACCTGGATCTACCATCTAGATGTCCTGCTTTTCCATCAGTCCTCACTCCTCCTAATACCCTTCCCAGTCAACGCTCTCCTACATGCTTCATTTTCTTCCCCCAGCCTCAGCAGACCAACTCCCTGAACCTCAACACCTTCCCACAAACCCATTGCGACCCAGCCCCTGCCCACCTAAACTCCCTTCTCAACTGAATGCTCATTGACAACTATACCCTTTCTCCAGGTATGTTTCCCACAACTTTTTCAAAATAGTCTGTCCAAAGTCACTGATGATGTCAAGTGAATCTGTGACACAACTTGTCCCTCCTCATCCTCCTTGACCTCTCCACCAACCTGGCAAAACTGAACCCCACGGGATAAAAGGAGCAGTAGCAGCATGGATACTAAATTGGCTAAGGGATAGAAATTAGAACGTTGTGGTGAATGGCTGGTTTTCGGACTGGAGGGAGGTATATGGTGGAGTTCCCCAAGGTTCAGTACTAGGACCACTGCTGTTTCTGATATACATTAATGACTTGGACTTGGGAGGTACAGTGCACAATTTCAAAATTTGCAGATGACACAAAACTTGGAAGTGTAGTAAACAGTGAGGAAGATAGTAATAGACTTCAAGAGGACATAGACAGGTTGGTGGAATGGGCACATACAGGGCAGATGAAACTCAACACAGAAAAGTGTGAGGTGATACATTTCGGTAGGAAGCATGAAGAGGGACAATACACACTAAATGGTACAATGTTAAAAGGGGTGCAAGAAGAGAGAGACCTGGGGGCGTTTGTGCACAAATATTTGAAGATGGAAGGACAGGTTAACAAAGCAGTTAATAAAGCTTGTGGGATCCTGGGCTTTATAGATTACAAAAACCAGAAAGTTATGCTAAACCTATAAAAAACACTAGTTAAGCGTCAGATGGAGTATTGTGTCCAATTCTGGGCACCAGACTTTAGGAAGGATGTGAAGGCTTTGAGAGGGTACAGCAGAGATTGACTAGAATGGTTCCAGGGATGAGGGATTACAGTTACTTTGATAGGCTGGAGAAGCTGGGGTTGTTCTCCTTGGAGCAGAGAAGGCTAAGAGGAGATCCACGGACAACCTCACGATTCTCCATTTCTCCAGCTTCCACCCTAACCACGTTAAAGAAGCCATCCCCTATGGACAAGCCCTGCGAATACACAGGATCTGCTCAGACGAGGAGGAACGCGATGGACACCTACGGACACTGAAAGATGCCCTCGTAAGAACGGGATATGACGCTCGACTCGTCGATCGACAGTTCCGACGGGCCACAGCGAAAAACCGCATAGACCTCCTCAGAAGGCGAACACGGAACACAACCAACAGAGTACCCTACGTCGTCTAGTACTTCGCCGGAGCGGAGAAACTACGCCATGTTCTTCGCAGCCTTCAACATGTCATCGATGACGACGAACACCTTGCTAAGGCCATCCCCACACCTCCACTACTCACCTTCAAGCAGCCGCCTAACCTCAAAAGTACCATCGTTCGCAGCAAATTACCCAGCTATCAGGAGTACAGTGACCACGACACCATACAACCCTGCCACGGCAACCTCTGCAAGACATGCCAGATCATGAACACAGATACCATCATCACACGTGAGGACACTACCCACCAGGTACATGGTACATACTCATGTGACTCGGCCAATGTTGTCTACCTGATACGTTGCAGGAAAGGATGCCCCAGAGCATGGTACATCGGCGAGACCATGCAGACACTGAGACAACGTATGAACGGGCACCGCGCAACAATCGCCAGGCAGGATTGTCACCTCCCAGTCGGGGAACACTTCAGCAGTCAAGGACATTCAGCCTCGGATCTGCGGGTTAGCATTCTCCAAGGCGGCCTTCGAGACACACGACAACGCAAAATCATCGAGCAGAAACTGATAGCCAAGTTCCGCACCCATGAGGATGGCCTCAATAGGGATATCGGCTTCATGTCACGCTACAGAACGTGACTCGACATCGTTGTCTGTCTTTCCAGTTTTTAAAAAAAAACACAAAACAAACAAACACAAAAAAAAACAAACACAAAAAAAACTGCAGACAGCAGCATTTGACACGTTGCACCCCCTGGGACACATCTCATTGTCTTGGCTGTGCTCTTGGTGTGTCTTTGATGTAAGGACACCTTCCCTGAAAGATTGTATCTCAGCAGTTTCTGTGTTTATATACTGTGAAATATAGTAGATTCACTCATTGTAACTTTACCTGAGGAAGGGGCGACAGCTCCGAAAGCTTGTAATTTTAAATAAATCTGTTGGACTATAACCTGGTGTTGTGCGACTTCTCAAGAGGAGATTTGATAGAGGTGTTTAAAATCATGAAGGGTTCAGATAGAGTGAATAAAGAAAAACTGTTTCCAGTGGCTGAAGGGTCGATAACCAGCGGGCACAGATTTAAGGTGATTGGCATTAGAACTAGAACATGAGGAAAAACCTTTTTACGCAACGAGTGGTTAGGATTTGGAATGCACTGCCTGATAGGGTGGTGGAAACAGATTCAATCGTAGCCTTCAAAAGGGAATTGGATAAATACTTGAAGGAGAAAAAATTGCAGGGATATGGGGAAAGAGCGAGGGAGTGGCACTAACTGGATTGCTCTTTGAAAGAGCCGGTGCAGACTCGATGGGCCAAATGGCCTCCTTCTGTGCTGTACTATTCTATGATTCTAAGGGGTAAAAATTGAGTCGCGCCCCATTTGGGGCGCTAACCTCGCCGGGGCGCGACTTTTAGCGCCCCGAAAAAATTAGCGGCCCCGCGCCGGAACTTCAGTGGTTGCGCCCCAAGAGGGAAAAGGGGCGCCACTGGAAGCACCCCGCATCCCTCTTGGGGCGCTGCGAGGGAATATCCTGGCGCTACGTGCCGCAGCGCCATGCGCTGCGGCACATCGCGCCACGGTATTGCAGGCCTTCCTCCCCTTCTTAAAGGGGAGGGACCCTGCGCAGCACGAACCGGGGCCCAGCTGGGCTCCAGGGATCGGGAGTGCCGGCAAAAGAGCCCGGCACTCAAGAGAAGTGCCGGGCTCTTGGAGCGCAGCCGGCACTTCACGGTGGGGGGGCTTCACGGGGGCCGGGGACAGCAACGGGGGCAGGTGCTGGCAGGCGGCCAGCAACAAAAATGGCCGCCTGCCACCTCCCCTTTAAATATCGCCGCCCCGGCCGCATGTACGCCTACCTGAACCCGTCGGACATAGCGTCTGGCGGTAAATCAGGGGGCGCGACTGAAGATCGCGGCTGGAGCGCGAGCGGGGTGCTGCGCACGGCGATGACGTCATCGCCGGCGGCGCAGCGCCACAGGGCGCTACCGGCTGGCGCCGCCGCTAACCTCCCGCTGAATTTTACGGGAGGCGTGGGCGGCTAACAGGAGGCGCAAGCAGCTGAATTTTTCCCCCTAAGAGTCCCCAACAGTCCTCCCTCAACCAAAGCCACCAGATTGTTTATTTCATTCCTGCCTGGATTTTAAAATTCTCAGCATTCTTTTCAAATCCCTCCACGGCCTCACCCCCTCCCTATCTCTACAACCTCCTCCAGCCCTGCAACCCTCTGATATCTCTCCCTTTAAGGTGGATGTAAAAACCCCAAGGCACTATTCAAAGAAGAGCAGAGTAGTTCTCCTAATTTCCTGGCCAATATTTATCCTTCAATGTACACCACTAAAATAGGTTATCGGGTCATTATCTCAGTACTCTTTGTGGAACCTTGCTGTGCACAATTAGCTGCTGTATTTCCCTACATTACAACAGTGACTGCACTCCAAAGGTACTCCAATGGCTGTGAAGCAATTTGGGACATCCTGAGGTTGTGAAAGCCGTTATATAAATGGACGTTTGTTTGTTTGTTTCTTTCTTTCTTACCCTCTATCAGCTTTCATCTCTTTCTACCTATTCAATAAAAGCTATTGAGCCCATTATCTCTCTTACACCTGCCTCTTTGCTTTAGTAAGATCTATTAAGGGGCTCGCTTATCTCCCAGTTCTCAATTTTGATAAAAAGGTCTACAGCCTGAAGTGTCAACCTGCCGTTTCCTTTTTCAAATTCCGACAGACCGGCTGCGTATTTCCAGCATTTCCTGTTCTATCTTTAAATCGCTGATATAAGGTGCCTTACCAGTTCCTGTACTCTTGACAGCTCATGCTGTTCACAATCTGTGCTCTACCTCCATTCTATCGCATGGAAGCATATCTGAGGATGTTTGAATGAACTTCAACAGGGATACCGTTGAATAGCATTATTGTTGAATATGCTGAATCCCTCAGTGAAATGGCAACATGTCTTCACTTCCTTAAGGCAATTGAAGTGAAACGGAAATCACCAGTTTCCCCCAAGGCTTCATGACTGTTCTATTACCATCTATCCAAGTATGAATCCGTATGAACTCCTAAAATTTGTTACAGTTATAAATCCACTTCTAACATAAAAGATCCCATGGTACTTTTTTTGAAGAAGAGCAGGGAATTCATTCCTCAAGCACACTAGAGACTTGAGCACATATTCTAGGCTGACACTTCACTGCGGTAGCAAGGGAGTGCTGCACGTAGGTGCTGTATTTCAGATGAGACATTAAACCGAGGCCCCGTCTGCTCTCTCAGGTGGATGTTACCGGGAACGGTAGCATAGTGGTAATGTTACTGGACTAGCAAACTCTAGCAAACCCGCAACCTCTTCCACCTAGAAGGACAAGGGCAGCAGGTGCATGGGAACACTGCCACCTCCAAGTTCCTTTCCAAGGTCACACGCCATCCTGACTTAGAAGTATATCGCCGATCCTTCATCGTCGCTGGGTCAAAATCCTGGAACTCCCTACTTTTTTAAAAATTTGTTTATGGGATGTGGGTGTCGCTGGCAAGGCCAGCATTTATTGCCCATCCCTAACAACATTGTGGGAGTACCTTCACCACATGGACTGCAGCGGTTCAAGGAGGCGGCTCACCACCACCTTCTCGAAGGCAATTAGGGATGGGCAATAAATTCTGGCCTTGCCAGCGACGCCCACATCCCATGAACAAATTTAAAAAAAAGGCCTGGCCTTATGATCCAGCAATACAGGCGTTCAAATCAAACCACAGCAGCTGGGGACTTTCAATTCAGTTAATTAAATAAATTTGGAATATAAAAGCTAGTGTCAGTAATGGTGACCATGAAACTATTGGATTGTCATAAAAAACCACCTGGTTCACTAATGTCCTTTAGGGAAGGAAATCTGCCGTCCTTACCCGGTCTGGCCTATATGTGACTCCAGACCCACAGCAATGTGGTTGACTCTTAAATGCCCTCTGAAATGGCTGAGCAAGACACTCAGTTGTACCAAACTGTTATGACAAAGTTAGCACTGTGGGAGTACCTTCACCACACGAACTGCAGCGATCAAGAAGGTGGCTCAACACCACCTTCTCAAGGGCAATTAGGGATGGGCAATAAATGCTGGCCTTGCCAGTGACGCCCACATCCCAAGAATGAATTAACATTTTTTTAAAATCCCATAGCACTATTTTGAAGAAGAGCAGGGGAGTTCTCCCGCTATCTAACCTTTCAAAAGGGAATTGGATAAATACTTGAAAAGGAAAACAAATTGCAAGGGCTATAGGGAAAGAGCAGGGGAGTGGGACTTGTTGGATAGCTTTATCGAAGAGCCAGCATAGGCACGATAGGCCGAATGACCTCCTTCTGTGCTGTAAGATTCTATCATTCTATGAATCTTATAGCTCAATATTTCAAGTATTTAAATAGCCATTTAGGTCATACTATGAGAAAACAAGTCTGTTCACCCTACTTGGGAAAACTGAAATGCAGAAGACGAGGAACCAATAGTAATTAAATGTTCCTCACTTGGTATAGCTTCATCTGTCTTTTTTCTTTTATAAGTCCACTAATTCTTTAAGGACATAGGAATCAAGCTAGTTCTGTCCAGTAGATTGGCATTTTAGCTAGTCTTTGTGCACTAATATCCTTTCCATTCCCTGTTCCTTGGTTGCCACACCTGATCTTATTATTCTGTTTTATATTTAAGCCTACACCTTCTCACAACAGAAAGTGTGCTTTCCATTTACATTCCACAGTCGTGCTTTAGGTGGCAGCTTATTCTGCAAGTTAACAATTCTATGATACCTTCACATTGAAAGCATCCCCTCCTGCCCTGAATTCCCAACTTAATTGAAATAATTTACCAGCTCCCATTTTATTTATTCACCTCACTGCATTAAGGACATGCATCAAATCTTTCACCGCTTATTTTATTTTTCCCAGTGGGAATAATCTTGGTTCCCGAAGACTATCTTCATAGTGCAGCAGACTGAGTATGAAGCTTCCCTCCGCGACTCCTTTCTGCGTCTTTTCTAGTACACGAGTGACTGCCTTATGGAAAGGGTGGGGGGAACTGTAAAAATATGGGGGCAGATCTTGACTTTGTGCGTTAGATCTAAAACGGGCGATACGCGGATCGGCGGCCCCTTTTACCGCTCTCTCGATTTTTATTCCCATTGACTTCACAAAGTCCAGATCTACCCGATGGAGTAGCGTGGAAGGAAATGTGATTGAGTCTATCTTAGCCCTCTGGAATTATGCACCCTTCCACATTTTATCAACTACTTTTTGAGAACGAGGCAGGGAAACTCTGCACCTTCGTTCCGGGTGGACCAGGGGAGTTGAGTTGTTTAGGAGGAAATTAAGAATGGAAATAAGGCATAAAACTGTCCTCAATAAGCTCACTTGCAACACTCAGCACATTCTGCCTGTATAATGTACAAATAAAGATAGATCTATCCATTATTGTCTACTGCTGCTCTTTGTAATACCAGTAATGTATTTTGAAACTCTCTAATGCTTATTAGGAAGGTAATAATTGTGTTTTCTTTGCCCATCTCTGCAGTAAATTAGTTTTATCCGTCAAGATACAATAAATGTTTGATTTAGTGTATGATTACTTTAAGTGTTCAGATGGAGGAGGGCTGCTAATTAAATTGGTGGCTATGCTCTCCCTCTCTTTCTCTCCTCTCTCTCTCTTTGTCAATGCAAGGCAGGTAATCGTGAGTGCCGTGTGTCTTGGCTATCAAATGGACACAATACTCGTCAGCAGAATAATCCACACACACACACATCCCCCGGCTGTTTTAAGTAATTCTGAACTGAACCGTAGAGAGTGGAACTGTGGCAATAAAAATAATTTCTCTCCCTGCAGCTTGGAAATATTACCAACTACAGGTCGGCAACGAAAGTAGCGTGTTGGATGGAAGGAAGAGGTGCAGTTTTTAACTTCCTTTTTCTACAAAGGACATGGGGCAGATACTTAGGAAATAAAGAGACACCTTCTGACTATATATTAGACAATTGCAACTGCATTCTTGGAGCGCACGGGTAAACTATTGTCCAGGGACTTACTGAGGCAGTCAGAACTGCACAATGTTCGAACATAAAGCCTGAGGTCCTTTGTATATCCAAAGGGTAATAACCAAAACAGCTCTAGTAATTTTATATTGTTATTATTATACCCTCTGGCAATGTTCAATAAAACAGTGGCAGATTGCGACTCATTTTGGTACGCACTTAAAATTCTCATAATATTAGCTTTCTAACACAAGTGGGCAATAGTCTTCAAGTGTGACCTTTGATTGCTTATATATTATTCATAGAATTATAGAGTTATAGAAATTTACGGCACAGAAGGAGGCCAGTCGGCCCATCCTGTCTGTGCCGGCTGAAAAAGAGCTATCCAGCCTAATCCCACTTTTGGTTCATAGCCCTGCAGGTTACCACACTTCAAGTGCATATCCAAGTACTTTTTAAATGTGATGAGGGTTTCTGCCTCTACCACCCTTTCAGGCATTGAGTTCCAGATCCCCACCCTCTGGGTGAAAAACATTCTCCTCAACTCCCCTCTAAACCTTCTACCAATTACTTTAAATCCATGCCCCCCTAGTTATTGAACTCTCTGCTAAGAGAAATAGGTCCTTCTTAGCCAGTCTATCTAGGCCCCTCATAATTTTATACACCTCAATTAAGTCTCCCCTCAGCCTCCTCTGTTCCAAAGAAAACAACCCCAGCCTCTCCAATCTTTCCTCATTGCTAAAATTCACCAGCCCTGGCAACATCCTTGTAAATCTCCTCTGTACCCTCTCTAGTGCGATCACATCTTTCCTGTAATGTGGTGACCAGAACTGTACGCAGTACTCTAGCTGTGGCCTAACTAGTGTTTTATTGCATTGCTCATATATTAAATAACTTGTGAGAACAAGATACGTGCAAATGTTCTTAACTACTGCCTCATTCTAAAACAAAGAAAATAGAGTGCATTATTATATACATAACTCTACTGTCTTTCAGATGAGACGTCAAACCGAGGCCCCGACTTCCGTCTCAGGTGAATATAAAAGATCCCACGGTATTTTTTTTGAAGAGCAGGGGTGTTCTCTCCGGTTCTGATGAAGGGTCACAGACCTGAAACGTTAACTCTGTTTCTTTCTCCACGGATGCTGCCTGACCTGCTGAGTGTTTCCAGCATTTTCTGTTGCTATTTCAGATTTCCAGCATCCGCAGTATTTTGCTATTGTATTAGTGTTCTCTCCGGTGTCCTGGCCAACATTTATTCCTCAATCTACAACTAAAACAAATGAAAACAGGAAATGTTAGAAACACTCAGCAGGTCAGGCAGCTCTCTGTGGAGAGAGAAGCAGAGTTAACGTTTCAGGTCGATGGCCTTTCGTCAGAATCTTTTACCTAAAACAAATGATCTGGTCAATTTATTGCATTGCTGTTTGTGGGAGCTTGCTGTGTGCAAAGCCAATGCTGGGTTTCCTACCTTACAAGAGTGACTGGACTACAAAATAATGTCATTGGCTGTAAAGCACTTTGGGATGTCCTGAGGTTGTGAAAGGCGATATATAAATACGAGTTCTTTCTTTCATGGTGATTGGAATATAACATTTCCCAACGCAGTGATGCAGGAAATTGGGGCGTAGAACACATGTGCCCTCATCTTTGCACTGGAATTTCCTGAAGCTTTCCTGGGGGGTGGGGGATGAGGTGGGGGGGGGTTTCTCAGGGGAGCATTTATCTCTGCCTGCGACCATTGGGCTTCCCATCGTAGGGGGATTAGGAGCAGGGGTCTACCCTGGGACCACCATGGACAGGACGATTTGTGGAGGCCCCAGGGGCAGGCAAAAGATGAAGCAGGCAAGTTTGTAATATTCGTTACATACTCCAACCTCACACCATGATCGTGAAGCGGTGTTAGCCGTGGTTCAGTGGGCAGCGCTCTCGCCTCTTCAGTCATGAAGCTTGCGGCTTCAGGTCCCACTTCAGGGACTTGAGCAACAAAATCTAGGCTGCCACCCCAGGGCAGCACTGAGGGAGTGCTGCACTGTCGGAGGTGCCGTCTTTCAGATGAGACGCTGAACCTGGACCCCGTATGCCCGCTGAGGTGGAAGCAGAAGATCCCGAGGCATTATTTTTGAAGAAGGGCAGGTGATGTCTGATTTTCTGGTCATTATCAAGTTGCTGTTTGTGGGACCTTTTGTTGTGCGCAAATTGGCGGCCGCGTTACCCACATTACAACTTCAAAAAAGTACTTCATTGGCTGTAAAGCGCTTTGAGACGTCCCGAGGTCGTGAAAGGTGCGGTATAAACGCAAGTTCTTTCTTTTATTTTATATGTGGTGAGCCTGTTGGCAGTCCGACACTCTGCTATCTGTTGCTCAGGAGTCAGCAGCAGACAGACAAACGCATCAGCCACACATTAGATCCAATAAATGCATTCCGATACTCGATTTCTTAAACAGCAATCTGTTAAACATAACGCGTAGAATCCCAGGGGACATCTTGACTTGGAAAACACTGAGCTAGGCTTAAGGCTTCAAAAGGACAGAATAGCTGGGATTTGTAAAAACAAATTTGTCAGTGAGCTTAAAGCAGTCAGTAGAGCGTCGCCAACTGCGGGCAAGTGTATAATTCTTACCAAAGAATGGAAGCCCAACATTTCAAAACACTTTTTCACTTCCATTATCCAGAATTCTCACTGAAGGTATAATACTTCACTGCATAATCCTGACTCAAGCACAAAATTGTCCCAATTATTCATGTTGTCAAAGCATAGCACACTGAATATTGTCAGCACACTGCCTAATTAAGCCTGCAGACATATTCGCACCTTTCCAGATTAAAACCTTCTTGTAAAGGGGTAATTTTTGTTAATTTTTTTTTTTAATAATCTTTTCTGCAGCTTTTAATTTTGGATCCACTGCAGGATGAATAATTACAGGAGCTAAGGTGCAAATTAAACAATTTTCAAACGTAGGCCTGACAAATCCTTGACGGCAGCAAAATTTTGACCCAAGGATGCAATGTTATTGGCAAATTAGTTCCACATTTAAAATGAAGTACCGACTGGTTGGGAGTCCCAGAGTCAATAAATCATCGGGATATGTGCACACGTGGGCGACAGAGTCGAACATAGGAGGGTAGAATCTTCCTCTGTCAGCACCTGATGGAAGCAGGTACAATTGTTTGCCTCACCAGGTGTCGTTTGTGCAGCTTGGCTTAGTGGCTACGAGTCAGAACACAACTGCATGCCCCTCAAACCTGAACATAGGAACGTAGGAACAGGAGGAGGCCGTTGAGCCCCTCGAGCCCGTTCCGCTATTCAATGAGATCATGGCTGATCTGCGACCGATCTCCATCTACCCGCCTTTGGCCCATATCCCTTAATAACTTTGGTTAACAAAAAGCTATCAATCTCCGATTTTAAATTAAAAATCGATCTAGCATCAGTTGCCATTTGCGGAAGAGAGTTCCAAACTTCTACCACCCTTTGTGTGTAGAAGTGTTTCCTAATTTCACTCCTGAAAGGTCTGGCTCTAATTTTTAGACTATGACCGCTAGTCCTAGAATCCTCAACCAGCGGAAATAGTTTCTCTCTAACTGTTCCCCTTAATATCCTGAAAACTTCGATCAGATCACCCCTTAACCTTCTAAATTCTAGGGAATAGAACTCTAATTTGTGTAATCTCTCCTCGTAACTTAACCCTTGAAGTCCGGGTATCATTCTGGTAAACCTACGCTGCACTCCCTCCAAGGCCTTCTAGAAGCTGCTCAATTTGAGCAGCATTTAGAAAACCTGAGACCTTCAGAAAGAAAGAAGAAAGAAAGACTTGCATTTATGGAGCACCTTTCACGACCGCAGGACATCCCAAAGTGTTTTACAGCCAATGAAGTACTTTTTTTGAAGTGTAGTCGCTGCTGTAATGTCACAAACGCGGCAGTCAAGTTGTGCACAGCAAGGTTTAACATCTCGTCCTTAAGATGGCAGCTCTGACAGTGCAGCACTACCTCAGTCATTCTAGATTTTGTGCTCAAGTCTCTGGAGTGGAACTTCAACCTGCAACTTTCTGGCTCAGAGGCAAGAGTGCTACCAACTGAGCTGCGACTGACACCAGGGGTCGTATTTTGCTGGAGCGGGGCATCTTTAGTCAGACATTTTGCTGCACCTTCGGCTCAAACAAATGTTTGCGCCTGTAACTTGCGGGGAGTGCGAGCTGATAACGGCGAGGCGAGGGCAGCGGGGCATCTGGGACCTTAGTGAACGACGGTAGCAACAGTCTATATCCTTAACCAATGAGATTTAAGGACTAAGAAAGAAGCAGAGGAACCGACGGAGAAATAGGGTGAATTAGAGTCAAATCAGGTACGGAAAGAGAAATAAAGAGAGGGAAAGAAAGATTGGATTAAGAGAGAGAGAGAGAGAGAGAAAAAAGAGACAGAAAGGAAAAGTAAGAAAAACACTTTAAAAAATTTAAATTTGAGTTTTATTAAAACTCTAACAACAATTTACTACATGCTGGAATAAGATTGAACAGTTTAAATTGTTCCCTTTTTGGACAAGAGAGGTTGATTGGCATTGCATTAAAATTATTACATCATTAAAAGGGTCCTTACGTTGTCAAGTTCGGGCCCTAACATTTTGCAGTGAGTTTTAACGCGCAATTAAAGTGCAAATGCAGCAAGTTTTTAAAGATAACGGGGATATTGACTGCACAGCGTAAATCGACCAGCAAGTTCTGGAGATTCGCAACTCACGGCGTATCTCTTCATCCCCTGAACTTTTTCTTATCAGTTCAGGGGATGTGGGCGTCGCTGGCAAGGCCGGCGCATTTATTGCCCATCCCTAACTGCCCTCGAGAAGATGGTGGTTCGCCGCCTTCTTGAACCGCTGCAGTCCATGCTTCTTTGCAGTGGTTTGCTATTACTGAGTGGCTTGCTCGGCCACTTCAGAGGGCAGTTAAGAGTCAACCACGTTGCTGTGGGGTCAGGAGTCACATATCGGCCAGACCGGGTAAGGACGGCAGATTTCCTTCCCTAAAGGACGTTAGTGAACCAGATGGGTTTTTCCGACAATCCGGCAGTTTCATGGTCACCATTACACTGATACTAGCTTTCTATTCCAGATTTATTTAATGAACTGAATTTAAATTCCCCAGCTGCTGTGGTGGTGGTTTGAACTCACGTCTCCATAATATTAGTCCAGTAACATAACCACAATGCTACCATACCCCAATCTTGCTGGCCGATTTGCGGATTAATAAGGACGTGCTTCGTTAATGCACCGCTATTCTTTCAGCAGGTTTCGGCCCAATGTGTCGAATCCTGGCAACATGTAGTCTTTTGATTGTTCCATCTTCCCCATGGACAGATCCCCATAAGATTTGGAACCTTGTTTCCCAAGGTGTGTGCTGCATAGTTAGTTGGATCGAGGAGCTGCAGCACTGTGCTCATTGTCTATTATACTTTTTAATAATTAATACCTATTTAGAATTACATAGAAATGACAACATGGGAACAGGTTGTTTGGGCCAAGTAGTCTTTGCTGCTGTATATCTTCCACACGAGCAGCTGTCAGGTATCGGAGGGACTAGGTTAGATGAGTACATATTTTCTTTATTATACATGGTTCACAGCACAGCACAGACCACAAATGTAACTACAGATAAGCCGTGTGACAATTAAAAGATGTACAGTAGGACCTTGAATTTCCACACTCCCAGGGGGTGAAATTCATTATAGCCCAGGAATGAGCGGTAAAATTAGAAAAGTTGGAGCATTAGCACCTGACGCTAATGCTTTAGACTGCATGCAAAATTCATGCTCACTGCTCAAAGAAATGATGGGAGTGCTAATTCAAGTTGTAGTCATAGTCATAGAGTTATACAGCACAGAAAGAGGCCCTTCGGCCCATCGTGTCTGCGCCGGCCATGAAGCCCTGTCTATTCTAATCCCATTTTCCAGCACTTGGTCCATAGCCTTGTATGCTATGACGTTTCAAGTGCTCATCTAAATTCTTCTTGAATGTTGTGAGGGTTCCTGCCTCTACCACCCTTTCAGGCAGTGAGTTCCAGGTTCCAACCACCCTCTGGGTGAAAAAGTTTTTCCTCAAATCCCCTCTAAACCTCCTGCCCCTTATGTTGAAACTATGCCCCCTGGTTATTGACCCCTCTATTAAGGGAAAAAGTTCCTTTCTCTCTACCCTATCTATGCCCCTCATAATTTTGTACACCTCAATCAGGTCCCCCCTCAGCCTTCTCTGCTCTAAGGAAAACAACTCCAGCCTGTCCAGTCTCCCTTCATAGCTGAAGCGCTCCTGCCCTGGTAACATCCTGGTGAATCTCCTCTGCACCCTCTCCAATGCAATTACATCCTTCCTATAGAGTGGCGACCAGAACTGCACACAGTATTCCAGCTGTGGCCTAACTAGCGTTTTGTACAGTTCCATCATAACCTCCCTGCTCTTATATTCTATGCCTCGGCTAATGAAGGCAAGTATCCCATATGCCTTTTTAACCACCTTATCTACCTGTCCTGCTGCCTTCAGGGATCTATGTACATGCACACCAAGGTCCCTCTGATCCTCTGTCCTTCCTAGGGTCCTACCATTCATTGTGTGTTCCCTTGCCTTGTTAGTCCTCCCAAAATGCATCACCTCACATTTTCAGGATTAAATTCCATTTGCCACTGTTCTGCCCATCTAACCATCCCGTCTATATCGTCTGTAGCCTGAGGCTTCCCTCCTCGCTATTTACCACCCCACCAATTTTCGTGTCATCTGCGAACTTACTGATCATACCTCCTACATTCATATCTAAATCATTAATGTACACTACAAACAGCAAAGGACCCAGCACCGATCTCTGCGGTACACCACTGGACATAGGCTTCCAGTCACAAAAACAACCTTCGACCATCAACCTCTGCCTCCTGCCACTAAGCCAATTTTGGATCCAATGTGCCAAATTGCCCTGGATCCCATGGGCTCTTACCTTCTTGACCAGTCTCCCATGTGGGACTTTGTCAAAAGCACTTACTGAAGTCCATGTAGACTACATCAACTGCACTACTCTCATCCACACACCTAGTCACCCCCTTGAAAAATTCAATCAAATTGGTTAGACATGATCTCCCCCTGACAAAGCCATGCTGACTATCCTTGATTAATCCTTGCCTCTCCAAGTGGAGACTAATTCTGTCCCTCAGAATTTTTTCCAATAATTTCCCTACCACTGATGTTAGGCTCTCTGGCCTGTAATTCCCTGGTTTATCCCTACAACCCTTCTTGAATAATGGTACTACATTAGATGTTCTCCAGTCCTCTGGCACCTCCCCTGTAGCCAGAGAGGTTCTGAAAATTTGTGTCAGAGCCCCTGCAATCTCCTCCCTTGCCTCACACAGCAGCCTGGTTTACATCTCGTCTGGGCCTGGGGATTTATCCACTTTTAAGCCCGCTAAAACCACTAGTACCTCCTCCCTCTCAATACTAATTTGTTCAAGTATATCACAATCCCCCTGCCTGATTTCTATGCCTACATCGTCATTCTCCATAGTGAACACAGATGCAAAATATTCATTTAAAACCTCACCTACATATTCTGGCTCTACACACAGATTGCCACTTTGGTCCCTCATGGGCCCGACTCTTTCCCTGGTTATCCTCTTGCCCTTAATATACTTATAAAACACCTTGGGTTTTTCCTTTATTTTGCCCGCCAGTGTTTTTTCATGCCCCCTCTTCGCTCTCCTAATTTCTTTTTTAATTACCCCTCTGCACTTTCTATACTCCTCTAGGACTTCCACTGTTTTTAGTCCTCTGTATCTGCCAAAAGCCTCCCTTTTTATCCTAATCCATTCTTGTATATCCCTTGACATCCAGGGTTCCCTGTGCTTGTTGGTCCCAGCCTTGACCTTTACGGGAACATGTTAGCGTTGTACTCTCTCTATTTCCTTTCTGAAAGACTCCCACTGCTCTGATGTGGATTTTCCTACAAGTAGCTGATCCCAGTCCACTTTGGCCAGATCCTGCCTTATCATATTAAAATCGGCCTTCCCACAATTTAGAACCTTTATTTCCGGTCCATCTTTGTCCTTTTCCATGACTACCTTAAATCTCACCGAATTATGGTCACTCTCGCCAAAATGCTCTCCTACTGACACTTCTACCACTTGCCCGGCTACATTACCTAGAATTAGGTCCAGTACCGCCCCCTCTCTTGTAGGACTTTCTACATGCTGGCTCAAAAAGCTCTCCTGGATGCACTTTAAGAATTCCGCACCCTCTAAGCCTTTCACACTCTGACTATCCCTGTTAATATTGGGGAAGTTGAAATCCCCTACTATTATTACCCTATTTTTTCTACACTTCTCTGAGATTTGCCTACATATCTGTTCCTCTATCTCCCCCTGACTGTTTGGGGGCCTATAGTACACTCCCAGCAAAGTGCTTGCCCCCTTTTCGTTTTTAAGTTCTACCCATATGGCCTCATTAGAGGAACCTGCTAAGATATCATCCCTCCTTACAGCAGTAATTGACTCCTTGATTAATATTGCGACATCCCCTCCTCTTTTACACCCCCCTCTGTCTCGCCTGAAGATTCTATACCCCAGAATATTGAGCTGCCAGTCCTGCCCCTCCCTCAACCATGTCTCTGTGATAGCAACAATATCATACTCACATGTGTTCATCAACACCTTCAATTCATCTGCCTTACTCGCAAGACTCCTTGCATTAAAATAAATGCCATCCAGCCATGCCATACTCCCTTGTGCCATTACATATTTGCTCTGCCTTCCAGGCTGACTTGTTTTTTCCTCTATATTTGGCTGTGCATCACCCTTTACTATAGCTCCACTCCATATCCCATCCAGCTGCCAAGTTAATTTAAACCCCCCCCCAACAGTACTAGCAAACCTCCCTGCAAGATGTTGGTCCCGTTCCGGTTCAGGTGCAAACCGTCCGACTTGTACAGGTCCCACCTTCCCCAGAAACAGACCCAGTGATCCAGGAAACTAAAGCCCTCCCTCCTGCACCAACTCTTTAGCCACACATTCATCTGCGCTATTCTTCTATTCCTATACTCACTAGCACGTGACACCGGGAGTAAAACAGAGATTACAACCTTTGAGGTCCTGCTTTTTAATCTGCTACCTAGCTCCCTAAATTCTTGTTGCAGGACCTCATCCCTCTTTCTACCGATGTCGTTGGTACCAATGTGAACCACGACCTCTGACTATTCGCCCTCCCCCTTCAGAATGCCCTGCAGCCGCTCAGTGACATCCTTGACCCTGGCACCAGGGAGGCAACATACCATCCTGGAGTCACGTCTGTGGCCACAGAAACATCTATCTGTTCCCCTTACGATAGAACCACCTATCACTATTGCTCTCCCACTCTTTTTCCTCCCCTCCTGTGCAGCTGAGCCACTCGTAGTGCCACGGACTTGGCTCTTGCTGCATTCCCCTGAGAAGCCATCTCCCCCAGCAGTATCCAAAATGGAAAATCTGTCGGAGAGGGAGATGGACCCAGGGGACTCCTGAACTACCTTCCTAGTTCTTTTACTCTGTCTGGCGGTCACCCATTTCCTGTCTGCCTGTGCACTCTTTACCTGCAGTGTGACCACTTCGTTAAACGTGCTATCCACGAAGATCTCAGCTTCGCAGATGCTCCACAGTGACTCCAGCCGCAGCTCCAGCTCTGAAACACGGATTTCGAGTAGCTGCAGCTGAAGACACTTCCTGCACATGTGTTCGCCCTGGACACCGAAAGTGTCCCTGACTTCCCACATAGCACAGGAGGAGCACTTCACGCAGCTGAGCTGCCCTGCCATGTCCTAACCTTAATTTACTCCCTTTACTTCCTTTAAATTAAAGAATATTAAATACACTAGGGACCTTACTTCCCTTTAAACACTATTTACTCTAAACTAGAGACCTTACTTTCACTTTAACGACTGGACTGTAGAAATACTCACCAGGTCCTACTTACCAATCAACTCCTTCCCTGGTTGTGACGTCACTTTAGCGGTTTTGCAGTTGTTGTTGTTGTTTGACTGCTCCTGCTCTCGGACTCTTTCCTTGGTGTAAAGTAAGAACCAATTCCTACAGGGTGAAAAGTTAGGAAAAACAAATGCGAAGCAAGGGAGCTCCTCCTTCCACTCCTCACATAACTCTCTGACTTACCCAACTCACAGCACTCTGTTTAAACCACACTCAGTGCAAAATTGCACTTGAAAGCCTGTTTTTATCGGCCCTGAAACAAAGGAGACTTGCTGAGCCCAGCTACAGGAGAACCAGTTTAATCTAGTTTCCCTAATTAACTGCCTTCAGCTGCTCTGAATTGTAGGCCTTGTATATCCCTTTATAACCCTGCTTAAAGCTGGGAAATTTAGATTTTAAACAGTAAACAGTAACAGTAAATGTGAAACAAACAAAAGTTTGATTTTAGCAACCAGTTAAGACTCCCTGACTCACCCAACTCGCAGCACTCTGTTTAAACCGCACTCAGTTAAACTAATTCAAGTCTTTAAGCCCAAGCTCATTCACGTTACCCTCAAAGGGTGGACCAATATCAGGTGCAGTCTAATCGCAAGTCATCATTGTCACAGGCTTTTTCCAGTTCTTAAAGGGGAAGTTCATTGATGCTGCAGAACCTCATTCTCAGCAAGTGGCAGGAGGCCTTGGCCGCAAGTCTTCCGCACCATGTGGAGGGAGGTAGCGCACCACGTCTTGGGCAGCACTGTGGTCCCCAGGACCCACACACAGTGCAGGAAGAAATTTAATGACCTCACTCAGGTGGTCAGGGAGAGTGAATGCTTCAACAAATGATAAATATGACCAACTGAGCCATACTCTACACAAACTGCTCAAAGCACCACACCCCCAGCACTCACCCACCAACAATCACTACCTATCAACACTCACACTCATCTGCAGGGTGGTACTGGTGGGAGGACGAATGTTGTTATCCTGAGAGAGGACAGCAGGTTTGTACCCCCACGGAGCCACTGCCACTCCCCCAGGGCGGCGCCTCAGCAATCCTAGTCATCTGTTGGAAGATGAATTGCTGGACTGCTGTGGACACCCTGCAAGGCCCTTCCCACACTGGTCATCCCAGCCACGATGGCCGCCGTCTGAGCTTGCGTGGCAGCAGTCTGAGCCTACATGAGAGCAGTCTGAGCTTCTACTGCAGCACTCAGACATAGAGTGACTTCTGCTTGTGCTACAATGGAAACTGAGACATCAGCCATCACAGGCTGCATGATGGTTGGTTACACAAGTGCGCTAATGGATCTGCTCACCCTTTCCATGCTGGAAATTGTGGGCTCCAACCTTTGCCCTGTGCAAGGTTGGTGCTGGACTCCTCCTCCATGCTCCTTGACATTGCACTCAGGCTTTCTGGCAGGCCAGCCAATGCACAAAGCATTTTCTTGTGCATACTGTTTGTAGTGTACATTAATGATTTAGATATGAATGTAGGAGGTATGATCAGTAAGTTCGCAGATGACACGAAAATTGGTGGTGTGGTAAAATAGCGAGGAGGGAAGCCTCAGGCTGCAGGACGATATAGACGGGTTGGTCAGATGGGCAGAACAGTGGCAAATGGAATTTAACCCTGAAAAGTGTGAGGTGATGCATTTTGGGAGGACTAACAAGGCAAGGGAATACACAATGAATGTTAGGACCCTAGGAAGGACAGAGGATCAGCGGGACCTTGGTGTGCATGTACATAGATCCCTGAAGGCAGCAGGACAGGTAGATGAGGTGGTTAAGAAGGCATATGGGATACTTACCTTCATTAGCCGAGGCATAGAATAAAAGAGCAGGGAGGTTATGATGGAGCTGTACAAAACGTTAGTTAGACCACAGCTGGAATACTGTGTGCAGTTCTGCTCGCCACACTATAGGAAGGATGTGATTGCATTGG
Source organism: Squalus acanthias (assembly GCA_030390025.1). NCBI lineage: Eukaryota > Metazoa > Chordata > Chondrichthyes > Squaliformes > Squalidae > Squalus > Squalus acanthias. The sequence continues at coordinate 195,460,305 of CM059427.1, read as the reverse complement.
AGAGGGTGCAGAGGAGATTCACCAGGATGTTACCTGGGCTGGAGCGCTTCAGCTATGAAGAGAGACTGGACAGGCTGGGGTTGTTTTCCTCAGAGCAGAGAAGGCTGAGGGGGGACCTGATTGAGGTGTACAAATTATGAGGGGCATAGATAGGTTAGATAGAAAGGCACTTTTCCCCTTAGTAGAGTGGTCAATAACCAGGGGGCATAGTTTCAAGGTAAGGGGCAGGAGACTGAGAGGGGATTTGATGAAAAACTTTTTCACCCAGAGGGTGGTTGGAATCTGGAACTCACTGTCTGAAAGGGTGGTAGAGGCAGGAACCCACACAACATTCAAGAAGCATTTAGATGAGCACTTGAAACGCCATAGCATACAAGGCTACGGACCAAGTGCTGGAAAATGGGATTAGAATGGACAGGGCTTGATGGCCGGCGCGGACACGATGGGCCGAAGGGCCTCTTTCTGCGCTGTATAACTCTATGACTCTATGAATATCATCAGCATTGTTCTGTAGGCCGCCCCTCATCTGTGTCCTCTGGAGCAGAATTCATGTGTGACCTCACCCTCCGGGGAGCTGGCACCTGTGCTATCCTTTCCCCCTGCCCTGGCCGCAGGCCATTCGAGCCTGGTGACTCACCACATTCAGATCCCGCCTCTAAGCTACCCTCTGAACTACGCGCAGTGCCAGTATCCGAGCTGGTGGTCGCAACTGTCAGATCGAGTGACGGTGTTTCTTCTTCTTCTTCATCATTCTCCTCTCCCACTTCTTCTTCAAGCACTTGGCAGGTTGGATTTCTTAGGTCTCAGAAATGAGAAACGCACAGGGATAGGGTTGTGTTGAGGGGAGGGGGGTGGAAAGCAAGAGGTGTACGCTTGCACCATCCGCAGCTTGTAAGTCACAAGAGATTGTGGAATGTGGGCGAAGTGGGATGTGTTAAGGGGGATAACGTGTAAGGATAGAATGATAGAATCAAAGAATGGTTACAGCACAGAAGAAGGCCATTCAGCCCGTCGAGCCCGTGCTGACTCTCAGCTCGTCCCACTCCACTTCCCTTTCCCTGTAGCCCTGTAAATTTATTTCCTTCAGGTACTTATCCAATTCCCTTTTGAAAGCCATGATTGAATCTGCCTCCACCACCCTTTCAGGCAGTGCATTCCAGATCCTAACCACTCGCTGCGTAAAAAAGTTTTTTCTTACGTCGCCTTTGGTTCTTCTGCCAATCACCATGAATCTGTGTCCTCTGGTTCTCGACCCTTCCGCCAATGGGAACAGATTCCCTCTATCTACTCTTGACCAGACCCCTCATGATTTTGAACACCTCTATCAAATCTCCCCTCAATCTTCTCTGCTCCAAGGAGAACAGCCCCAGCTTCTCCAGTCAATCAACGTAACTGAAGTATTTCATTCCTGAATCATTCTCGTAAATCTTTTCTGCACCTTCTCTAAGGCCTTCACATCCTTCCAAAAGTGTGGTGCCCAGAATTGGACACAGTACTCCAGTTGGGGCCGAACCAGTGTTTTATACAGGTTCATCATAATTTCCACACTTTTGTACTCTATCCATCTATTTATGAAACCCAGGATCCTGTCAGCCTATTTAACAGCTTTCTCAACCTGCCTTGCCACCTTCAACGATTTGTGCACATATACCCCCAGGTCACTCTGCTCGTACACCCACTTTAGGATTGTCCCATTTAGTTTATCTGTCCTCTCCTCATTCTTTCTACCAAAATGTATCACTTCACACTTTTCTGCATTAAATTTCATCTGCCACGTGTCCGCCCATTTCACCAGCCTGTTTATGTCTTCCTGAAGTCTATCATTCTTCTCCTCAATGTTCACTATACTTCCAAGTTTTGTGTCATCTGCAAATTTTAAAATTGTGCCCTGTACACCCACGTCCAAGTCATTAATATATATCAGGAAAAGCAGTGGTCCTAGAACCGACCCCCGGGCTGAACACCACTGTATACCTTCCTCCAGTCCGATAAACAACCGTTCCCCACTATTCTCTGTTTCCTGTCACTTAGCCAATTTCGTATCCATGCTGCCACTGTCCCTTTTATTCCATGGGCTTCAGCACCAGCAGCGGCAGTGCGGACCTGGGAGGAGCGGCAAGGTGGCGGCGGTACCAACTCAGCACCGGCAGAATTTTCAAAGAGTGACGTCAGAAGTCAAAAGTGGCATCGGCACAAGGGGAGGGAGCTGATTGGTGAGTATCTGGTAAGTGTGTATACTTGGCTTTCTTAAACTTTTAAGTTTATTCCAGCTAGGTTAGTAAATAGTCTGTTAATTAGAGGTATGGCAGGGCAGCTCACACCCGTGGAATGCACATCCTGTGCCATGTGGGAAGTCCTGGACACATCCCGTGGTCTGGACGACCACATGTGCGGGATGTGTCACCAGCTACAGCAGCTCGAGCACCGGATTATGGAGCTTGAGCGGCGGCTGCAGTCACTGCTGTGCATCCGCGAGGCTGAGAGCTACGTGGATAGCACGTTTCGGGAGGTGGTCACCCCGCAGCTTAAGAGTGTGCAGGCAGAGAGGGAATGGGTGACCGTCAGACAGAAGAGGAGGACCAGGCAGGTGGTGCAGGAGTCCCCTGAGCCCATCTTGCTCACCAACCAGTATTCGGTGCTGAGTACTGGTGAGGGCGATGATTCCTCTGGGGAGTGCAGCCAGAGCCAAGTCCACAGCACCATGGAAGGCTCAGCTGCACGGGGGGGCGGGGGGGGCGGCGGGGACGCGGAAGAGGAGAAGGAGAGCAATAGTGATAGGGGATTCAATAGTTAGGGGAGCAGACAGGCATTTCTGCGGTCGCAGACATGACTCCAAGATGATATGTTGCCTCCCTGGTTCCAGGGTCAAGGATGTCACTGAATGGCTGCAGGGCATTCTGAGAGGGGAGGGTGACCAGCCAGAGGTCGTGGTCCATATTGGTACCAAGGACATAGGTAGAAAGAGGGATGAGGTCCTGCAGGCAGAGTTTAGTGAGCTAGGAAAGAGGTTAAAAAGCAGGACCTCAAAGGTAGTAATCTCCGGATTACTACCAGTGCCACGTGCTAGTGAGTACAGAAATAGAAGATAGAGCAGATGAATGCGTGGCTGGAGAGATGGTGTAGGAGGGAGGGCTTTAGATTCCTGAGGAATTGGAACCGTTTCTGGGGGAGGTGGGACCTCTACAAGCCAGACAGGTTGCACCTCAACAGGAATGGGACCAATATCCTCTAGGAGGGTTTGCTAGTGCTGTTGGGGAGGGTTTAAACTAGCTTGGCAGGGGGATGGGAACCTAAGAGTAGAGTCAGTAGGGAGGGAAGAAAAACTGGAATTGGAAAACAAAAACGTAGAAAGTAAATTGGAAGAACAGAGGAATCAAGGGCTAGATAGTAGTCAACAAGGAGGTTTACCCGTACTAAATGGAATATACTTCAAAGCAAGGAGTATAGCGAACAAGGCAGATGAGCTGAGGGCACAGGTAGATACTTGGGACTATGATAATATAGCTATTACAGAGACGTGGCTGAAAGAGGGGCAGGTATGGCAGCTGAACATTCCTAGTTACAAGGTAAAAAGGGAGGGGGGGTCGCGGTATTGATTAAAGAAACTATTACAGCTGTGAGGAGGGATGATATGTTGGAGGGATCATCAAACAAGACCATATAGGTCGAATTGAAAAACAAAAAAGGGGTGATCACACTGCTGGGAGTGTACTACAGACCCCCAAATAGTGAGAGGGAGATAGAAGAGCAAATATGTAGACAAATTTCTGAGAAGTGCAAAAACTATAGGGCAGTAATAGTAGGGGATTTCAACTGCCCCAATATTAACTGGGATAAAATTAGTGTGAAGGGTATAGAGGGTGCGGAATTCCTAAAATGTATCCAGGTGAACTTTTTTAGCCAGTATGTAGCAAGCTCAACAAGGGAGGGGGCGGTTCTGGACTTAGTTTTATGGAATGAAGCTGGGCAGGTAGAAGGCATATCAGTGGGGGAGCATTTTGGTGCTTGTGACCATAATTCAGTTAGATTTAAGGTAGTTATGGAAAAGGACATGGATAGACCAGCAATAAAAATTCTAAATTGGGGAAAAGCAAATTTTGCTAAGCTCAGAGGGGATTTAGCCATAGTGGACTGGAAACAGCTACTTGAAGATAAATCAGTGTCAGAGCAGTGAGAGACAATCAAGGAGGAGATCCAGAGGGTTCAGACCAAATATGTGCCCTTAAAGAAAAATGGTAGGACTAACAAATCTAGAGCCCTCTGGATGTCTAGGGACATACAGGGTAGGATAAAACAAAAAGCGAGGCGTATGACAGATACCGAGGGCTAAATACTGCAGAATCTTTAGAGGAGTACAGAAAGTGCAGTGGTGCAATTAAAAAGGATATTGGGAAAGCAAAGAGAGAGCATGAAAAATTCTTGGCAAGTAAAATCAAGGAAAACCCAAAGATGTTTTATAAATATATTAAGAGTAAGAGGATAACTAAAGAAAGGGTAGGGCCTATTAGAGATCATGAGGGTAATCTGTGTGTGGAGGCGGGAGATGTCGGTAGGGTTCTTAATGAATACTTTGCGTCTGTTTTCACAAAGGAGAGGGGCGAAGCAGACATTGCTATCAGGGAGGAGGAGTGTGAACTATTAGATGAAATAAACATAGTGAGAGAGGAAGTATTAAGGGGTTTAGCAGCTTTAAAAGTGGATAAATCCCCAGGCCCAGATGAAATGTATCCCAGGCTGTTAAGCGAAGCAAAAGAGGAAATAGCAGAGGCCCTGATCATCATTTTCCAATTCTCTCTGGCTTCGGGTGTGGTACCAGAGGACTGGAGTTCTGCTAATGTGGTACCCTTGTTTAAAAAGGGAGAAAAGGATAGACCGAATAATTATAGGCCAGTCAGCCTAACCTCGGTGGTGGGAAAATTATTCTGAAACATAGAAACATAGAATCTAGGAGCAGGAGTAGGCCATTCGGCCCGTCGAGCCTGCTCCGCCATTCAATACGATCATGGCTGATCATCCAAATCCAGTACCCTGTCCCTGCTTTAATCCCCACAGTACACATATCCCACCCTACCCCCATAGCCCCACGTATTTAATTCCCCCTAACATATCCCATCCTATCCCCATAACCCCACATATTTAATCCCCCCTAACACTAAGGGTCAATTTATCATAGCCAAATCAACCTAACCCACACATTTTTGGACTGTGGGAGGAAACCGGAGCACCCGGAGGAAACCCACGCAGACACGGGGAGAATGTGCAAACTCCACACAGACAGTCACCCGAGGTCAGATTCGAACCCGGGTCTCTGGCGCTGTGAGGCACCAGTGCTAACCACTATGCCACCGTGAAGGACAGGATAAATCTTTATTTAGAAAGACACAGATTAATCAAGGATAGTCAGCATGGATTTGTTTAGGGAAGGTCGTGTCTGACAAACTTGATTGAATTTTTTGAGGAGGTAACAAGGAGGGTAGATGAGGGTAGTGCATTTGATGTAGTGTATATGAACTTTAGCAAGGCTTTTGATAAGGTTCCACATGGCAGACTGGTCACGAAGTTAAAAGCCCATGGGATCCAGGGCAAAGTGTCAAGTATGATTCAAAACTGGCTCGGAGACAGGAAGCAGAGGGTAATGGTTGATGGGTGTTTTTGTGACTGGAAGGCTGTTTCCAGTGGGGTTCCGCAGGGCTCAGTACTAGGTCCCTTGCTTTTTGTGTATATATCAATGATCTAGACTTGAATATCAGGGGTACGATTAAGAAGTTTGCAGATGATACTAAAATTGGCTGTGTGATTGATACTGAAGAAGGAAGCTGTAGACTGCAGGAAGATAGCAATAAATTGGTCAGGTGGGCAGAACAGTGGCAAATGGAATTCAATCGGGAGAAGTGTGAGGTAATGCATTTGGGGAGGGCTAACAAGGAAAGGGAATACATATTAAATGATAGGACACTGAGTAGTGTAGAGGAACAAAGGGACCTTGGCGAGCATGTCCACAGATCCCTGAAGGTAGCAGGCCAGGTAGATAAGGTGGTTAAGAAAGCATATGGAATGCTTGCCTTTATTAGCCGTGTAATAGAATACAAGAGCAGGGGGTTATGCTTCAACGGTATAAAACACTAGTTAGGCCTCAGCTAGAGTACTGCGTGCAGTTCTGGTCACCACATTACAGGAAAGATGTGATTGCACTAGAGAGGGTACAGAGGAGATTTACAAGGATGTTGCCGGGAGTAGAGAATCTTAGCTATTAGGAAAGACTGGATAGGCTGGGTCTGTTTTCCTTGGAACAGAGGAGGCTGAGGGGAGACCATATTGAGGTGTATAAAATTATGAGGGGCCTAGATAAAGTGGATAGAAAGGATCTATTTCCCTTAGCAGAGGGGTCAAAAACCAGGGGGCACAGATTTAAAGTAATTGGTGGAAGGTTTAGAGGGGATTTGAGGGGAAATTTCTTCACCCAGAGGGGTGTGGGGGTCTGGAACTCACTGCCTGAAAGGGTGGTAGAGGCAGGAACCCTCACCGCATTTAAAAAGTACTTGGATGTGCACTTGGGATGCTGTAACCTGCAGGGTTACGGACCTAGAGCTGGGAAGTGGGATTAGGCTGGATATCCCTTTGTTGGCCGGCGTGGACACGATGGGCCGAAATGGCCTCCTTCCGTGCTGTAACTTTCTATGATTCTATGATTCTATGATTCAACTTTGCTGGCGAGTCTATTACGTGGCACTTTGTCAAACGCCTTTTGGAAATCCTTGTACTCTACATCAACCCTTTCTGTTACCTCATCAAAAAACTCAATCAAGTTGGTTAAACACAATGGGGTAAAAATTGAGTCGCGCCCCATTTGGGGCGCTAACCTCGCCGGGGCGCGACTTTTAGCGCCCCGAAAAAATTAGCGGCCCCGCGCCGGAACTTCAGTGGTTGCGCCCCAAGAGGGAAGCGGGGCGCCACTGGAAGCACCCCGCATCCCTCTTGGGGCGCTGCAAGGGAATATCCTGGCGCTACGTGCCGCAGCGCCAGTCGCTGCGGCACGTCGCGCCGCGGTATTGCAGGCCTTCCTCCCCTTCTTAAAGGGGAGGGACCCTGCGCAGTGCGAACCGGGGCCCAGCTGGGCCCCCAGGGATCGGGAGTGCCGGCAAAAGAGCCCGGCACTCAAGAGAAGTGCCGGGCTCTTGGAGCGCAGCCGGCACTTCACGGTGGGGGGGCTTCACGGGGGCCGGGGACAGCAACGGGGGCAGGTGCTGGCAGGCGGCCAGCAACAAAAATGGCCGCCTGCCACCTCCCCTTTAAATATCGCCGCCCCGGCCGCACGTACGCCTCCCTGAACCCGTCGGACATAGCGTCTGGCGGTAAATCAGGAGGCGCGACTGAAGATCGCGGCTGGAGCGCGAGCGGGGTGCTGCGCACGGCGATGACGTCATCGCCGGCGGCACAGCGCCACAGGGCGCTACCGGCTGCCGCCGCCGCTAACCTCCCGCTGAATTTTTCAGGAGGCGTGGGCGGCGCTGCGCCCGGGCATTAGCTGCTTTACGCCCCATTAGCGCCCTCTTAAGGCGCTAACGGGAGGCGCAAGCAGCTGAATTTTTCCCCCAATTTGTCTTTAACAAATCCGTGCTGGCTTTCCTTAACTAATCCACACCTATACAAATGACTGGTAATTTTTTTCCCTGATTTTTGTTTCTAAAAGCTTCCCCACTACCGTGGTTAAACTGATTGGCCTGTAGTTGCTGGGTTTATCTTTATACCCTTTTTTGAACAATGGTGTAACATTCGCAATTCTCCAGTCCTCTGGCACCACCCCCGTATCTATGGAAGAGTGGAATATTATGGCCAATACCTCCGCGATTTCCGCCCTCAATTCCCTCAGCATCCTAGGATGCATCCCATCCGCTCCTGGTGATTTATCTACTTGAAGCACAGCCAGCCTTTCTACTACCTCTCCTTTATCAATTTTCATCCGATCAAGTGTCTCCACTACCTCCCCCTTCACTATGTCTATGGCAGCATCCTCTTCCTTCGTGAAGACAGATGCAAAGTATTCATTTAGTACCTCAGCCACACCCTCTGCCTCCATGCATAGATCACCTTTTTGGTCGCTAATTGGCCCCACCCCTCCTCTTCCTACCCTTTTACTATTTATATGCCTATAGAAGACATTTGGATTAATATGTTGGCTGCCATTCTATTCTCACACCATCTCTTTGCCCCTCTTATTTTCTTTTTCATTTCTCCTCTGACCTTTTTGTATATAGCCTGATTCTCAGATGTATTTGCAACCTGACATCTGCAATATGCGCTCTTTTTCTGCTTCATCGTATTGGCTATCTGTTTCGTCATCCAGGGAGCACTGACTTTTATTGCCCTGCCATTCCCCTTAGTGGGAATGTACCTCAACTGTACCTGAACGATTTCCTCGTTAAAGGCAGCCCATTGTTCCATTATAGTTTTGCCTGCTAATCTTTGATTCCAGTTTACCCGGGCCAGATCCGTTCTCATCCCACTGAAATTGGCCTTCCCCCAGTTAAACATTCTTACTCTAGATTGCTCCCTGTCCTTTTCCATAGCTAATCTAAACCTTATGATACTATGATCACTGTTCCCTAAATGTTCACCTACTGACACCTGCTCCACTTGACCCACCTCATTCCCCAGAACCAGATCCAGCAATGCCTCCTCCCTCATCGGGCCAGAAACATACTGATCAAGAAAGTTCTCCTGAACACACTTCAGAAATTCTTCCCCTTCTCTGCCCTTTATACAATTACAATTCCAGTCTATATTAGGATAGTTGAAGTCCCCCATTATTACTACTCTATAGTTCTTGCACCTCTCTGTAAATTCTCAGCAAATTTGCTCCTCCATATCTTTCCCACTATTTGGTGGTCTATAGAATACACCTAGTAGTGTAATGGAACCTGTATCATTTCTTAACTCTAGCCATATAGTTTCTGTGAGAAGTCGCACAACACCAGGTTATAGTCCAACAGTTTTATTTGAAATCACAAGCTTTCGGAGCGCTGAAGGAGCAGTGCTCCTAAAGCTTGTGATTTCAAATAAAACTGTTGGACTATAACCTGGTGTTGTGCGACTTCTCACATTTGTCCACCCCAGTCCAACACCGGCATCTCCACATCATGGCATATAGTTTCTGTCCTTGAGCCCTCCAGGACAGCCTTCCTCTCCAGCACTGTAACATTCTCCTTGACCAATGCTACCACACCACCTCCTATCTTTCCTTCCCTATCTTTTCTGAACTTCTTATAACCAGGAATATTTAATACCCAATCCTGTCCTGTATTCTCTCTTAGTTGGACCCCACCTAATATCTTACTATTTCTTACTTTAGTGCTCTCTGCCTCTCCCAATCCTTTGAACACTTTGGGGTAGAAATTAGGTCGCACCCCATTTGGGGCGCAAATATCGTCTGGACGCAAATATTAGCGCCTGGCGCTAATTATCGGCACTGACTGGAAACTTCACTTTTACCGCCCCGGGAGGTGAGTGGAGCACTAAAGCAGGCGCTGCACACCTGTCTTAAGGCGCAAAGGCCAAGGAGTGAGGCGCTAACTCAGAGCGCTGGCGAAGCTCATGTAATGTCAGTCAGCAATGGAACACACACACAATGGCACGGGCCAGTTCTTAAAGGGGATGGTTAATCTTGCTTTCCATCCACATCCTGTTCATTGCAGCCTTGAATCTCGGCCTGGAGAGACTTGCACATCAAATGTGCTGGAAAGAACAATGGAGAGTACCAGGCAAAGAGCTCAGAGTGCAGCTCCCACAGTCTCTGCTAAATCGATACAAGGAATGGCAAATCAAAATGAACCTGCAAAGTGCTGCTCAGTACCCAAAACTCCTTCACACAACGTTGAATCTCTCCAGAAGTCTCTCCCTCTCTCTCTCAGAATGCGTAGTTCAAAAATGCCACCAACAATAAAAGGCAGGAAGAGGCCCCCTTTAAATAGCGCCCCCCCCAGCCCCACAGCGATTGATAGCGTTCCAGTCTTCTGGTCGTTGGATGCGCCAGGCGGTAAGGCAGGGGTCGCCACTCAATTTCCGCTCCGGGGCGCCACAAGGGCGTTGCACCATGGAATGATGTCACAATCTGCGCGCGCAGGTGGTCGCAGCGGTAAGTTTTAGCGCCGCCGCACAATGTCAAGTTAAGTTCCCGAGCGGCGCAAACATCGCTGCGCCCGGGCGTTAGCGGCTTTGCGCCCCATTAGCGCCCTCTTAAGGCGCTAACGGGAGGCGCAACCAACTGAATTTTTACCCCTTTATTTCCCCTTTCTAATGTTATATCCTGGTGCCCACCCCCCTGCCTAATTAGTTTAAACCCTCCCCAGCAGCACTTGCAAACCTTCCAGCGAGGATGTTGGTTCTGGCCCTATTGAGGTGCAACCCGTCTGGCCTGTACAGGTGCCACCTCCCGCAGACCGGTTCCAGTGCCCCAGGAATCTGAAGCCCTCCCTCCTGCACCATCTATCCAGCCATGCATTCATCTGCTCTATCCTCCTATTCCTATACTCACTTGCACATGACACCGGGAGTAATCCAGAGATTGCTACCTTTGAGGTCCTGCATTTTAATCTCTTTCCTAGCTCCCTAAAATCTGCCTGCAGGACCTAATCCCTCTTTCTACCTAGGTCGTTGGCACCAATGTGGACCACGACCTCTGGTTGTTCACCCTCCCCTCAGAATGTTCTGCAGCCGCTCAGTTACATCCTTGACCCTGGCACCAGGGAGGCAACATACCATCCTGGAGTCACGTATGCGGCCGCAGAAATGCCTTTCTGCTCCCTGAACTATCGAATCCCCTACCACGATTGCTCTCCCTCTCTTCTTCCTCTCCACACCCCCATACAGCTGAGCCACCCATGGTGCTGTGGACTTGGCTCTGGCTGTGTTCCCCATCTGAGGATACCGGCGGCTTGTACTCCATCAACCCCGCCTCTAGCCACAGGCTCAGCCGTGCCCCTCCCACCTTCTCCTCCATGTGGGTAAGGTAATCCAGAATAGTATGTACCCGCTTGTTAGGTTCTGCTGGCACTGCTTATGCGCCACCTGTTCCTGCAAGAGAAAGAGAAGTGTGTCAGTGAGTGTGGTGCACTGTGTTTGGGCGATGTGTCAGTCATGGATGAATAGCTGACAGTGTGTGCAAGCTCGTGAGATGTGGGTGTGAGGCTTGCAGCATGTGAATGTGAGGATATGAGTTGTGATTGACAGAGGTTGTTGGTAGGTGAGTGATGGGGGTTTGGTGCATTGAGCAGCTTGTGAGGCTCGTCGTGCAGTTTGTGGGATATGGCATTTGAAGATAAATTCGCTGACCTTGACCACTCGTGCGAGGTCATTGAACTTCTTCCCGCACTGCGTCCAGTTCCTCTGGGCGACACTGCTGGCATTCACCACAGTGGCTATCTGCTCCTACTACATTTTGCTCTGTTGCCTGGTGGGCCTCCTGGCCCCGTGTGGAAAGAGGACCTCTCTCCTCCCTTTTTGACCGCCTGCACCAAGGCCTCCAGTGCTGCATCGGAGAACCCTGGTGCACGCGCTCTCCCCTGTTGCGCCATCATTAATTGATTTTTTTCCCCACTGTCTACCTCAGCCAGTTCAATGAACTGCTGCAGGCAGAATGCACCTCCCCTTTAAGAGGTGCAGACTGCCTTTAAGTAGTGCAGGGCAGCTTTAATTGGTGCTAACCTCGCAGCAACTTGGGCCCGCCGCCTAGCACGTTCAGTGCTGGGCTGAACGTCGCAATCATGGAAAAGAGCAGGCAGCATGCGAACAGTCCTCCGAGCGCATCGCGATCCCCATGCCCGTTGTCGGGAGCAAGCGAATTTCTAGGCCATTAAGTCTTGATTATCATATTTTCTTTCAATAATACATTTTAGAATGACAATTGTTTAAAGTGCCCGTAGCACAGACAGCTAAAAAGCTTTTCCCACCACAAGTGTGCTGCCGATATAATGAGGAAATGCAATTAGAATTTATTTTAATTTAGTAAGCGTGACCTCGAATGACTCCTTCACCCCTCCTTTCTTTAATAGATTTAAAAACCCCATCGTTCATTACCGGTCACCATACCCACCTTGAGACGCGAAGATTGGTCCCTTTTGCTTTTTAGCCTCGTTTTTATCTCTGATCCAACAGCAAAATACGAAATGCACATCTTGCTCTCTTTTAGCCGGTGAGGGTTATTAATTACTTTATTTTGGAAACGTCAAACCTGATCCTTTGAGTAAAGTTAATGAATGGGAGATAACTTCAGCCGGGCGGTTTAATGAAGGCGCATGCATCTTCCCTCTGCCCGCAACTGGCCCCTCGGGTGTGAGTATGTGTGCCAAGTCTACGCTATTATTTTCTTTTGTTTTTAAGAAGGCTCCTAAGCCGGACTGCCATTGTCCCTAGCTAAATTCTCCACTCCACATTGTATGGGCTGAACGGCTTTCCATAGCTTAACAAGTTATTGCCCCCCGCCGCCCCCCGTAGGCTATGGGATAATCAAAGACTCGCTGGAAAGCTAGCAGTTACCTCTGCTCATCACAATAAGGCTTCCCATGAAAGTCGGACCACTATTGCTTTTCTTTTTACTTAATTCCTGATTTTATTCTGAAGAAAGAGGGCAGAGGGATTGTATTGTTTACATGATGAATTGATTTGGGGAAAAATAGGTTTAGCGAGCTTAAATCAAGGAATTTTTTTTAAATTCATTTATGGGATCAGGGCGTCGTTGGCAATGCCAGCATTTATTGCCCATCCCTAGTTGCCCTTGAGAAGGTGGTGGTGAGCCGCCTTCTTGAACCACTGCAGTCCGTGTGGTGAAGGTACTCCCACGGTGCTGTTAGGGAGGGAGTTCCAGGATTTTGACCCAGCGACGATGAAGGATCGGCGATATACTTCCAAGTCAGGACGGTGTGTGACTTGGAGGGGATCTTGGAGGTGGTGGTGTTCCCATGCGCCTGCTGCTCTTGTCCTTCTAGGTGGAAGAGGCCGCGGGTTTGGGAGGTGCTGCCGAAGAAGCCTTGGCGAGTTGCTGCAGTGCATCTTGTAGATGGTACACACTGCAGCCACGGTGCGCCGGTGGTGGAGGGAGTGAATGTTTAAAGTGGTGGATGGGGTGCCAATCAAGCGGGCTGCTTTTTCCTGGATGGTGTCGAGCTTCTTGAGTGTTGTTGGAGCTGCACTCATCCAGGCAAGTGGAGAGTATTCCATCACACTCCTTACTTGTGCCTTGTAGATAGTGGAAAGGCTTTGGGGAGTCAGGAGGTGAGACACTCGCCGCAGAATACCTAGCCTCTGACCTGCTCTTGTTGCCACAGTATTTATGTGGCTGGTCCAGTTAAGTTTCTGGTTAATGGTGACCCCCAGGATGTTGATGGTGGGGGATTCGATGATGGTAATGCCGTTGAATGTCAAGGGGAGGTGGTTAGACTCTCGCTTATTGGAGATAGTCATTGCCTGGCACTTCTGTGGCGCGAATGTTACCTGCCACTTATCAACCCAAGCCTGAACGTCGTCCAGGTCTTGTTGCATGCGGGCATGGACTGCTTCATTATCTGTGGAGTTGTGAATGGCGCTGAACACTGTGCAGTCATCAGTGAACATCCCCATTTCTGACCTTATGTTGGAGGGAAGGTAATTGATGAAGCAGCTGAAGATGGTTGGGTCGAGGACACTGGCCTGACGAACTCCTGCACCGATGTCCTTGGGCTGAGATGATTGACCTTCAACCACCATAACCATATTCCTTTGTGCTAGGTATGACTCCAGCCAGTGGAGCGTTTTCCCCCGATTCCCATTGACTTCAGTTTCACTAGGGCTCCTTGATGCCAGACTCGGTCAAATGCTGCCTTGATGTCAACGACAGTCACTCTCATCTCACCTCTGGAATTCAGCTCCTTAGTCCATGTTTGGACCAAGGCTGTAATGAGGTCGGGAGCCGAGTGGTCTTGGCGGAACCCAAACTGGGCATCAGTGAGCAGGTTATTGGTGAGTAAGTACCGCTTGATAGCACTGTCGATGACACCTTCCATCACTTTGCTGAAGATTGAGAGTAGACTGATGGGGCGGTAATTGGCCGAATTGGATTAGACCTGCTTTTTGTGGACAGGACATACCTGGGCAGTTTTCCACTTTGTCAGATAGATGCTAGTGTTGTAGCTGTTCTGGAACAGCTTGGCTAGAGGCGCAGCTAGTTCCGGAGCACAAGTCTTCAACATGATAGCTGGGATGTTGTCGGGGCCCATAGCCTTTGCTGTATCCAGTGCGCTCAGCCGTTTCTTGATATCACGTGGAGTGACTTGAATTGGCTGAAGACTGGCTTCTGTGATGGTGGGGACCTTGGGAGTAGGCCAATATGGATCATCCACCCGGCACTTCTGGCTGAAGTTGGTTGCAAATGCTTCAGCCTTGTCTTTTGCACTCACATGCTGGGCTCCACCACCATTGAGGATGGGGATATTCATGGATCCGCCTCCTCCCGTTAGTTGTTTAATGGTCCACCACCATTCATGACTGGATCTGGCAGGACTGCAGAGCTTTGATCTGATCCGTTGATTGTGGGATCGTTTAGCCCTGTCTATAGCATGCTGCTTCTGCTTTTTAGCATGCATGTAGTCCTGTGTTGCAGCTTCCCCAGGTTGGCACCTCATTTTTAGGTATGCCTGGTGCTGCTCCTGGCATGCTCTTCTACACTCGTTGTTGAACCAGGGTTGGTCCCCTGGCTTGGTGGTAATGGTAGAGTGAGGGATATGCCAGGCCATGAGGTTACAGATTGTGGTGTAATACAATTCTGCTGCTGCCCACAGCGCCTCATGGATGCCCAGTTTTGAGCTGCTAGATCTGTTCTGAATCTATCCGAATTAGTACGGTGGTAGTGCCACACAACACGATGGAGGGTGTTCGCAGTGTGAAGACGGGACTTCGTCTCCACAATGACTGTGCGGTGGTCACTGCTGCCAATGCTGTCATGGACAGATGCATCTGCGACAGGTAGATTGGTGAGGACGACGTCAAGTAGGTTTTTCCCTCGAGTTGGTTCTCTCACCACCTGTCGCAGGCCCAGATTGGCAGTTATGTCCTTCAGGACTCGGCCAGCTCTGTCAGTAGTGGTGCTACCGAGACACTCTTGGTGATGGACATTGAAGTCCCCCACCCAGAGTACATTCTGTGCCCTTGCTACTCTCATATATATCGTCACCTTGCCACCTTTGATAAAGGCTGGCGTGTTGTTTGTCTGTCAGACCGCAGTTAGCGGTGCAGGTGGTACGACACCTGTCCTTCAGCCACCTGGTCAATGGGCCACCAGTCCCAGCGATGCTGCTCAGGACCATCTGCCCTGGTTGGCAATGAGGTTGTTCGCTTCTCAGATCAGTTGCTAGGTGAAGTGTTTTAGAGTATTCCACTCAGGAGAGACTGCGTTGAGTGAAATAAGCAGTACTATAAGCGGCACGTCAACCCAAGCACCCCACCCACCCACCCCCTTCAACCACCTTCTGCCCCACCTGTGACAGAGACTCTAGGTCCCGCATTGGACTCATCAGTCACCTGAGAACTCATTTTTAATGTGGAAGCAAGTCATCCTCGGTTCCGAGGGACTGCCTAAGACTGCCGAAGACTATTTGTAAATGGTTTGCGGATCCTCCAAGCGTATTTATTAATCAACCTCTTTCTTCAACAACTGTCGACTCTGCACTGTTATACAGTAAGGTAAAGTGAAATTACGTGATGCAGTGTTCCTTCTAATTTTTTTCCCGCGCGTGGCCCCTTTAAGTGGCTGTGAGGCTTATTCAACTTTTCGCACGTGCGCGGTTTCTTCCATTTAAAAGCCGGTGAGCGGCCTACGAGGGACTCTAGACAGCTGCGCGGTTCAGCGGGAACATTGATGTGATGCTTACAGCATCCAAAAATGGACTCATATTTTTATGTTAGCAACAAGCCAGTACATCAGAGAGGCCTGCTCACTCCTACGATGGCACCAGGCAGTCTGAATTCTTCTGGGTTTCAAAGGTCAACAGAAGGTCTTTTTGAGCCAGTTTTTATTCAATTTTTTTAATCTATAAAAGTTGCGCCCCATCCCAAAATGGATGGTGAAGGCAAAGAAGATTAATTTGGGGGGAAATAAGGTACGAGAGGAGTAAACTGGGGGAAAAAAAATTCTTGTCACTGAGTCTAATTGGGGGTCGTTTTAACCTAACTGTCCGGGTGGGGAATCCACGGGGTCAGACGGAACGGAGATTTTACACCCCGCCCAATAGTACTCTCCACTGGCTTTCAAAGCAGAGTAAAACCGGGCCGGGTGTAAACACAGCGTTGCAGCCGATACAGACCTACAGTGGCTCCCGGTCCGACAACGCCTCAATTTTAAAATCCTCATACAAAAGCGAAATACTGCGGATGCTGGAAATCTGAAATAAAAACAGAAAATGCTGGAAATGCTCAGCAGGTCAGGCAGCATCTGGGGAGAGAGAGAGAAACAGAGTTAACGTTTCAGGTCGATGACCTGTCGTCAGAACTGGAAAAAGTTGGAGATGTAACAGGTTTTTAAGCAAGTGCAGGGGGCAGGGAAAGGGGGGAGGGGAGGAAAGGACAAAAGGGAAGGTCTGTGATAAAGTGGAAGGCAGGAGAGATTAAATGACAAAAGGGATGATGGTGCAAAGCAAAAGGAGATGGTAATGGGACAAGTAAAGAAACAAAAGATTGGTCTAGAAGAGGTGTAAATGGGAATGGCAGCAACATCAACAGCTGCCATGTGAAAAAATTGGGGCAGAATTTATGGTCTAAAATTGTTGAACTCGGTGTTGAGTCCAGAAGGCCGTAAAGTGCCTAATCGGAAGATGAGGTGCTGTTCCTTGAGCTTACGTTGAGCTTCATTGGAACAGTGTAAGAGGCCGAGGACAGAGAGGTCAGAGTGGGAGGCAACCAGGAGCTCGGGGTCACGCTTACGGACTGAACGGAGGTGTTCTGCAAAAGGGTCACCCAGTCTGCATTTAGTCTCCCCAGTGTAGAGGAGACCGCATCGTGAGCAGTGAATACAGTATACTAAATTGCAAGATGTACAAGTAAATCTCTGTTTCACCTGGAAGGAGTGTTTGGGGCCCTGGACAGTGGGAAGGGAAATGGTAAAAGGGCAGGTGTTTCATCTCCTGCGCTTTCCCGGGAAGGTGCCGTGGGAAGGGGCAAATCCTCATCCTTGTTTGCAAATCCCCCCATGGCCTCGCCCCTTACTATCTCTGTAACCTCCTCATAACTGAGGAAATGGGCAAAGAGAATGAGATAGCTCTTTCAGAGAGGCTACAACAACAACAACTTGCATTTATATAGCATCTTTAATGTAGCAAAACCTCCCCAGGTGTTCAACAGGAGGGTTGCTGAACAAAATTTGACACCGAGCCACATAAGGGGATATTCAGGCAAATGACCAAAAGCTTGGTCAAAGAGGTAGGTTTTCAGGAGGGTCTTAAAGGAGGAAAGAGAAATAGAGAGGCGGAGAGGTTTAGGGAGGGAACTCCAGAGCCTAGAGCCGAGGCAACAAAAGGTACGGACGCCGATGGTGGAGCAATTAAAATCGGGGATGCTCAAGAGGCCAGAATTGGAGGAGCGCAGAGATCTCGGAGGGTTGTGGGGCTGGAGGCTACGCAGGCGATGGGCTGAATGGCCTCTCTCTGTACTATAAAATTCAATTATCCCACGAGAAGCAATTTCCCAGCTATATTACAGGGTTTCTTTGGAAATTACTTCTGACATTAATTTGTGAGCGTGGCAGCGTTAATGAATATAAAGCTATTAATCACAAAGCTTTGCAGTCAAACAAATCAACAGATTGTGATAATGCTAGGAGACATTAATTATCTGCAAATAACATTATAACCAACAATATCGCACTCTGCCAATATGAGATATTATACTCGATCGTAAGAGGTCAGCAAGCCAACCGCTTTCATTACTCACCTCTGTACCATCTCCGGAGGAGTTGGATCCTTCCTATGATTAGGTGACCTGAACCGCACACAGGATGGGGCCTGACCAATTCCAAGTGTGCTTGTCTTTACGACGACTTTAATTTGATTTATACGTGATTCCAAACGCACGGGCTTTGCAGAAAATGTTTTGTGAATACCGGGAGCCGCAGTGTTCAGCGATGCAAGGCCCCCAGCTCTGCGGAAATAGAGGAAATTGCAGAAAGAGTTTATCGCGTGAAGTGAGAGTGATTCAGGAGCCAACAATTTGGCAAGAGCACAGTAAAATCTTCTCAAGGCAGGCGATGTAGGAACATTGGGATTGCTAGACCTGAAATAATACTGAGGTCCATCTAGTTCGCCTTCTACCATCCTGGTAGTCGCACGATACGACGATAATGGAGTTGTTGACTAACCTTAGCAATCAATCTCTATCAATTAGACCACAACAGACCCAGACATGAGTCACGGAATTCCCCAGTGGTGGAGAGCTTTGGGAACCATAGGTCCAAGGTCATCTGTTCCTCCTGAGCATGCTACACTCACCACACATCATGTTTCAAATTACTCACATACTGCATCCCACAATGTTATTTTCTGGAAGAAATCGATCGAATAGAGCATTTTTTGAGGTGTCCTTTCTTATGGAGAAACATAGCTGAAGGGGCAAGGCCCAGTAAAGGAAATCAGCAAGGTTGAAAAGAGTGGAAGAGTAACCAAGCTAAATGGAGGAGTGGCGGTTTGGTGACATTGTATTTTGTCATCCTTTATTATCAGGGCTACCGCCCACCGCACCCACCCCCCCCACCCCCACCACCCCCCCCCCACCCTCCCCCTCCTTTTCCATTCTGCCTGTCTCTTCAAAACGCCAAGTACCCTGGAATATTTAGTTCCCCGACCTTGGTCACCTTGCAACTATGTCTCTGTAATTCATGCCATAGACTCATAAAATCTTACAGCACAGAAGGAGGCCATTCGGCCCACCATGCCTATGCCGGAAGTTATTTGCCGGACCGAATGGATACCTAGGCAACCTGAACGTTCTTTACTCAGTTCTCAGATTTCTTGGTTAATCGGAGTTTGGCTCCTAGGAACAAGAAAAAGTCATGAGCCGACAACCGAGTCTGCTTTTTTGATGAACCAATCTTAACTGCAGTCTTACCATCTCCCCCCATCCCGATTTTCACCAGAAACACATGCAGTTGCCTTTGAACCCATTTACAGTGCCCAACTTGGTGGCCTTCCCTGGTCGTGAACTAGGAATGGGCAATAAAAGACAGCTTGGCAGTGGCTCCTATATCCCAAAAATGAATAGAAAAATCATTTGTGTTAACATAGAAACATAGAAACATAGAAACATAGAAGATAGGAGCAGGAGTAGGCCATTCGGCCCCTCGAGCCTGCTCCGCCATTCGATGAGATCATGGCTGATCATCCAAACTCAGTACCCTGTACCTGCCTTCTCCCCATATCCCTTGATACCTTTAGCTTTAAGAAATATATCTAACTCATTCTTGAATATATTTAATGACTTGGCCTCAACTACCTTCTGTGGTAGAGAATTCCACAGGTTCACCACTCTCTGGGTGAAGAAATTCTTCCTCATTTCTGCCCTAAATGGCTTACCCGTCATCCTTAGATTATGACCCCTGGTTCTGGACTCTCCGACCATCAGGAACATTCTTCCTGCATCTAGTTTGTCCAGACCTGTCAGAATTTTATCTGTTTCGATGAGATCCCCTCTCATTCTTCTATACTCCAGCGAGTATAAGCCCAATCGACCCAATCTCTCCTCATATGTCATTCCTGCCATCCCAGGTATCAGCCTTGTGAATCTTCGCTGAACTCCTTCCATGGCAAGAACATCCTTCCTCAGATAAGGCGAACAAAACTGCACACAGTACTCAAGGTGTGGTCTCAACAAGGCCCTGTACAACTGCAGCAGGACATCCCTGTTCCTATACTCAAACCCTTTCGCTATGAAGGCCAACATACCATTTGCCTTCTTCACCGCCTGCTGCACCTGCATGCTTACTTTCAGCGACTGGTGCACAAGGACACCTAGGTCTCGTTGCACTTCCCCTTCTCCCAATCTATTGCCATTCAGATAATAGTCTGCCTTTCTGTTTTTGACACCAAAGTGGATAACCTCGCACTTATCCACGTTATATTGCATCTGCCACGCTTCTGCCCACTCACCCAACCTGTTCAAATCATCCTGGAGTTTCTCGGTATCCTCCTCGCAGCACACACTCCCACCCAGCTTTGTGACATCTGCAAACTTGGAGATATTACATTTAGTTCCCTTATCTAGATCATTAATGTATATTGTAAATAGCTGGGGTCCAAGGACCGATCCCTGCGGTACCCCACTAGTCACTGCTTGCCACTCGGAAAAAGACCCATTAATTCCTACTCTCTGCTTTCTGTCCGCCAACCAGTTCTCTATCCAAGTCAATACCTTGCCCCCAATCCCATGTGCCTTAACCTGGAACCCTCTTTGCCTCTCTAGGCTTTCAGATCAATCATGACCTTCTCTGTGATCAGGTGACCCAAACTGTACACCATACCTATATATAAGAAGAACGCGCATTTATATAGCACCTTTCACAACTTCAGGACATTCCAAAACGCTTTACAGACAATTAAATACTTTTTTTGAAGTGTAGGAAATGCAGCAGCCAATTGCGTGCAGCAATTTCCAACAAACAGCAATTAGATAATAAGACCTGATAATCTGCTTTAATGATGGTGGTTGAGGAATAAATGCTGGACAGGACACCATGAGAATTCCCCTGCTCTTCTTCAAATAGTGGCACGGGATTTTCTGCGTCCACCTGAGAGGGAAGACGGGGCCTCGGTTTGACATCTCATCTGAATGAGGGCACCTCCGACATTTCAGCGCTCCCTCAGCACTGCACTGAAGCGACGGCCGAGATTTTTGTGCTCGAGTCTCTGGAGCGGGGCTTGAACCCACACAAGCCTCCTGACTCAGCGCGCTACCCACTGAGCCAAGGGCTCTTGCCTTTTGTTCAGGGTCGTAGAGATAAAGGCATTGCGGAATATGCTTGGCAGAGACCAAAATCACAGTGTTCAGCAATGCAAGAACCAGCTGCGGGGAAAATGGAATAAAAAACACAATCAATTTGTAAACAGAGTCTAACATTTGCTGGTAAGCAGGAAGCAGCAGTGACAATGATTCATGAGACATCATTGCAACAGTGAACAACTCACGCGGGGGAAATAAATGGGAGAAGGAACAACGAACCTAGCACATTATGGCTGTTGAAATAGCTTTTAGTGCCGAGCTATTTCTGTCTACTTTCATGTTACCGATGGTTTAATATCTGCTCCCACCTCTCGCCAAAGTAGTTTTTTTTTAAAAGTTGGTTCTGCTTTACGTGTGACTCACTCACAAAATATCATAGAAATACGATGCGGCATATGAAAGAAAGATTTCATTGCAAATGAACTCGTCATTCCCATCCTCGGGCATTTCAAACGTAATGTAACTTCATGAATAAGCAGCTGGACTGTAAAAATAAAACAAACCAAATGCAGGAGTTTCAGAGATGGTGAATGGTTCTAGCGGTGGGCTCCAAACTCTGGTAGATGGGCCAGAAACGGACTGTGGGTCTTGGCAATGTGACTCCACAAAATCAGGCCAAGCAATTTGATTTGTGCTTGTATTTCTAACTCACTGGTTTGTCCTGTTGGAGCTTGGAGGTCCTGGTGGCTTGAAAAGCGCTGGTGTTAACTCTGCTGCCTCACGGGTAGTTAGAATCGAAATTCTAAATAATATCAGTCCTCATAACAATTCCACTTACCCACCTTCTCACCGTATCACCTCAATCTCTTCTCTCTCTCTCTCCAGAAATAATGACGTTTCTCTTTTAATGAAAAACAGGAGAATACATCTTTTGTACATGCAGTTAACAATTGCCGAATAGGCCACATTCACAGCAAATGTATCTTTCACAGCCGCGCATTCCTGCTATTTACTAGATCATTATCTGCTAAGAAAGATAAGCAAGCCCTTATTTTTCCGCAGAAGTATAAACCTGTGTATGATAATATAAAGAAAGAAAGAACTTGCATTTATACAGCGCCTTTCACGACCTCAGGACGTCCCAAAGCGCTTCACAGCCAATTAAGTACTTTTTGAAGTGTAGTCACTCGTGTAATATAGGAGAGGCGGGAGCCAATCTGCGCACAGCAAGCTCATAGAAACATAGAAGATAGGAGCAGGAGTAGGCCATTCGGCCCCTCGAGCCTGCTCCGCCATTCGATGAGATCATGGCTGATCATCCAAACTCAGTACCCTGTCCCTGCCTTCTCCCCATATCCCTTGATCCCTTTAGCTTTAAGAAATATATCTAACTCATTCTTGAATATATTTAATGACTTGGCCTCAACTGCCTTCTGTGGTAGAGAATTCCACAGGTTCACCACTCTCTGGGTGAAGAAATTCTTCCTCATTTCTGTCCTAAATGGCTTACCCCTTATCCTAAGTGGCTTACCCCTGTCGCGACACTACAGACTTCTTGCAGAAACTCAGCACCCATGGACCAGTTGAACCAGGAACACTCCTCGTCACGATGGACGTATCGGCACTCTACACCAATATCCCCCACAATGACGGCATCGCTGCGACAGCCTCAGTACTCAACACCAACAACAGCCAATCTCCGGACGCCATCCTACAACTCATCCGCTTCATCCTTGACCACAATGTCTTCACCTTCGACAACCAGTTTTTTACCCAAACACACGGAACAGCCATGGGGACCAAATTCGCACCCCAATACGCCAACATCTTCATGCACAAGATCGAGCAAGACTTCTTCGCTGCACAGGACCTCCAACCAATGCTGTACACCAGATACATCGACGACATCTTCTTCCTTTGGACCCACGGCGAAGGATCACTGAAAGGACTACACGATAGCATCAACAGGTTCCATCCCACCATCAAACTCACCATGGACTACTCCTCAGAATCGGTTTCATTCTTGGACACACGAATCTCCATCAAAGACGGACGCCTCAGCACTTCACTCTACCGCAAGCCCACGGACAACCTCACGATGCTCCACTTCTCCAGCTTCCACCCTAACCACGTTAAAGAAGCCATCCCCTATGGACAAGCCCTGCGAATACACAGGATCTGCTCAGACGAGGAGGAACGCGATGGACACCTACGGACACTGAAAGACGCCCTCGTAAGAATGGGATATGACGCTCGACTCGTCGATCGACAGTTCCGACGGGCCACAGCGAAAAACCGCATAGACCTCCTCAGAAGACGAACACGGGACACAACCAACAGAGTACCCTACGTCGTCCAGTACTTCCCCGGAGCGGAGAAACTACGCCATGTTCTTCGTAGCCTTCAACATGTCATCGATGACGACGAACACCTTGCTAAGGCCATCCCCACGCCTCCACTACTCGCCTTCAAGCAGCCGCCTAACCTCAAAAGTACCATCGTTCGCAGCAGATTACCCATCTTTCAGGAGAACAGCAACCACGACACCACACAACCCTGCCACGGCAACCTCTGCAAGACATGCCAAATCATGGACACAGATACCATCATCACACGTGAGGACACTACCCACCAGGTACATGGTACATACTCATGTGACTCGGCCAACGTTGTCTACCTGATACGTTGCAGTAAAGGATGCTCCAGAGCATGGTACATCGGCGAGACCATGCAAACACTGAGACAACGTATGAACGGACACCGCGTTGCCTCCCAGTCGGGGAACACTTCAGCAGTCAGGGACATTCAGCCTCAGATCTGCGGGTAAGCGTTCTCCAAGGCAGCCTTCGGGATACACGACAGCGCAAAATCAGAGAGCAGAAACTGATAGCCAAGTTCCGCACTCATGAGGATGGCCTCAATCGCGATATCGGGTTCATGTCACGATACAGAACGTGACTTGACATCATGGCCGGTCTTTCCAGGTTTTGTTTTAAACACAACAAATGGAGAGGATATGCAGCCAGCAGGTGTTTTGACACGTTGGACCCCCTGGGACACATCTCATTGTCTTGGCTGTGCTCTTAGTGTGTCTTTGATGTAGGGAAAGATTTGAATAGATTTTTTCTGTGTTTTTATTGTGAATTCTGGGAGATTCTCTCACAGCTACCTTACCTGAAGAAGGAGCGAACAGCTCCGAAAGCTTGTAAAATTAAATAAATCTGTTGGACTATAACCTGGTGTTGTGCGACTTCTGATTTTTGTCCACCCCAGTCCAACGCCGGCATCTCCACATCATGACCCTTATCCTTAGACTGTGACCCCTGGTTCTGGACTCTCCGACCATCGGTAACATTCTTCCTGCATCAAGTTTGTCCAGACCTGTCAGAATTTTATATGTTTCAAGCTCCCACAAACAGCAATTTGATAAAATGACCAGATAATCTGTTTTTAGGTGTTGGCTGAGGGATAAATAATGCCCTGCTCCTTTTCAAAATAGCATCATGGGATCTTTTACATGCACCTGAGCGGGCAGACTCAGTTTAACGTCTCACTTGAAAGACGGCACCTCCGACAGTGCAGTACTCCCTCAGTACTGCACCGGGAGTGTCAGCCTGGATTTTGTGCTCAAGTCTCTGGAGCGGGACTTGAACCCACAGCCTTCTGATTGAGAGGCAAGGGCGCTACCCACTGAGCCACGGCTGACACGTTTCTGCTTATATCTCAAGCTCCCCTTTCTCCAAGATTGCCTTTGTCTCTTGGACGCATTTATACTGCATGGAATGAAAGTAAAGTAAATTGCAAATGTTGCAAATCGTAAAGAAGAGCAGGAAATGCTG